>VWZK01020708.1:25107-95572 GCA_013396935.1 Baryphthengus martii | reverse complement strand
CCCTGGAGGTGTTCAAAGGGCGGTTGGATATGGCACTTAAGGGCATGGTCTAGTGATCGTCGAGCCTTTGAATAGTAGGTTGGACTTGATGATCCTAGAGGTCTTTTCCAACTTTATTTATTCTATGATTCCATGATTCTATGAAATGGAGGAGAAAAAGAACACAAAAATTTTTAAGCAAACTGTTGGCTGGGATTATATATATTCAGTCTTAGTATCCACCATCTAGCAAGACAATATTATTACTAATCATAAAGTTGCAAGCACCTAAAAGTTTAGGACTACTGTGCACAGAAAAGTCAGAAAAAGCAACCATGTACATCAGAGTGTCACTCTTTCCTGTCCTAAATCCCTCTTGCTTCTAGATCTCCGCAAGACAAAAACCTCGATCATTGATTCAAGCACTGTGATAATTTCACTGGAATTAAATTTTCAGTTTAATTTTTTTTTTTGTTATTTAATTTTAGCAATAGAGCAGAACGAAATCACAGAAAATGTGAAAGTGATGTATCAAAATATGAATTCACTGTGATATTTTCACAAGTGTAACTCCTTATTTCGATGCGGCAGTGTAATTAATAGACCTACTCATGTTTTCTCCTACCAGTTTGGTTCCAAACTCATTCTGCTGCCAGCTTTACTTTAATTTTGCTAAGATTTAATTTAATTTTTTTCTATTTTATTTTAAATTTATTTTCCATTTGTAACCTCTGTATCACAATTACCATGATTCCATTATTTCACACGTAGAATATTATATATGACAGACATAAATGCTATCTTTCACAAACAGAACCACAGCTCTGTAAATTAAATACGTTTCTTCACGGCAAACGACAAATATTTTCCTCTGTGATTATACAATACATAAATGCACTTATATGGTAGACCAGCACAGCCGCATTCCTGGCAAAAGATGTTTTACACCTAATCATTACTGTCCAAAGCTCCTCCGTCAGTTTTAAAGGGTTTCTGGGATATCAGCGGAGCTGGGATCATGCCTATGGACCAGAAAAGAGGACAGTGCACAGATATGCAAACTGACTCCAGCCTGCGCTAGGTCCAGCTACAGCATCATGGCACCACATCAGCAGTGACATATCTGCTCCAGCATGGGGATTTCTGCACTGGACTCCCCTCTGCATGTGAAGACAGCTAGGAGCTCCTCCAGCTACACTTCAAACAAGCGAGAAGCAAGTGCTGTGATTTGAAGACACAAAACTTCATTACTGTCATGCTGGTGTGTGCATATATATATATATATATACACACACACATGTATATAGGTATGTACCATAGGACATATGTGTATATATATGTATATACTTATATGCACATGTCTCACGTTATAGCTAAACTGCCTTTGACAGGGCTCTAATAATAGTTCATGAACCAGAGTTGAGCTTGCACACATCCTTAGCATTTTAGAAGACTTCCTGTGTTTATTTTCAGGCAATGCTTCATGTTTTCTAATACAATTGTCTCTTAAAACATAAATAAAATAAAAAAACCTGAACAAGTAAAACTCAATCACACACACCCCTAATTCAAAATTCTGATTACCTGTCTTTTGAAATTACATTTGATATCATTACCAAACAAATTTTGCACCATAATCCTAAGGATTTGCAATGACACAAAGAAAAAAACACCTTTGACCAGGCTTTAGGCATGTTAGTGAGCTCCATAAATTATTATGTTGCATTTTATTTAGAAATTTCTTCCTGGACTCCTTTCACTGCTCACCACCAGAGCTCCTCATTACTTGACCTGCCTGTACACCCACTGTCATGTAATCTCTCACTAGAAACACACCTACCTTGATGCAAAATCTTTTCTGCTGTTTTTGTTTTAGCTCTGGAAAAATAGAAGGCTTAACAAGATATACTGCACTGGCAAAATAAAAATCCCCAAGGACCCAAAGCCTGGTATGCTGAAGAGATACCTCACACTGAATACTGAGAGAAGGGCAGCCCCAGGAACCAGGAAAGGGCAAGAAAACTCTCTCCCCATCAGAGCTGTATGGAATATGAGTTACCACAGCATTTCTTTTGGCAGTTTTATGCAAAACTCTGAACAATCTGTTCAAGAGAGGGACAACTTCTGACCTTAGCCTCTGCTTGCATCAATTTATACTCATTTAACATTTTCAAGGTTATCTTTGCATAAGCAAAGGTTGCAGAGCAACTTTTTTTTTTGTAATGAATAGAATGTGAAAAAATTTCATTTCTAGCTACAAGTGAGCACCAGACCCAGTCTAGACTCACTTGAGACCAGGAGTCAGTCTAGATACAGCTGAGACCAGACACAGCAGAGACACATTATTACTCTACTCGAAAACTGAAAAATAGGGACTGAATACCTAAACACATGCATTACTCAGCTCAGGATTTGCAGGTTTTCTCTCTGGGGAGAAATTCCTTTTGCTTGAATAGGAACACCAGTCAGCAGTGTACCAGTAAGCATGTCACTAACAGTTATCCATGCCTTACAATATATGGGGGGGGGGAAACAGATGCATATATAAACAAAAACATAGGCTGTAGAATATAGAAAAATCACATGCAGGAAATGCTCTACGTAACACCAAATCCCTCTATATTCCAAATCTTTACATATTTTTTATTTTAAAATAAATTATATACATAGATTTATTTTCACATTGATGGAAGTCACCACTTACCCAGACACCTCACAGTTGCCTCACAAAGAAGGGCAGCTGGAGAAGTCTTTACTCTTAGGCAAAGTATCCTGGCTTCTGAAAGGCTACTAGAGCAGCAAATTCTCAAGTCTGATGACCTCCTTGCGGTAAAGTTCCTCTAAAAGTTAACGCCAGTAATACCACTATCTGAAAATATTTAAACATTTCACAACTTTGCTTGGCCTCCACAACTAGTACAATACCTGAGCAAGTTAAAAGTGCTGCCAAGGCTCCTAGTCCTGGTGCATGAGGCTCAGGGTCCATGCTGAAGCCCCAGCCCACAGCCCTGCCTTGCTGAGCTTCCTGCCCAGTCTCAGAGAGCAAGCAGCTCTCCTCTCAGTGGCTCAGGTGGACATATAGAGGACATGGAGATCACCGCAGCCAGGAAATGCATAGTTACTGGAAATAGAGGGGGAACGCCAAGTAGATACCTGAGCATGCCCTTGTAGACTCCTCCATACAGAAAACGGGTCTCCCATACTTCAGCATCTGTTACTGTTAAGCTAGGGGACTACAATGTCTTTATAACTGTTCCTCCACAGAGAGCAGTTTTACTTGGTAAATCAACAAAGATAATGAAAGTTAAAGCTGAAACTGTCTAGGACTTCCAGGGGTGGTGGAGGACTTCCTACCCTTTGGAAGAATTAATCTTTCATCTTACCAATGCTTTCATGTTGCATTTCTACCACAAAAGCTTTGTATTCACCCTAGTCCCTGAGCACCTGCAGGTGTTTCCATCCATCTGTCTTCTTCCTTCTATCTCAAGCATGAGATTTGTCACAAGTGTTTTGATGTCACACACCCATTGTGGCCTTATGGAGTCGTGGCAGAGACTGAAAAATGACAGCTGCGAGATCAGGGTTAAATACAATTTCCTCTCCCTTCACCTGTTTTCCACTATCTGTTTGCACGGTGCTCAGGTTATTAATGGAACTGACATCCCTGCACAACTGAGTGAGCAGTAGCAGAAGCCAGATAACAAGGGAGAAGCTGACAGCAGCAATCTAACCCCAGAGATAAGAGATAAGCAAACATGCCATGGCTATTAGTTTCAACTCTGGCCGATGGAGAAGAACATCTCCTGTGGTTACTGAACAGGAAAGCCCAGAACTCCTGAGAAGGTTAAATTAAATTCAGGATGTGAGTGATATTATTCTTTGAGTTCAAAAATTAAAGTTTGTGATTAGAAACAAACATCTGACTTTAAAAAAAAAAAAAAGTGTTGTTAATCTGATGGAAAGTGAAGATCTATTTTTATTCAGAGCAAAGCGTGGAACACTTCCACATTAGAAGGAAAGTACTCTGTATTCTCTATATCTTCCATATAAAAAAATGTTACTTTAAGCATTGACATTTTTCAAACTGTCTCAGACATGATGTGGGGCTGGCAACCTCAATGTTCTAACCAAATTCTAAACTACGCAAGTAAAGTAACCTTTTCAAATCCTCTATATCACTTGTGAGTTGCGCAGCATCTCATTTACTTCCTGTTTTCTGTCAAGTTGTCCCCTGCTCTTCACATTTCCACAGATATGATAGGACAAAGATGAGTTACACCATAAAGATAATCTCCTGGTGATACATTTAGTGTCCAAGGGAACCACAGACATATAGGAAAAGTTCAAATGTGACCCTACCTTTTCTGAACTTCAATCCATGTTTGAACTAATGAGGGGACTTGCTCATTGCTCCCTGTAATACAACTGCTGCAATACAGGCAGGGTGTTAAATTTTTGCATCCAGAAGGTGTCCTAATTGCACTAAATTCACTTCCCCAAAGGAAAAGCATGCCCAAGGTTCAACTGGCACTCAACAGAAGTATGCTTTCCACTTTAGAAATGCTGTCATTTCTAAATATGAATAAGTGCAAAGACACTACTTCTGGCTCGGGAAGCAACTGAATTGTGGATTCTCAGAGGCTGGGAGAGAATAACAGGAATGTTTCCCTTTGTGCTTGCCTTGTCCTTATATCCATCTGCTACTGTTTGGCCACTGCCCAGACCTCTGGTCTGAGAAGTATGGCTGTCATGTTTGTAGTGAAATCATCCAAATGTGAAGAGAGACAGACATTGGAGAACCAGGAAAGATAGCAGCGGCTCGGCTAATTGACTGAAGGACTAGATACAGCCAGTAAGTGCCAGCTGAGAAGTGAATGGCTTCAGTGGGATAACCCATGGACATCTACTTCATTTAAAATATCTATACTTTGTTAAATCGGGGCTTGTACAGATGGCTTTTGATTTCCTAAGGGCTATTGGCCTAAATTATACTGTGTTATCTAGGGAGGTTTGCTGTAGCTTTCTAAAGCATCAGAACAAACTCAGCAAAGGTAACTATTACTGCCTGAGAGAGACACCTATAGCTAGGCACTGTCCTTATATTTTCCTGCGGTGCTCTTGCTTCTGTCTTCAGACTGAGAGAGACGTGAAGAAAACAAGTACTGTGTACACAACTTCCTTAGGAATAAAGCCAAGCAGCAGGCAAGTTCAGTAGGCAAAAAAAATGATTGCACAGTGACCTTGGGATTTGTGTTCCATGACCTCAAGAGGTTAATAATGTTACAGAAAAATCTTATTAGAGGAAAATCAAGCTTTTTTTAGCTTATCATCCATGCTTTAAAAATAGTACTGCAAAGCCAAAAAACCCCACAACCTTCCTACTATATAGGCTATTTGAAAACTTTCAGAAAACAAGTCTTTGTGTAAAAGTCTTTTTTTTTTCAGGCCTTCAGTTAAATCCCAAACCAAAATGCATTTCAGGAAGGAGAAATAGTCATTAATAAAATAATGGCTCCCACCCAGGAAAAGGAATAATTTTATATTTTAGTGATCTGTCACTGAAATATCCTTTGAAATGTAGCAGCAATAAATTACAATTTTAAAGATGAGAGGTCTGATCACACAAGTAACATCAGTGGAGTTTCAGCTGTGGGTTCTCCCTTTTCCCTGTGGCCTACCATTACAAAACACAGCTGTCAATACCATTTGACTGATGTAACTGGCTGCAATCTTTATCTTCATCCTAAGGGTAACAAAAGGTTCACCTCTCTCTGCCTCCCCCTCATCTGCCATCCTTCTCAGAGGCTGCAAGGTGGCCCAGAACTCACCAGGTGTCTGGGCAGCAGATGAGGGATGTTTCTGCACAGCTTCTGTAAGTCACAGACCACATACTTGAAGACTGCTACCAGACACACCCTTGGAGCTGCAGTCATTTGCATAATTTCTCCATTCTTCAAATGAGGGTAAAATTTAATGACCCTTACAAAAGAGAAAGGCTAAAAGGGTAAAAAAAGGAATCTTTTGCTGGTTTTTTTTGTTTGTTTGTTTTTTTGATTAGAGATCTCCACCAGATATTCAGGAGGTTAACAGGCATAGTTAAAGCAAATTTCAGATGATAGTCAAAAACAGAGCAAAAAAGCAAGGGTTGCACAGAGCAAAGGAGGAAGGACAGGGCAGAAAACAGAGCATCACTGCACAGTGGGGAATGCTTCTCTGCAACTCGGAGCTTCTTTGGAAGCAGCATGAGCTCCATCCAGAGAGCTAGGTGAGAACTGCACGTGAAGACAGACCAAGTCACCAAACCCTGTTAAAAACTTTCTTTGCAAGCCTGGCTTTGAAATGGTCGAGTTTAAACCTATGTTTCGATCACAGAAAGAGAGGAATGGAGGGAAGAGAGAAGGAAATTATTAGATCTTATCTCATTATATTGTTTTGTTACAGAGGGAAAGCCAAACCTCAACTCCAAAGTATACAAGGGCTAAAAGGTGATTCTCAGAAATCAAGGCCGCAAGACAATTGATCCCTCTGTCACATGGACTAGTTGATTTGATCCTTTTAATATGGTTTGGGCTCATCAGATTATCAGTGTCCCCTCTGAGTAACTTAAAACAACAGAACAGACACAAAGAGAGTCACAGATGGAGAAACATTTCAGTGATTAGATGGAGCTGACAGGCTGCCTAAAGCACATTTCAAGCATCGATTGTACCAGAGGGCCTTTTGTAAGTCCTTCAGAGGTCGATGGTCCCTTTGATTGCAAAGCATCAGGCTGACAGCAAGGTATACAAGTTTGGTCTCAGCTAAGTGCACAAGAAAAGTGGGCATCAGCCAGAAAGCAGGCTGCAGAAAACACACAAAAGAGTGAGTAACCAAATCACAGAGAGGATTTGCAGTTAAATCCCTTTAAAGCCTGCCAAGTCATTTGCATTACAGTGTTATCATCTAAAGATACAATAACAGTAAGGAAGAGCAGTCTAAGATAAGATGTTTTTCTAGGAAGGCACTCCATGCTCATAGACCAGACACCCAGACCCTACATTGACCTCCGCCTTTCAGAAAATGAGTGAAAATTTTGTTAATGACCCAAATACTTCTGAAGTTAAAGAAAAAACTAATGACACATTAAAGGGATCACTGACAGGCTTGGGACATAGATAGGAAGCCTATTCTAGTGTCTGACTACCCTCTCAAAGAAATGTTTCCTAATGTGAAGTCTGAACCTCCACTGCTGCAGCTTTGAACCATTCCCATGCATCCAGTCACTGGATACCAGGGTGAAGAGATCAGCACCTCCCTTTTCATGTCCACTCCTCAGGAAACTAGAGAGCAATGAGGTTGCCCCTCAGTCTCCTTTTCTCCAAACTACACAAACCCAAAGTTCCTAGATGCACTTCACAGGACAATCCTTCCAGATTCCTTTGTCCAGCTTTGTTGTTCTCTTCTGGACATGTTCAAGGACCTTCACATCCTTAAATCACAGAGCCCAAAACTGCACACAATGCTCAAGGTGAGGCTGAACCAACATTGAATACAGTGAGATAATCACCTCTTTCGACTCGCTGGTGACACTGTGTTTGATGCACCCCAGGGTGTGGTTTGCCCTCTTTGCTGCCAGGACAAGTTCCTGACTCATATCGAGCCTGCTGTCAACCAGCACCCTCAGATCCTGTTCTGCAGGGCTGCCCTCTAGTCACTCCTCTCCCTGTTTATACTTGTGCCTGCATTACTCCATCCTAGATACAGAATCCAGCTATAGACTTTAAAATTTTATCTGATTAACCATAGCCCAATACTCCAACTTATCTAGATCCCTCTGAAAAACCCTTAAGGGAGTCAACAGCATCTCCCAATTTAATATCATCAGCAAACTTGCTAATGCTGCATTCAACTCCTGCATCCAGGTCGTTGACAGAAATATTGAACAGAACTGGCCCTGAGGAACACCTTTGGGTCACTGGTTGCCAGCCACATGTAGCCCCAGTCACTACAACACTTTGAGCCCTGCCATTCAGCCAGTTCTTCATCCAGAGTCATGTAAACTCACTCATCTCACAGTTGGACAAGTTGTCCAAAAGGATGCTGGGCGGAGTAGCACCAAAAGCCTCACTAAAATCCAGAAAAACTATATCCACTGCCTTCCCTCCATTCACTAGGCAGGTGACTTTATTGTAGAAGATATCATATTAATAATGAAGCAGGTGCCATCTTTTGTTCTGGAAACCAGAAGATGCTCACACAGAACTGAAATTGATTGCCAAGCAGAATATCCTACCCTAATAAAAAAATTCCATGGAGAATTATTTTTTAGTCCCATAGAGAACTAAACCAGTTGGTTTATGTTATTTGGCTCAACCGAGAACAACTGGCTAAAATACTAGTTTTCCTACACAGAAGATAAAGCAAAGAGTCTTTTCTGGTCTTTGTCTGAAAGAAGGTACTTTCAGCATCCCACTGTGGTCTGTCATAACACTAGTGTCTGTTTTGATAGTGGTCCAAAACGAAAAATAAACGTGAGAAGACCCCCACGGCAATACAACTTGCTCTTTATTTCCGGAACAAACTAAGCTCCTTCATAAATTGGCACTTTGCTTGCCAATCCATGGCACTTGCACTATCCTCACAGATGCAGGTGATCCTTACTGATGAAGAAAGGTCACTTTTACAGATCTATACAATAAAGTAACAGTGTTGTTCGGGTTTGTTTTTTTTAAACAACCAAACAACCCTCACTCCAGAATTCGTGTTGTCTGTGCTGCTTCATTAAAGTGTAAATATTAAAAAAGTGACAGCATAATGTGCTAAGTTTGTGAGATTTAATTGGAACAGAGTAATAGATTTTGGAGGTTCTGTTGTATTATAAATCTTAGGTTTCCACAGTGAATTATCTGACCACATATATAATGAATCTAGTTCTTGAATTAAAAACATGTCCATCCAAAGGTCCCAGGAAAAATCCAGTATCTATCATTAGCAATAAATAGTATTTAATAAACACACACAAACTCCATATCTGGAAATCTACCAAAATGTCTATTTAGACTCTTTCCTTCTTGCCAAGTAACTGTTCCTGTGAATCTGAACTTAAGCTTAATGGTAAGTCCTACTACATAATTATTGTCGCAATTTTTAAGTCATTACGTAACACTTGTGTCTTACAAGCTTAACCTTGTTCCTGTGTCAGTGAACACTTGAACTGTTGCTCAGGTCAGTGAGAAAGGACTTAAACCATTTGCTGTTTGTAGCACTATGGCTCGTAATATTATTTTTATTGCACTGCTTGAATTTGGTTTGTCATGCATTGTTTGGCCCAGACTCACTCCATTAGCTTCAGAAACTTAAATGAGATGCCTCAATTGGAAGCAAAGTGCAATAAGCTTCCAAATACGTCAACAGAGGGAAATGAGCATCTCTAGCTACAAAAGCTCTAACCTACCTTCTGAATAAAACTCTTCTTAAACTGGGAAAGGGAAAGCTTTTGGGGGAGTTTACTAGTTTGTGGCAATGCCTGTATTATTTCTCTGCTGAAAAGCGGGTAGCAAATTTTGAGAAACATGGTTAAGCAGACTGTTAGTTAGAAAAATCAACATTAGACTTGTATATGCCTGTAAAGGTATAGAGAAATATCTCTGTTAAGGAAATCATTAGAAAATCTTCCTGCATTTATTTTGTACCAGGTTTGTCAAATAGCTAAACTACAGATCATTATATTTCTAGGGTATTTCTAGTAAAATAAAGAGCGTAACAGCCAGTAACAACTGCAGTTCATTTACCATCAAGTTAGCAGGAAATAAATGACATCTTACTGTTGTTCTCTTGCTATAGAGTTTACTGGTGCATTTATGCAGCTCTATTTCATTTCCACATCTGTGAAGAGCATTGCTGTATAAAATGTAAATGGGCTGTATATGGAATTTAAAACTTCCCAATGATAAAATGTCTCAACAGCCTTTTCCATCAGAATTACCAAAAAACTCTGAAGTGCATATTTGTTTTGAAATCAAAACACTGCTATTTTTATTCAAGTACAGTGATCAGGAATAGTTCAGTTGCACTTTCATGTCAGTTTATTCGAAGAGGGTATTTACTAAGAAGGCCCAGGTGGCCAAGAATGCCAACGGCATCCTGGCCTTGATCAGAAATGGTGTGACCAGCAGGAGTAGGGAGGTGATTGTGCCCCTGTACTCAGCACTTGTGAGATTGCGCCTTGAATACTGTGTCCAGTTTTGGTCACCACAGTGTAAGAAGGACATTGAGGTGCTGGAGCGGGTACAGAGAAAGGCAGCGAGGCTGGTGAGAGGTCTAGAAAACATGCCTTATGAAGAGTGGCTGAGGGAACTGAGGTTGTCTAGTCTAGAGAAGAGGAGGCTGAGAGGAGACCATATTGCTCTCTACAACTACCTAAAAGGAGGTTGTAGTGAGGCAGGTGTTGGCCTCTTTTCCCAAATTACTAATGATAGGACAAGAGGAAATGCCTTCAAGTTGTGCCAGGGGAGTTTAGGTTGGATATTCAGAAGAAATTCTTTACTGAGTGGTTAGGTGCTGGAACAGGCTGCCCAAGGAGGTGGTGGAGTCACCATCCCTGAGGTGTTTAAGAGATGAGTAGATGTGGCACTTGAGGCTATGGTCTAGTGGTTAGGGATGCTGGGATAAGGTTGCACTAGATGACCCTGCAGGTCCTTTCCAACCGTAGTGATTCTATGATTTCATGATTCTAATTCACTGATATTCCATTGCCTAACAAATAAGACAGTTCTATATATTGCCTTACACTCTTCTTTGTTTATGCCTCTTCCAACTGGTGTTCCAGGGACAGAGCTCTGCATTCAGACATGTTCTTTTTCCACATATCACATGCTATAAACACGGCAATAGAGTGAAAAGGGAGCTTTGAATATCTCCTCCTGCCTTCATCTTTACTTCCTCCATTTTATTGTCACTCGATCTGAAAATAATCAGATTCAGTAATGCAACTTGACCACAATACGTAATAACTGGTATTATTCTATCAGGAGATGAGTGTTCAGCTGGGATGGTCATTGCACTCCTGGAAGATGGTTTTCAAGGTAGGCCTCCCACCATGACACTAGAGAAGGTATGAGGCCTGCACTGTTCTCATATCTTCTAGAGGCTGGATCCTCCATTCACACCAAACACCCTCAGCTGTTCCAGATGCTTTAGACATCATTTTTGGTTTGTAGCTTGGTGTGCCCCTGACATACTAATCAAAATGAAGACCTTCTCTAGAACAGTCACTGTACAGCCAAATCTGAAATAAGCTCACAGTTTACATCAAACAGAGGCAGATGAGGAAAGATGGAGACAAGAGAGAAAGAACAGGGTAAAAAAAAATAAATAACTTCAGCACAGAAGCAGGAGCTCAGATGGCTCTGCTTCTAGCAAAACACATGTGGTACATGTCCCTTCATAAACAAAGCAATGGGTAACTGGAACAGCAAGTATAGTCAATGACATTCTGTTCTCACTCAAGTCAATTCTTCACCATAATAGTAATTTATTCATTCAACATTCATATTTGTTACCTTCTCATAAGCTTTTCTTTTTGTTTCAGAGTCCATCCAGTCATTTTCCTTTTCCAACATGTCAATAAAAGCCCAGCGAATTCCTTCAGTTAGTTCCTCCATCTGCAAAACATTTAACAAACTCCCCAGTTATATGTATCATGGTAGAATCATTACAAGAAAATGTTTGGTGTATACAGGAGTGATAAATTTGGTTAAACTATGAATGATTCCAAATCAGACAGCATCTGCTCTTCTTTCAGAAATACAAATTTCTGCTTTCTCTAGTCCTCATATATTTCTTCTGAAAAAGGCTTTCTTTCCATTTTCTTTATGTTCAGGTGTACCACACAACGTGTTCATTGCTGATTATTTCATGTCACAATTATGAAAATGTCTGTCTTGAAATCATAAAAAATACTGGGAGATTTACAGTGATTTGGGGAGACTTCTATCACTTTAGTTCTAGATTTCTAGCCCGTGCAGAATGAGCCAGCTGCAAGATGTTTGCACAAATAAAGCCTTTTCTGGAGAGATAGCATCTGTAGCCTTGTTGGGTTTATGTCAGACTGAGACACGCCTGTATACTGCCAGAGGACTGGATTTGGGCTGGCAGTATCACAATCCAAATACAAAACAGTATCCAAATATTTAGCCTGCATTTAGCTGTATTTGTGAACTACTTCTACCCTCTACTTACTGCAGGCACAGAGATCATGGCTTACAACACCGAGCAGCCTAATCAGCTGCGGTGCTCTTGAACCACCAGTGACAGCTTGCATCCATACAAAGCCAGGAAAAACCACAAGCATTTTAGCCTGTTTGCTTCTTCAAACACCTATATAAAGCCATGACTATATCACAAGCAAGCGAGTTAAACAAAAACACAACAGGAATGTTTAAGGAGTATGCACATTACAAAAACCCTGAAATGACAATAAACAAGAAATCTAATGTCTAAGAGACCCATTTTATCAATCTAAAGAGCAGAAATGTCCTCGTGCCTATGCATCCAACTGACAGCACAGACCAGAAAGGTGTATACAAATATCAATAGATAAACCTCATGACAGCCACTGAGAAGGAGTGCGAGAGTGAGGCAATTCGAGGGATGCAGCCATTGCCTGAATCCTCTAGCATAGACCAAACTAGAGCTGAGATAGCATGAGACATGACAAATAATCATTACATGAAGACTTATTAGATCTTTGTGCTATCAATTATGTTACATTTTAAAATAATGAAAATGTCAAGTACCAGAGATTTATATAACTTTATTCTATAGATCTAGTAGCTCTGAAATGTCATTCAAAGTGGGCACTAAACCCTGGAATGTAATGCTACTTTTAGCTAAATTTTCATTTATGTATCAGATGTATATTTTAATCTGGAACTGTTCTTTATTTCTGGGGGAGCCAGACAAAACATAGCAAATCTCCTTTGATTACTCTTTTTTTTTCCCTACCCTTTTCTAAAAACATTTTCTTATTTTTAGAGACAATATGGGACAACCAGAACAGGTCTAGCATTAAATATGACTAAACAGCCAACATTCACAGCAAACTGCATCCCAGGGAATAGGGTAACTTAAAGATATTGATGACAGAGCACTGACTCAATTAACTTAGTGCGCTAATGAGGTGAACTCCCTGTATTTGGAGGTTACAAGTTCAAATTCAAGCTCTGCAGCTGGGCCCTGGTGTATACTTAGGCTTTATGCACCAGCTGCAGCTGCAGGGGGCAGGGGGAGAAACCTATTCCTGCTATCAAAGTTATTACTGAAACTGCTCAGGCATAGCTGTAGGAAACACTGCAGGCGCTCTGGGTTAGAAACAGTGCTATATTTAGACACAAATAATGTCTTCCTTGATAAAAGGAGAGAAGTATCTAAGGTATGAAACATTAGAGACAAAACCTGGGGGAAAAAGAATTCATATTAACCACAACTCAGGATTTTCTTATAGACAGGTATATGCCATGATCCAGGCAAAAAAAAAAAATCTATACAAATAAGAGTGATTTTCTCAAGTGCTTTTTTACTGCTTAAGAGAAATAGAATGGAAAAATCAGTGAAATGGAAATGGTAACACCAGAAATTATTAACTTGAAAAGCACATTTCTGAAGGGATTGCAACAAATTTCGCCTGTATCTAATTTTATCTCCATGGACAGTTCATTGTAAGTCTGAATCTTCTGATCTATACTATACATTTTATATGCATTTCTTACTGTGTATGCCACTGTGAATGCAGTCTTGATAGTTTTTCAAATAGTAGGTCTGAAAGGAATGCACATGCTAAGAAACATTTTAATTAGGTCACATTTCAACAGAAAACCATTCTCTATCACCTTCTCTTAATTTTCCCTCATGTACACAAACATGAAAAAGTGTCCTTTTCTTACAGTCCCTCTCCTCCCACTTATGCTGCACAGAAGTCATACTGTGCATCCCTCAGATACTTTTGCCACTAAACTGCCAAAATAGCACATTAGAAACTCAATCAAAAAGAAGGGGACTGAAAAGTTGGATCTCAGAGATGAAACTCCAGCTGAAGGCTGAAGAAATGCAGGACCTGAGAGGGAAACACATGTCACAAAGATTTGAACAAGCAGAATCAGAGCGTTGGTCTGTCTAAAACGGAGTCCTTCCCTGAGAAAACAGTTAAACTAGATAAAAATCAAACAGATAAACCGAAGCTACCGAGCCAGGGCAGCGCAGGATGATCACAGAGCTTTTGCTCTCAGGGTAAGATGCTATTTCACATTTCCTAAATGGTTGTGCTTCTCTTGCACTGAAGAGTTCAGTGACTAAATAAGTTAATTTTAAACTGATTACTGTTGGAATGTTTTTCCAGCTGGAAAAGCGGATATTGGAAAACCCTATTAAAAAAGAAAAAGAACTGAAAATGTCATAAATAATAAGTCATAAATTATTGTGAAGGGTAATTAATCATTTGAATATGTTATTAAGGAAAGTGATAATGTAGCTATCTTTGAAGTTTTAAAATGAGGATGAACATCCAGCTAAAAGCTGTTCTGTGGACTCAACAACATGGAAGAATACTTTCCTTCACTGTTGAGCAAAAAATTCAAATCACAACTCTCACTATGTGGTTCAAAGCTTCCCTTAGTCAGAGCTGGACATCAGTTACATTTTTCTTCTTTAGACTACAGGTTTAGCACAATCAGCTTTAAAAGGGTCGCCCTGAAGCACAGACACCTTGACCAGTCTTTTAAATAGTCAGTAAAAACTTTATAGTAAAGAGTTACCGCAGCTATACTAGACCATTTCTCATCAATACCCCTCATGCTGTTCCTGCAGTCTTGCTGTCGTTATTTACACAAATTAATGGTGGTCAGTCTGGTTTTGATCTGGCTACGTATTTTTCTGTAGAGCTGTGTATGGAAGGAATGGGCAGTTCCCAGATGGATAGACAGGAGACATTTCTTCAAATATGCAAGTATGTTCCATTTTCTCCTTGTCTTTTTTATTATTTAATTTAATTAAAGCATTTTTAAGAGTCTTGTCTCTTTGTAAACTTTGGTCTAATATCAGAGGCGATTCGTGAGGACAAAGCCACAAATTTAAAGTTTCTAGGTAGAGATCTCAGAGGACTCACCATCTCTTTCTTGTCTTCTTGAAAATGGGCATTCACAAACATCTTACCCACAACATAAGGGAGTGCATTTTCAACAAGGTCCACACATTTATCCCACTGAGGCAGCAAAGTTGTGGTTCCATGGATCACCTATTGGCAGATGCATGTAGTAAGTCATAATACCATATTGTTTAACAATAACAAGTCTTCATCCACACACTAAAGTGCAAAGCATATTTGTCAAATAGCTACCAAAAAGAAACAATAATGACACTTTACTGTTATTTCTATTTTCATCAAGTGCTATGGCAAGTCTTTGGAACTCCACAAATTAGATCTAAGATTTTACACTTAAAAACAGTGCAATGGTAATGACTTAAAAAGGCTAGCCTTAGAGGGTTACTGACAGAAAGGCATGTGCCAATTAGAGGGTTACTGACAGAAAGGCATGTGCCAATTTTAGACTAATCTTGGTAATCTTTCTGTGTTAAGTGGAGAGACACTTTCCTCTAGAAAATCCCTACTCTGAGGTATCTCCCAAAAAAGGTTCTCTCTCTCCATTGACTTGGTGAGAAGCCTGGAGAGATCATCCTCATGAAAATGAGGTCAGTCCTTATGAAATACCTTTGACAAAACTCGCCTCTGTCATGAATTTATCTGTGCTAATTAATGATGGCTAACATTGGCAGGTATACATCCACACCTTTTTGTCATTTACCTGTCTGGTTACGCTTACCATATCATGTTGCTTTCAGTTCCTTTCCTAAACAGAATTGAATCACCAAGAACACTGAATATCAGTTTTTCTCCCCAAAATATCACTCTATGTTATGGTAGAAAGACATTGGTAGAGCAGCTTGTGTGTTTCACTAAACAAATAGTGGTTAAATAGATACTTCCATGCTCTGATGATGTCCCTGCACTACCATACATGAGCTTCAAAAGAGGAATAGTCAAGAGTGGTCAATGTACCAATGAGCAAGGCAAACTAGAGCTCAAGCACATCACCACCTTGGTTTCTTATTCTCATGGGAAGAATGTTATTAGTGTGGACATTTACTCAATCAACATTACATTTTTTTGTCATCATAGAAGTTCATTTTTTAAAAAAAGTACACACAGCAAAATAAAAGATAGGCTCATGTAAGTAACATCAGTACTGATTTAAGAAACTTTAGTTGTTTTCAAGGTTCAAAGAGTTCCCTTTGCTCTTAAGGAACTGCTTAAGATTTTCCACAGAGAGTAAGGAAAATCCCAGCCCATTAGCTAACATCCCTCAGCTGTGTAAAAGCATAGTACAGTCAACACCAGATAGATCAGGTGGGATAGGGAGTTTGTCCTCTCACAGATTATACAAGCCTCTTAAGCACTGATCTAGCAGTTTGAGCCTTTTTTTTTTTTTCCACAGTCTTCTCCTTCAAGCTCAAGATTAAATTTCTAGCAAAACTGTAGTGTTCGGATTTGTTGCTTTCCAATAGGAAAAGATATCATTGGAAAATTCCAGAGTAGCTTAAACCTCAGCTAGTGAAGGTCAGATATTTTGGTAGTTCAGAGATTGATTTTCTCCATCATGTTGTCTGTAATTAAGCTTAATCAATGACTCATACCAAAGTACACCAGTGAATAACATTTTCAAATGCTTTTTATTAATACTGTATTTGCACTAATAGATTTTCAGTGACAGAGAGAACACTGTTATAAGAAAACCACATTAGCCAAACCAATGCATAAGGTAATAGTTTGCTAAACAGAGCCAAATTTGAAAATAAACTCCTTTTCCAAATTCTTCAATTCTCTTGTATAACACAACACTCCAAAGCAAATCCACAATGGAGTTTTTTTATCGTACAAATGAAGAAGGAGAGTCATGATATTAGTCATCAGAGCTTGAAATTCCTTTCGAAAGCACTGACTACACATCAGCCACAGAAAGAGTCAGGAGACAGAGCTAGCTTTTAGACTCTGACATATTATTATTACAACATAATAATTATCATTATTTTGAGGGAGGCTTGATTGTAAGGAGGACAGAAAGGCAGCACAGGCTGTGAGACCAATAAAAATAGAGCTGAGAGGAATAGATTATGTCTCACAGCTGGTTTATTGATATTTATGTTACAACAGCCAACTAGAACTCCCTCAGAATGGTCCTCCTAATATTAATGTACCACTCTACACCACAGTACTTCAGGTAGTAACAGTGACTATAAATAGCAGGTTTCAAGCCCTCCCAGTCAATTCAGAGCTCCACAACACAATTAACCGATCTCTTCCCTGGGTGCCACTGCACATTTTCCAGGACTCAAAGTGCCGTTGAAAAGAAGCTGCTGATAGTTGCTGATGTGGTAATCAAAGCATTTTCTCTAGAGTCAGCAAGTTTGTGCTGTTTCTCAACCTGAAGTTTTTTAAGTTCATCCTGTGGTTTTTTTTCTCCTCTCTGCAAAGAGTTTAAGTGTCTTCATGTCAATCTTTCTACATGTAAGATGTAAAAGCCATCAATAGAAAATGAGAACCTAATGAAAAAACATACTGCTTATGATAGGTGAGGCTGACTGAATGGACAAAAGATATCCTTTGCTCTAAGGGTCACTGATTGATCGCATGGTCATGTCTTCTTAGTAGTCATTCAATGTTTTCTTTATTTACCTAGCAAGAGGTTGGTCGGTCCTTTTTACGACCCCAAATGACCTGTGTGCCTTTAGCCCTCCAGCCTCTGACTGGACAAATCTATTCAACAAAGCATTTGCCTTGGACTCCATTTCTCATGTCCTTTCTGCTGACCTGTTAAGTCTGTTTCCCTGAGCTGTTTACTGCATTTAACTTTAGCTATTAACTGTTAGCTATTGCTGTTTGCTGCACTTAACTAACTGTCCATCGCCAGGTCCCAGGGGCAGATAATGGGAATGAGCTGCTGACTCACTGCCTTTACTGTGTTGTTCTTAAGTTTTCGCAACCATTTATACGAAAACCCTTGACAACATTGTTAATAAGTGTTGAATCAGCTTGAATTAGATTTCCCCCTTTCTGGAGAAAGTATCGAGAGATATGAGAGCAGGTAGTTACCATATAAAAATGCACAGTATCCAAAGCTTAAAGTTTTCTTCCAGGATTTTTTCTGGCCATAACATAACTTAATATAACTCAGTATTATGCTGCAGATGGGCTGATGGCCAGCATTAATCTATTTTACCTAGCTTGCAAGCAATGTCCCAGAAGGGGACACACTTATTAAGTTTGTTGCTGTGGTTCTGAGTGGCAGTGTCTTAAAATTTTTGCATGGAGAAAAGGCATCTTTTGCAAGACTGACTTTAATATGATTTCAGAAGTGTAAGAGATTGCCTTCCCCATGTAGTTTCCATCAAGCTACTGGAGTTTATCTTTAGGCATGTGATCAACTCAGAACTACTCCAGTACTACTCAAGGTAAGACATTATGGGTACTTCAATTAGCCACCCGCATGCCTCTCCAAGGAGGATAGAGCATCCACACTTCCTGTACCACATCACTGGCAGCATTGTGCCAGCCTCCTGTTGTCACGATGTCATCAAGCAGCTAATTTTCATAGTGACAAAGAGTTCACCACCTAAAAGTAGCGTGGAAACAAGACAAAACATTTCCATTTCAGTTTCATCCTTGATTTGCTTCAAAAGCTCTCACACTGCCCACATGATTATCAGGGTGGCTTTCTATTCAGCGTTCACTTAATCTAATATCTGCATTTTATATCAATACCCATATTACTTAATAGATCATTAAGTTTGCTGTCATAGATTGGGGAAGTGACTGACTTTTGGGGCTTCTGGAGCCCCAAGATGGAAGGCACCTAATCATTTTCTCTGCAGAAATAGCTTATTCATGGATGTTTTACAGCTCATATAAAACTGCTACTAGAGTAGGAAAGAGGTTTGAGCAAGCTTAAAAAAGCTGAAATCTTAGACTTTTCTTTTACCAGAGCTATATTCACACATGTGTAAACACATTTTTTTTCCAAAGGCTTAGATTTTGGCCAAACAGGTTTGGCCTGCAGAAATAGCATAGACCACAGCCCCAGCACATAACTCAAAAACTTTCCAGCTTTCATGTTTTGCAAAGGTGTAAGCAATTATAAGGGAAAGAAATAGTGTCAACTCTAGTACCATTGTAAATGCTACAAAACTCATAACTTACCCGAGAAAATTCCAGCCACCGATACTGAAAACGTCTGCTGAGGTTAAATAACCTTGAATAAACCATCCTCCATACCAGATAGTTGGCAAGAGTCCTGTTAAATCAGATGTATTTTTATTAGACATCTAAACACATATCATATACCACAAAGCACACTCAGAAATATCTCTACAAACATTGCAACTGAATGGTGGAAATTTCACCTTGCAAATTAATGTGATGACCACATTGATAAATCCCTATTACACAGAAGAATCTGTGTGATTGCAGCCAGTTAATATGTAATTGCACCATGATAACCATCTTCTAGGGTATATTTATAACAAGTCCATCTCCTAGTACAGTATCTTTAGGTAACGCTTCTTTCAAAAGGCAGTTTTCATTTTCCATACAAGTGGCAAGAACTGTGTTACAATAATAATTGCATGAAGGTTCTACCCAGAGATAAAGTAGTAACTGATTTTTCTTTTGTAAATGAAAGTGAATGTTATCTCTTCTCATTAATATGGCATATAAATTGTAACTATGAAACAGATTAGATAACAGTACGTCCCATATACACTATCATCTCATATGTGTATCTTTCATTAGAAGTTAGCAATATACTTTTAAAAGTTCTTATTACCCACAGAGTTATTAAAGTATTACTGCTCTTATTTTGCCAATGGATATAGATTGAGCTCTCTCCATGCTCAGCAGGGGCTGTATGAGGTAAAGGTGTATTGTGAAATACGCAATTCAGTTTTGAACAGTCTCAAAACAAGTCAAATAACAGCCTACACATTATTCTCATCTTGTCTAATACATGACATATTTCTCAAGCATAGTCATTGCTCTAAAGCTATGGATATCCAAATGTTGTTTGTTCTATACTGGGACATACATAACATCCTGGGCAGGCCATAGATTTCTCCATAGGGAGGAAAATTTCTCCTTTGCAACCAAAGATGCTGCCACAGGCCGTGTGAACAACTTCGCTTTTATGTAAAAATCCCATCTCTGACATCTTTTGTTGCCTTGGGTATGGAGCAGCATAGCTATTGCTACAATGTCACTTCATTAGCTTCATTCCTGGACACAACCCTACTGTCCCCTCCTCCAAAACATAACAGGTTATAAATATATTTTTGTGGGCATGTTGTCTTCACAGTAACATTTATCTGAGGCATAGCTTCAGTTTTGCCTCTAACCAAGCTCCAGTCTGCCCACACATAGCCTCCAGATCAAGACACATTGTTGCTGAAAGTTTACACTCTTGCTCACTAGACTGGGGAGGCAGTAAAGAGGTGAGAATGGAGAGGTTTAAGGGAAGCTATAGCTGCAATATTGTCTATTAATGACTGAGCACATGACAGCTCCAGCAGCATGCACACGTCAAAGTGGGACACTACACAGAGCAGATGGGTGACTGTGCACTTTCCACAGGATGGCTGAGGACCAGTCTGGCCAAGCACAGTGGCCAGTGGCTGGAAAAGGCAGGCATTCTGCAATGCCGCTGGATTTGGCTGTCCGTGCAAGCTGCTCCAGTTGAACTGGAGCTAGCACAAGCGCACACACTCATAATGAACCTGCATGGCAGTTTTGCATCCATGACAGCCTGGGCAAAGCCTGTTTGCTCATCAGTTTAGTCTGCATATGTTTCTAGGCCAGAAATACGGTCAACTCACTTCACACAGGAAAACTTGAGGGTGCAATCTCAAGCCAACTGTCACCTCAAAGGCTCAATACACACTTGTCTTTGTGGCCAGTGGCAACTTCTACATGGGAGTAGAGAATTGCTGTGATTTGTAAGTCATGCCTTTTGTACTCCTTCTCATCTCTTACACTAGGTATATTCCCTCTTTTATTATACAAATACATCACACAGTACTCAAATCCTCACAGTAATTGTAAAATATACCTGAAAAAGCTTTTTAGCATGAATACTGTACATTTATAACATAATACATGTTACAAAAGCCGAAACAGCTCTACTTAGATGAGCAAACCATTTTGAAATAATAGTCATTAAAAATTCATTCATTAATAGTCATTAAAAATTCATTCCAACCTACGAAGTATACATAGGAAGTTTGGATTTTCCCCTTAATACATTTCTGACAATGTGGAATTCCCTCACTCACTGACAACAGGAGCACCCTAAAAGTGCTCAGCTCTCATTGGTTTTGCAGATTACACAAAATCTACAAGCCTCACAACTACCTGCTTCAGGTATTTCAGCAGAGGTCCTGTAGTACTACTATCGTATCTGAATTTATTTTGGCGATGATTATTTTGCCTTTTTTGGCTAACCATACAAACATAAAATTATACAATTATAGAACCGTTTCAGTCAAAGAAGTCCTTTGAGTCCAACCATTAACCTAATGGTGCCAAGCCTGTCACTAAACCATGTCCCTAAGCACCTCATCTACCTGTGTTTTAAACACCTCCAGGGATGGTGACTCCACCACCTCCCTGGGCAACCTGTTCCACTGCTTAACAAACCTTTCAGTGAAGAAGTTTTTCCTAAAGTCCAACCTAAATCTCCCCTAGCACAACTTGAGACTACTTCCTCTTGCCCTATCACTTGCTACTTCAGAGAAGTGAGTGACCCTCACCTCGCTACAACCTCCTTTCAGGTAGCTGTAGAGAGCAATGATGTCTCCCCTCAGCATCCTTTTCTCCAGGCTAAACAACTCCAGTTCTCTCAGCTGCTCCTCATAAGTCTTGTTCTCTATACCCTTTCCCAGCCTCACTGACCTTCTTTGGACACTCTCCAGAATCTCAGTGTCTTTCTTGTAGTGAATGAGACAAATAAATCAATTCTTCATCTTAATTTTGTTTACAAGCAGACACTTTTTCATTATGAAATGTCTCCAGTGCGTAGCTTGGGGTGATTCTCATACCAATTTCACAAATATATCCAACTGAGGCTTAAAGAAGTCGACCACTTCACATGGAGCAAAATCCAACAGAAAAATAAAACATACAAATTCTCTCTCTTCAACGAGACCAGAGCATTTGTTGTAAGCTTTCAGAAGAATACAGTACATAGTGCCCTATTTTAACTTCAAAATGACTGTTACAGAAAGAAGTGTAGGCTTGCTCTTAACCAACATGACCATTATTGTGATACACACTCCCAAAGGAAGTAGTAGAGAGCTTGTTTACTGGGACAGTTGAAACTATACCAGTGCTTATGAATATCTACTACGGAACTTTCTACCCTGTCTAGGAATAAAGTAGGTTGCTCATGTAAAATTCTGTGTTTGCAATATTTTAATCGACAGACATGGTGGCAATTAAAGAGGATAGATTTAATATGAGATAGTCAAATTA
Organism: Baryphthengus martii; assembly: GCA_013396935.1. NCBI lineage: Eukaryota > Metazoa > Chordata > Aves > Coraciiformes > Momotidae > Baryphthengus > Baryphthengus martii. Next base: position 72,987 of record VWZK01020708.1, on the reverse strand, counting down.
ATTGACATTTTAAGAAGAAGATCCTTTACACAGATTGAGATGTTTAAAAACTGTATTTAGAATGGAGTCATGAATCAAATTATAAGTGCTGAAAAACTTCTGCTTCTGTTGCTAGAGGCACTAGTTCAAGTCAAATTATTGCAGCTTCTCTATTTTTTTCAGAGGCAGGCTATAACCAGAAAGATCTAGTGCCCTCATTGCTCTCTAAGGAAAATTCCTCTTATGCTGCAGGAATTGCGAACTACTTCTCTATTAATTGTTCCATACTGCAAATACGAAGTGAGGTAAGGCAAAGGAAACCAGTTATTCATTCTGATATCTATGAGAATGATAAATCTGCTTTCTTCAATATCTGCAAATGTCTCCAACACGGACACAATTTACTATATCCTATTTGTGGCTGACACCTAAAGCACCAGCACACAGGTAACAGGGAAGGGATATAAGGGGATCCTAATTGGTGCTAACACAGTTCCATCCACCCCTGCCATGGCACAGCTGTATCGGAGCTCTACCACTATCTCATTTATACCACAGCTACATTTGTATTTGAAAACACACCCTGCTTCATCCTGTAATAGACATAAACTCTATGAAAAATTAGTCAGTACACTGAAAAAACTGAAGGAATCCCTGGAGGCTTCTTGCAAAGAAAGTGTGACTTCAGCACTGAACACCTGACATGACTTAGGTTAGCTAGCCCGGGGCTGATAGAAACTCCTGCAGGCCAGTTACTCAGCTTTTTGGGAAGCTTGTACGTGCTTCTGGGCTGGACTCACAGCAGTGTCCTGGCTTGGGTATTTCAGACCGATCTCCAAACCACACCATGGCACATATTTCAAGCTCCACACAGTAACCTGATTACATGCAGCAGGGTTGTCAAGTAAACAACAGCCTTATTCACTAAATTCACTCTACACCCTGCCAATGTGCTATTCTCTAGTAACATTAGCATGTGAATGATTTTACAATTTAGGATTGTTCTGCAGGATCACCATGGGAACAATTTTTAATATGATGATTGTGAGTCCATATGACTTGTCACCTCCATCTCCAAGAGCTGCTTCTGTAGTCAATCTTAATTTTCACTTCATTCTTCCCTCCACCTGAAATTAACTTCATGGAATGCTTTGCGAGATCACTGGGATATGAGCCATCTTTTTGTGCCATTTTGAATTGCACTTATGCCAATGGGTTGCTCATCTTGGAAGGGGCCACACAAGGCATCGGAATAAAAGTATAATTTAGGGATAGAAAGTTTGTAACTGAAAAGAATATGAACTTGGTGAAAGTACCTGCTTCTCCTAATGCCATTGCATCTCCAGAAATAATGAGAAGTTAATTCATGTTCTCATCACTGAAATAAATCTATAGACTTCTGTACTAGGAATTTGATTGGTCTAAGTATTTACTGTAACAAACCAAATCCATGTTGTTTGCATTAATTTAACCTTTAAAATATCATATGGAGAATGACAAATGAGATTACCTAAAAGAAAAAAATCATTGTTAAGCTTACAGGGAAATGTTAAGACCTCATTGTTAGGAGTTTGTATTAAGATGATTTCCAAATTTTCTCAGACAGATAACAAGGTTAATCCTGGAGCAGACTATGACATTTTAAGCAACAAACATTAGCAACTAACAGATGAACATGATCTTTGTTGTCATGCAGTGACTGTTGTGGGTAAGAATGAGCAGAAAATACCTAAACCATTATCAGCTATAAGATATGTAGCATGAATATACTGGAAAACGGACACTGCTTTGGCCAAATCCCTGACATGTAGGGGTCAGAAAGCTGGAAGATGAAGATGAGCGTTGCCATTATTTGTGGTCGTTCCTCCAGCCTCCCTCTGCCATGACACACAGGCTGGTTTAACTCATCTTCAATGCTCAGATTTTTCCTGAATGAGACTGTAATAGGAAAAGTCTGCACGTACTTACTCTGTAGGTACAGAATATATTTCTGTGTAATAACTAAATCTCTGTTGTCTAAATCACCATTTTATCCCCACAGATGTAACTAACTTCAAGCATGGACAGCTCGAACCATTTAGAAGACTTTTTCCAGTAGGTTAAGATTGGTGGCACACTAACAAGATTGGTCTGAATTTTATAAAGGACGGACGTTTGCTGATCTGTAGGCAGATCAGTAATTTTTATTTTTCTTATTGTTTGATCTACGTGTTATTTTTTCAGGTGCTATGAATTAATGTAAGCATTCTGTCACTGGAGACATAGAGGAACAATATAAGAATAATGCTTCTGAATTAATCTTTTTTTCTGAAATGTCAGTTTAGTTGTGGTCATATTGTACAATCAGCACAGAATGATTTTTGGAGACAACAGCCTAACAATACTTTTTTTAAAGTTCAGCAATATGCCTCAGCAGCAAGCAAATTATCACAGAAATTACTTAAATGTCATCAGTACTGATGTTTAGAAATGGGATGTCATCCTCACATACACTTTTTCATTACACTGCCCAGAGCTGTCTTGCTTCCCTGCACAAAGCACATCTATTATGTTTAATCCGAGCTACCTGCATTTTACAACTAAGTCTTACAGGTGTAAGTGATTTCACAAGATACAAGACCCTATACAAGTAAGAGCGAGCTGCTGAATCAATCTGGAAAGAGTAGTTTTACTGCAATCTGTATTATACATAAAAAAAAAAAAACACCAAGAAAAACGTTGCAACTGCAAGTCTTCCTGTTACACGCAAGTTAGTATCTACATTCTCATTCCGACAAAACCAAACAGATCTTTTGCCTGGAAACTTCATCCCAAGAATATCTGAAGCACCTGAAAAAGCCAGGAAAAGCCAAGCATTTTATGTCCCTTCATAAATGTGGGTGAAACCATCACAGGATCCTTACTTTTTCCTTTCATTTTCTAGTATTCTGAATAAATCTTTGAAGTACTGAGGAACACGGACAATCACATTTTCTGAAGGACCTATATCTTTGAGCTCTGGATAGAGTTTGGTGTCAATCGCCTTCTTGATGTATCCCAGCCAGTCAAACTGCAATGACAAAGAGAAGACTGATTAAAGCAGATTGTGATGAGAGATGATTATTAACTAAGTTACAGTTTCGAGATTGATGGTTTCAAATCTTTACTTATTAAAAATTTAGAAACTATTATACTTTGTCATTACATGTGTTTTCAAACCTCAATAAAGTCACAACTGTATTTAAAAGAATGTATATTTTAATTGAGTACACATATTCCTAATGATATTTTTTTAACATGCTGCTCTGCACACTAAAGGTAATTTTAATTATTTAGGTCAGATGTTAGAAGAATAATTTTGCAATTATCCCCAACCAACCTGTGGAATCATGGCACTAAGCTCCGATATGTTCATTTTATTGTACATCACCTCACTTGTTCGATTTTCATATGGAATCATGATCTGGGGGTGGAAAAAAAAACAACAGAACCATCAAAACATGGATTAATTTGCAGGGATCTGCTCTTATGTCATTACGGTCCATCATAATCACAGTGGAGAAATACCTCCCCACCCGTTTTCCAAGCATTCATAGCATTAACTTCTTTTTCTGAGGATGGCGTTTAACCAGGAGAAATGGAACACAGTTCATTGTCAGCTTAACTCATTATTGAGGAATTTAATGAGCTTCATGTCTTCTTTGAACATATTAGACCAATTGTAACTCTGATTATACCTGATTCGTGAGAGTACGCCTAGATAATAAATACTTATTCAGTCTGTCACATGAGACAAGTCAGCTCCAAACTATATGGTTTAAAAGGTCAAATCTGATATAGGCATGCTGGAAGTGCATCTCATCTCTTGGCTTTAAACATGTTCTTGCTATGGCCTGACTCGATCTGAGAGAATAGACAGATACACACAAGTTATTCCTCATTTTACCCCACCATTCTGATTTCCATGGCAGGAAACCTGGATATAAAGGCCAGACATGAATTAAAGCATTCTCCAACCGGGTGACTTCAGGATCCTCTGTAGTGTCAAAGTCCAACGACATGGCAAATGAAATTCTAAATTTAAAGCAAGTCCCTTTATAATTGACAAGGGATATTCAGGTTCCAAGAGGGCAGCATGGTTCATATTAGAAAACCAAGAATAAGATTAGCTCAAATTTTTCTCAGTATTCAAGGGAAACAAAAATTCTTGGTGACTATTCCTGCCTGTCTCTAAGGTAAACCCTATAAAACAGGCTGCAAGTTGTGCAGGTTAGAGAGAACAGAGACTGACACCAGACTAACCAGACAGCTGGCAGTTCTCCAACCAAAATTCTCCAGTAAGTATCTGCGGTTTTACTATTGCTCAAGCCACAGAGAAAAAAATTACTTTCTTCTCCCTTTCTGCAAATTTCATTTATCTGACGAATCTTTAAACTCTTCTTGAACTCGTTTACTCCCTTCCTCTCAAACCTTTCCCACTTTCCCCAGTAATTCAAACTTAATGGAAATCCTCCTTGTACACAACAAGCTCTTATGAGGCATGCCACTCCTTCCTACATCCAAAGTATCCTACCTCTATTCTTGCTGTCTCTTCTTGAGCAAATGAGTCCTCTGTTACACATGAATGAGAGGAATACAGGATACAGTAAAAGCTTAAGTAACGAAGACAACTATCTCCTTTGAAATCACAATAAGATGTTTATATAAATCATTGTGCTTGTTAGGGATTACACAATAATCCATGTCCCTGGACTCATGCCTAATATCTGGATATACTTTAGGAGGTTTATTCATACTAAAGGGAAATTTGGTAACCATGAGCAAGTATGGCTTGTTGCGTAACTATATGAATTACTGACCCTGAGGGCTGTTAGGCGATTCATGTCATTTTATATGGCAACAGCCTGCCCAGATCTCTCTGTCGAGCCTTCCTACTCTCAAGCAGATCAACACTCCTGTCCAACTTGGTGTTGTCTGAAAACTTTGTGAGGGTGTCCTCAATCCCCTTGTCCAGATCATTGACAAAAAGATTAAACAGAACTGGCCCCAATACTGAGCCCTGGAGAACACCACTTGTGATCAGCCACCAACTGGATTTAATTCCATCCACCACCACACTTTGGCACCAACCATCCACCCATTTTTTTACATGGCAAAACGTACACACGTCCAAGCCACGAGAAGCCAGCTTCTCCTAGACTATGTTGTGGGAAACAGTATCAAAGGCTTTATAAAAGTCCAGATAGGCAACATCCACAGCCTTTCCTTCATCCATTGAGAAGGTCATCTTGTCGTAGGAGCAGATCAGGTTAGTCAGGCAGGACCTGTCCTTCGCAAACCCATGCTGGATGGTCCTGATTGCCTGGTGGTCCAATATGCACTGTATGATGGTACTAAAGATGACATGCTCCATAATCTTCCTGAAAGGCCTGTAGTTCCCTGGATTCTCATTCCAGCCCTTCTTGTCGAACGGTGTCACATTTGCTAATACCCCATCAACCGGGATCTCTCTCCCAGCACCAGTTAGCCAGGACTACTTGTGAATGACAGAAAGTGGCTTGGTGAGCACTTCCACCAGCTCCTTTAGTACCCTTGGGTGGATCCCATCTGGCCACACAGACTTGTGTCTGTCTAAGCAGTGCATCAGGTCACTAACCACTTTTCCCATTTTGGATTATTCTGCTCCCCACTTCTGTCTTCCAGCTCAGGAGGGCTGGGTACCCTGAGAACAACTGGTCTTACTATTAAAGACTGAGACAAAGAAGGCATTCTGTACCTCAGCCTTTTCCTCATCATTTGTCACTATGTTTCCCCCCCGCATTCAATAAAGGATGGAGATTCTCTCTAGTCCTCCTTTTGTTCCTGATGTATTTAAGTTTTTTCCCTATTTTTTTTTTTTTTAATTTTCTCCCTGCATAACCTCACGACATACTTGTAGTCCTTCTGAGATGCCTGTACCTTCTTCCAATGGTCATAAACTCTCTGCTCTTTTTCCTGTGTTCCAGTCAAAAAAGCTCTCTGTACAGCCAGACCAGTCTTCTTCCCTGCTGGCTTGTCCTCTGGCACACAGGGATAGCCTGCTTCTGCATCTATAGTATTGCCTTTTTGAAGAATGTCCTGGACTCCTTTGCCCTTCAGGATTGCCTCCCAAGCAACACTGTCAACCAAGATCCTAAACAAGCCAAAATCTGCCCTCCATAAGTCCATGGTGGCAGTTTTGCTAATCCCATTCTTTACTTCTCCAAGAATCAAAAAGTCTATCATTTCATGATCGCTATGCCCAAGACAGCCTTCAACTATCACATCAATAAGTCCTTTTTTGTTCGCAAACACCAGGTCCAGTGAGATGCCTTCTCTAGTTGTCTCACCAGTTGTGTCAAGACAATATCTTCCACACACTCCAAGCACCTCTTAGACTGTTTCCTCTCCACTTTACTGTATTTCCAGAAATCATCTATCTACTAAGTTGAAGTCCCCCACAAAAACAAGGGCTAGCAATTGTGAGACTTCTGATAAGTGCTTACGGAATATTTCATTTGCCTGTTCATTCTGGTTGGATGGTCTATAGCAGAATCTCACCATGATATTAGGTCTTGTTGGCCTTCCCCCTGTTTCTTACCCATACTCAACCCTATAGTCACCACCATCAAGCTCTAGACAGTCAAAACATTGCCTAACACTACAGGGCTACCCCACTGCATCTCTTCCCTGGCCTATCTCTTCTGAAGAGTTTATAGCCATCCAACACAGCACTCCAATTGTGCGAGTCATCCCACTTTGTTTCTGCGATTGCAACTATATCATAATTTTCCAGCTGCACAATGGCTTCCAGTGCATTGGTGTAGATGCACTTCAGCTATTGATCCCTCCACCTTTTTACAGGGGGAGAAGCTTTAATTCCTACTTAACTGTTGTGAGAGGCCAGATAGAAGGCTAAACAACCCCTGCCGTAAATTTCCCATCTTCCCGAACAGATTCACATGGGGATGTGAAACAACAAAACTTTCAACTAGTAAGCTTTGTTCTCAAGGACGGGAATGGTGGATACTAGGGCCTGCTCAGTTTGGATGGCCTTGCTCCCCCATACAAGCTGATACCTGCTCCATGCAGCTGGGGAAGATAGCAGATGGAAAAAGACTGGACATTGCTACATTTCAAACACTACAGCACTTGTCTCAAAGATTACTTAGGATGGAAAAAAAAAAACACAAAGTACCTGTGAGAAAACGGTTTGTGATCAATTCTGTATGAGTCAGAAACAAAGATGAAATGGAGGTCTCCCCACCAGAAAAAGACCAATGAGACATTGCTGGCTCCTTGGTAGTGACCATTATCTCTGCTAAGCTATCCCAAATCCTTGCTTGATTTCTGCCTTTTTCTTATTCTATTCTCTCCTATCGCTACCTTCTTTTACTTTCTCACATTTTATAATAAAATAGTAGTTTGGGATATACAACATTTGACCTCGTTTGTGTCCTTGGGGATTGTATTGAATCTTGTCATGATAAAAGATTCAATTGAGTATCACTCAGGAGTTAGATTCAGCCACCCCCAGTCCCTCTAACATCTGAGAACAAGTTGCAAAGCAAGGGGGTTTAACTTCTGCCAAATTACTTTACAATCTTAATCTGATATTGGATTGTGACAACTGTCCTCAAGCATTTTCAAGGTTTCCAATACAACAACAACGCTTGAGTCTTCACTGCCGTATGGATCTCAACCTCCTGCCTCCACTGAGATGGCAGACTGGAAGATCTCATCAGTACACATTATCCCTCAAAAATTGGCAAACCACCCCCAGGCTTATCTCTAGTGAGTCCGGTTGACACTTTAACAAGGACTTAAAGGACTAAGGATTTAAAGGACTAAGAGTATTTGGCTAAGGGTTTGGGTTTTTTCACCTAAGAATAAAATAGTCAGTTTAACAATTAACTAAGGAAGGAATACTGATCATCCTTTCTTCATCAGGTTCTGCTCCTTTCTACTTCCAAAAAAAACCCTGTTGCTAAGACTGTCGACATAACAGCTTCCCATTTTGAAAAAGAGTTGCACTTTTTTATTTCCCCTCCCCTCGGTAAAAGCTAGCTTCAATTCCACATTAGATTACCAACCTCTGCTATTTTGACTTCCAGTCTTAAAACCGACTTCATATCAGATTCTGCTCGTGAAGCATTTGCTCCCAGAAGCACTGCTGTATCAACCATGAACTGCAAAAAGGCATCTCGGTACTGTAAGAAACAAAAAGAGTGAAATGAGCACTGGACTTGCTCTCGAGCACAGCTGTAGCAGCAGAGTAGATATATCCAGCTATAGCAAGGAGTATAATACTTTGTACTTTCATGACCTAGCAACCAATGTTGTGCTATCCTTACCTTGAATGGCTGCTGTCATGGTTGCAGGAAAAACAACACTGGAAATATGTTGTGTGTTACAGAGATACTTGAGTTGTTCACGGAGTATAAATCTCAGGAAATGCAAATGACTTGTGGATTAGACTGACAACATTCACAGCTTCTCTTACAATGAGATTAGACAACATGTATGAGCGCACACCAATATTTTACGCCAACTCACACAGTAATCAGCATAGGACTGAAGAATTACTTGTACATAAGTGCAAGATCAGTAGCTGAGGAAATATGGAGATAAAGGGATGCTCCACTGAGCTCACTCCTCTATACCGGCCACAGCACCACAACACATGTACTTCCTACGGTGCCCTGCTCTGCTCTCTCCAGGTTATCCTAATAAAGTACATTTTAGTCTCAGTGTGTATACACAAATGTTAGCAAAACACACTCACTATATGTAATGATATTATAGTGATTTCAGTGTTACCTCCCACTCCAGCATAATCTTTCTGACATTTTGGAGGGATCAGATTACTCCTCATCAACTCCTGCCAGTCCACAGTCCAACAAAAGCAAAAACATATCCAGATGTATTTCCACCTTCAATCTTTTAGTAGATACAATATTTTTGTATTCTGATATCACCCAGTCTCACAGATGTGGCTAAAAAAATTACTAACCTCTCAGGGACCTCAAAAGGGAAGCAAAACTGTAAAACCTTAATCAGTAGCAATGACATGGCTCCCACAACAACCCAAGGGATTGATACACTAAAGCTTTTGATGAACAGCATTGGTTCACAACTGCTGTCCATAGGAAAGCAGCAAGAAACTCAGCTTTAGCAGGGAAATCATGAAGGTGGCAGAGGGAAGAGGAAATGAATCTTTGAAATCTGTTGAGGAACTTTTGCTCCCTTCACTAACTGAATTCAGACTAGCTCGGTGATAATAACCTGCAGTGGCTCTTGAAATGTGCTCAGCCTTCTGGCCTAATTAAGCTCGAGGCAAACCTGGAGAACAGTTCACCAAGGTAGCCCATGAACAGTCATGGCAGCTTCTGGGCTCCACTTTGTTGAGACATCTAGTACTTTGTCCACAATCTGGGAGCTCCTGGGTCCCCTCTGAGGGACATGAGGGCTCATGTTTATAATCAGGTAAAAACTAAGGTCAAGGTAGCTCCAGCTGATGCTAACTCTGCTAGCTATGCTTGATCAAAGAATGCCCACTGATTTTCTTCTCGCTGACTCCTGACTGGTGGGGTCGAGCACCCTTTGACCCTGTGACAGAGAGATGCCTTCATAAGAGCCAGGCTCAGAGCATAGCTCCCAGAGGCTGTCAACAAAAGGGTAGCAAACTTTGTCTGGCATGCTCATCCTTAGATATGGTGGTCACACACCGCAGAACATGATTCCCAGGCATTGCTGGTATAACTGAGTCTTTATTATTGGACTCTTAGACCCAGATGGTGCTCCAAAAGGAAGGATGCAGCTCTGTAAGTCTCAGGGTGTAGGAAGTGTCTGAGGTCTCTCACTAAGGCTGGGGCATATGGTCTTCTAGTATGCAGGAGGGGAATAGTTACTGAGGAACTGCGCTGCCAAGTGAAAGTGCTGTGAGAGGTCAGCCAATCAATACAGCCTCAGAGATGAGAAAGATCAACCGGACCTTTCCTGTGACACTGCAGCTTCAAAAGCTTGAACCTTCAGCTGCAGCAGAAGAGTGGGAGCAGCCTCTGCCTATGAAGCTGGAAAGTGGAAATTCCCATCACAATGAAGACTGGAAGTCCACTGCTCTTGTTGCTGATGAAGACCCAGGGGTGTTATTAGTTGGAGCGCTGTAGCTGAGCCTGAGCCCCTTAGGACCACTGGAAGGAAGGAGCAAGTGACAGTGGTAAGAGACTGACTACTGCAGGGGATGGAGGCCCCCAGCTGCCAACCCGATTTGTCATCTAGGAAGGTTTGTTTTTTGCTGGGGGATGCATTCAGGATGTTGTAAAAAGGCCATCAAGATTTATCGAGCCCTGTGGCTACAGTTCCCTGCTGCTCTTTCTGGTAGGCATCAATGCTATTGCCAGGGATGACCCGGAAAGTATCAAGCATGACTACAGGGCTATGGAGACAGAGGTCAAGGGCATGGGACCCAGGTGGTGGTGTTCTTGATCCTGCTGGTGAGGGACAAGGGCCTGTGGAGGACATGACGGATTTTGCAGGTTAACATCTGTTTGGTGCAGCTGCCATCAGAAGCAGAGATTTCGTTTCTCTGATGATGGGACCCTCCTTAAGAATGCACAGCTGCTTAGAAGACAGGGGATCCATTTGACTAAACAGGGAGAGTGTATTTTTGCCAACAGGCTGGCCAATGTGGTAAGGAGAACTTTAAACTAAAAACAAGGGGGAGGTAGTAATTCCTCAAGAAACAACTAAGGAATGTGCAGCTAGGGTAGGCCACTCAAGGGCCCAGAGTGATGGTAAAAGAGGGGACATAATCTACAAAAAAAAACCCTGAAATGAAACCCCTTTGAGGGTATATATGTAAAGAAGGAAGTGTCTGTGGGACAGTGTTGTAAGGAAAGCTCTTACAGTCATACAGAACAATCAACATGACTGGGTGTCTGCTGGAAACACCTTTACACTACTGCACACAGCATGAGGAACAAACAGCAGAAGTTAGAGGTCTGTGTGGAATTACAGGGCTATGACCTCACTGGGATCATGGAAGCATAGTGAAATAACTTGCACAATTGGAGTGATGCAACGGATGGCTACGTGATTTTTAGGAAGAACAGGCTGGGAAGCTGAGTAAGGGGAGTTACCTTTTATGTGAGAGACCAGTGCAAATGCATGAAGCTCTACATGAGCTCAAAGCTCAAGAAAGACCCGTTCTGACAAGTAAGAAATCAAGCAAAGGTGGTAGGAGGCCTGCATGGGTATACAAGGAGCTCCTAAATGAACTCAAACATGTGAAAGAAGCATATAAGAGGTAGACACCTAGACAGGAGTATAGAGTTGCTGACAAACCTTGCAAGGTTATGGTTAGGAAAGCCAAGGCAAATCTAGGTTGAAACTGGCAAGGGAGGTGAAGACCAACAAGAAAAGACTCTACAAGTATATAACAGAAAAAAAGGAAGACTAGGGAGAGCCTAGATCTCCTGCTAAATGGAGGAGGGTGATAAATGCCACTGAAAAGGCCAAGACACTCAATGCCAGCTTTACTCCAGTCTTTACTTGTAAGACTGGTCTTCAGGAATCCCAGGCCCCTGAGATGAGAGGGGAAGTCTGGAGCAAGGAGGGCCTATCCTCAGTGGAAGAGAACCAGATTAGGGAGAGAAGTGAACATGAGCAAATCCAGGGGGGGTGATAGATTGCATTCATGAGTTCTGAGGGAGCTGTCTGATATCATGGCAAGTACACTCTGGATAATATTTGGAAAGTCATAGCTATTGGGAGAGGTTCCTAAAGGTTGGAAGAGACCAAGTATCACTCATGTTTTCAAGGAATGCAAGAAGGAAGATCCAGGGGATTATAGGCTGTTCAACTTCATATTAAATCCCTGGGAAGGTGATGGAGAAAATCCTCCCAGAAATTATTTCCAAACACAAGTACAAGGTGCTCAGGAGTGGTGACCATGGTTTTATGAAGGGAGAGTCATATTTAACCAGTTTGATAACCTTCTACAATTACATTAATATCTCAGTGGATGAGGGGAGAACAGCTGTGTTTGTTCACCAAGGTGAAGAAGTATGGGTTAGAGTAGTGTACAGTGAGGTGGATAGAAAATGAGCTAAATAACCAAGTCCAGAATGTTGTGATCAGCAGCAAAAAGTCCAGTTGAAGGACAGTCACTTGTAGTACGCTCTAGAGGCCTACCTTGCTTGAGCAAAGGACTTGGACATTCAAGTCCAACTGATGAAATTCAGAGGTCCTTTTCAAGGGTGAAGAAAAGCAGGAGGACCTCAAATCTTACAAAAATCTTAATTTGAGAAACTTTGTGGGAGTGTTTGTGGTAGTGGTGCTTGTAGTGGTGGTATTTTCTGATCGAAGATATCCTGAAAAATCCAAATCCAAACTAATCACAACCCCTTCTCAGTTTAGAGCTCAACAGAACAAAAGCCACAACGAGAAAAACTTAGGGGAAAAATGGTCACTCTGATTTGCAGTTAATATTACTTACAGATTTGGCTTCTGTGGTGTTCTCTAGGTAATCCTCCCGAGATGTAAGGGAGAGGCTTGCTTGGTCAAGCTGTTAAGAATAAGAAGCAGCACTTAATAGGTAAATTCATCAGCATTCAAAGGTAGCCCTATAAGTAACCTTGAAAGCATTCATGTTTTTCTAGCAGTTATGGTAGATGTGTGTAAATATCTAATACATAACACGCAGCACCAGCCTGAGTTCCACAGGATCTCAAAATAATAGAAAAAATGGTATACTGTGCTGACAGACACACCTAATTCACATTACTGTGATCTGGGGAGCCTTAAAAGCCCCCTACAATATCTAAGCCCCTATGTCAGCAAAGAACCACCCACATGATTTGTGTGTTTATGGCTCCATTAGCGAGTAGGTAATGAAATAGTACTGGGTCTACAGGCCAAACAGTTGGTGCTGATGACCATTCATCCTATACATATTTCAGAGGCCCAAGACTCAGCTTGAGACAAATACTAGCCTACTGCATGGACCAAATGTTTATTAGGTGCTGGAGCATGCTAGCTGCTATGTATCTGGAAAGCATCAGTAGCCTTCTTGACTGAAATTGTGGCTAGATTTTTGAGCTTCATTCTAGATCAGCACCAAGTGCTGTATTTGGCATTTTGAACGGATGTACTGAAACAGCTGGATACCAGCCACAGAAACGATTGCATGCATGCATGGGAAATTGTTACCCCTCCAGTACATTAGCTAAGGATGTTTGGTAGGTCCAGGTGGGTCTCTGACTTATCACTTATCTTTTTGATCTAAACAAGAACACAATTTGTTGGTCTACAGTCACTCTAGCATGAGAATAAGGTCCTCAAGGTAATTTCTAAACCAATCCTGGAAGTTCTTTGAGATCTGCACTTAGTCTTTTGAGTGAAATGACTATATGGGAGTATTTACATATTGTTTCAAGTTAGGCAAAACTTATCGTGCAGTATTTATTTTAAAATTACTACCAGAAGCTGAGATTTTCCAAAATAGTTCAATGAGATCAATTTAATTTAGGGTATGGAAGCTGAAAATACAATTCAACTGGCTTCCAAACTCTAAATAAGATACTGACTGTAGCAGAAATAACAGTCTTGATGTTCTAAAATTATTATTTGATGCTACATTTGTTTTTAAAAGATAAATCTTTGAAGAGTGAAGAGAAATTGCATATATTCTTATAACTTCACATAAGTCTTTTTAGTCTATTTCACATTTTTCTACATTTATAAAAATTACCCAAATAAATACAACTTAAGATCTAAAATGAATGAATAAATGTAATCTTTTCCTCTACTGGCTGACGCTTTCAACCTTTAAAATATTCCAGAAACAAAGAAAACAAATCATGCACTAAAAGAAGAGTAGCCGTGAGGCTCAGTGCAACTCTGATTCTTTGAAAAACAGTATCATCTTTTTTTCAGGATATTGAAGAAAAAAAAAAATATATTCATGGTTTGCATATATATGTCGTGTTGATAATTAACTTCAGATATTTGGTTTATTTCAGTTAAATGACTGCTGCATGAAATGCTGATCCAAATTTTCCTGGCTTAAGAGTTAGATTTGGCAACTCATTGAAACCAAGAAAGCACAAATATGAGAAATAAACAAAAAAGTTAACCAACTTCTTCAGCCTTCAAGAGAAAAAAAGATCATGTCGAATGCTGAACAAAGTTTTACTTGGAGTTTCTGCTTTTTTTTTTCTGATCCATTCATGATTTTGCAATGTTGAACAAAAAGAATTTTGCAATGGAGACATTTTCACAAGCAGATTGAAGTACTCCATGGTACATTTTCACCCCTGGGAATTTGTTAAAACATGGACAAAGTAGAGTACTGGCTGATGCATTCTGCAGATAAGATTCTTAATCAAATTAACAACAGAATACCCTGCAGAATAGTATGTTATTCATAGCATGCAGTGCTTCAGTTATTTAGATACCTAATTCTTAGGTGACACTAAGCGTACTGAGTGAAGATACTGCTGGGTATAATTAATTTCCAAGAGACCAGCAATAAGGAGATAACTGCCCAACCCTTCACTGACAGGTGACTTGGACTGAAATATTATCATAGGAGATAGCTAATAATCTCTTCTGATTCTGCTTTTCAATTCTTTTAAACAGATCTCCAGCCAAAGTAATCCTGACAGGATCTGAACAGCATCATAGCAGAATGACATATTTAATACAGCGAACTGTTGATTTGCTGTTGACTTGACTCTAGGAAAATGTCCTAGAGATGAGGAGAAGTTACTCTTCCATTTTATACCAGTTAAATGCGTCAGTCAAAAGCCATTTTAGAGAAATGACTCAGACTCTAGATTCACTCCATTATCACCACGGTTAACTGGTTTTTGATCCCCAAATACAATGTATTCCTGTCTACATTCCTACAGCTGGCCAAGATGCTAGCAACATAAGGATCACAATTCCTATTTCGTTTTGATGAATGACATCATAACTTTCTTTGTCTTTTCTCTCTTGCCTTTATAAACTATTTTCTTGCAGCAGTGGAGGGCTGGTCCGCTCTGGCTACTCAACTCTGCTTCTTAAACAACACTGCATTTGGTCTTGCCACGGTGACATCTCACAGTAATACAATTCTCCCTAGAGTTTTGTCAGACTACAGTGATGCAACATTTCTTGCGTCTTTTTTCTCACTAATCTAAACTGTTGTGTAATGCCATGCACTGTTAACAAACTGGCAATGCTTTGTAGTCCAATGCTAATAGCATTTCAGTAAAAAAAGTAAATTCTGTATTTCAGATTTAGAAGGGTTTAGGATACATTTGTGTTGTAAGGTGCTGTATAAGCACAAGATAATGTGTTTCCATGTCAAGAAAAATAGCTCAAGTTTGAAATATCAGCTACTGATGCACCATTCTTCATCTTCACAGACAAAATCATTCTTCATGCAGCTGATGAGTCATTAAGTAGCACCTAGAACATCCCCAGGACTAGATGTCCACATGTCTCATTTTCACACACCTAGACTTTGGACATTGGTCCACTAGGAACATATTTTACCTATTTTTTTTTTGCCGTTTGAAAAGAGAAATTATCCTCTATAGAAGAATTTGTCAATAACATGTGATTCCTAGTGGCTTCTACATTCCCACACATTGGCACCTATGTACATCTCAAAGTCAGTAGATAATAGCAACAATAATCAAGTGCAAACATTCAGCATGTAAACATGTTTTTAAGAACATGCGACCACAATATACAATGCAAAGTAATCTATTAGATATTCAAATTGTACCTTCAGGATATATCGATTGGAGATTTTGTCATCAGCAGCCACATATAAACGTATGAAGACAGAGTTACTGTATTGACCACGAAGAGTTGCCAAGGCTTGGACTAAGCTAAACCTCCTTTCTGACCACAGTCCTTCAGGTCCAATGTTGGATTCCAGCACAGGCCATCGGAAAGGCGAATGCCTCAGTATACTTAATAGGGGTTTCACATCAGCTTTTTCAATTTTATCTGAAATGTCAAAGTGTGACAACAACTACATTACATACAATTCAAACCCAGCAGCAGCCACGAGACGCAAAGATTTATCAGCATTGATTGATTTCTAGGCAAGACAAAACACAATAGCTGAAACCCAAAGCCTCTGCTCTGCTGGTAAGCACAAAAGCGTGAGAGTCCAAACCAGTTTATCTGCATTAAGAATAAGAGAGGCAAAGTAGCACCTTCCAATAAAGGGAAGGGCTGGAATTAAGTCAATTAAAAAACTTTCCTTGCTTAGGAACTAGCATAGCACCTTCACTGTTTCTGAGAGGGATTTATTGTACATAATCACAGATAGAGGGTTCAGCATCTCGGCACGAAGGGTGCAGGTCAGTCTGTCTCAATTGCTGACAGTCATTGCTCAGGCAGTGCTGGAAGAAAACTGTTCAGGAAATAAAGTCTGAAAGAGTCAGAAGGACAAAGAGTGCTTTGAAGGACACAATCCACTTTCTCCCAACTCCAGCTACACAAAGGTAGCTGTCCCACTCTAGTGTACATCACCCTACAAGCTCAAGAAAAGCAGTATGTGGGTGTGACTACAGGGTTCAATTGCCAAACTTGCTTGACATGCAGATAACTTGATGCTAAAGAGTTCAGGGCTGTCTATATTCAGCCTTGTGGAAGTGTTTTGATTAAATGGATTTAGAGAAAGATAGAAGCTGCTGAGCAACAGGCTCTTGAAAGTATCAGTACAAGAATTTCATCAGAGAGCTCCTCTGATTTACTAGGCACTACTCGCACACCCCCAGGGCATGGTTTTGGCATCCTTTTGCACAGATAAATATCCCTTCGCAGTTCCCAGATAAGCAGAAGTCTCTGTAAAACTGACTTCTTGTGCCCTGCTGTACCGCAGTCTTGACAGCCAACTTCAGAAATGTATAGAAGGCCCTCCACGTTCAGTTGAATCCAAATCACTGAAATGTGGATCTGATAAGGCTTCACAGAACTCAGCCAAGAGCAAAAGAGCTTTATACCACAGGTAGCACATACATGTCCCTCTCTAATCAGGCCACTTACTCTCATTCATGCAAGATGCGTAAAGAATCTTGGCTTTCTGTACAGCTTCACTGTCTCGTCTTTTGCTGATGGGCTTCTCAAGTAATGCTGAAAAAAGAAATGACATTTTTTTTCAGTATGTTGGAAAATGTAGGAACTGTTTGCCTGCCTCAGCATTTGCTTTAATCATAGCATTTATTTAATTAAGGATGAGATCTCAGGTGTATTTTCTTAAGCAGTAACACAGATGTAAGAGGTAGTTGCACTTTTTCTACCCCTAACAGAGAAGGATTTTTTTATATATTTATTTTTAAGAGCACTGTTTTAAAGCCAGCTGGCAGATACCGTTTATTGTTCATCCTCACAGTCAACCTCAGCAAACTGAGGGGAGAGGGAATTATGGGAAGAGGGCAGAAACCAGCACACAGGGTAAGGAGTCAGTATTCTGAGAAGCTCAACCTCTGGTGTGAAATTGGAGTCTAACGGAGAAGGTGACATCATCTCAGGAGCAAGACCACTGGTACTCATTTTTTGCCAGCAGAGAACTGTCCCGTTCTGTGTTAAACGCACACAATCTCAGTCTTGTAAATGACACAGAAGGTCAAGCATCCAGCTATTTCAAAAGCGGTATTACATAGCTCCCTTACACTACAGGTATCAACTGCCTCCGTGACTGAAAGCCAAATTAGCTTTTCTAAGCTGTCATCTCTTTACATTTCTTGCATTCCTCACATTAAGTTATAGAAGGGAAATAGCATGAAAAGTGCATCTGAAACTCAGCAGTCTGCTATCAGCTGCCTTGAGCCATTCTATCTAAGCTGTAAATCAGCCATGATGCAGCTGCAGATAAACATACTATGGCTAAATGCAGAGGCATCTTACCTTCAGCAAGATCTATCAGCTCAGGTGCAGCATAGCATGAGCACTTCCATGGCCAAAAAAAAGCAGAGCAGTACTTGAGCACAACATGGAAACAGAACTAGCAAATACCATCAGACCTGACCTGGTTTTGTAAGACCCAAACAGGTCTTGCACAGCATTACTTCAGTGTTTCTGGGACCCCTGGAGAGGGTGGCTTTGTTGAAATTATCCCAACCCCCTCCTGTTGTATGCTTAGCCAGAGCTAAAAAGCCTTGAAAAATTCAAGCGTATCTTCTCTATACCATGCTCTCCAGTGCTCTGGGTTTCAAGAGGGCATATGAGAAAACACACAGTGCAGGTTGGCCTTGGGTGGTGTTGTTCCTGAGCTAGGAAGAATGCCCCACACAAAAGGAGGGACAAAGCACAACACAGAAGATCCAGTGGCCTGTCAAATCAGATGGCCATTGGGAATTCATAACACTAGCCACAGCAAAACCAAACCATTTCCATCCGGGGCTTAATCAGGTGTCGGTGTCCCAGTCCTCTTCTCTGCCAGTACTGTGAATGGGCGGCAGCAGCTCAGTCTCCAGCTTCTGCTTTTTCCAGCAGCTTGCCAGAGTCCTCTCTGAAAGTCCATCTCAGTGGCACCACTAGATTCTATAGCCGAGAAGAGTCTGTGTTTGCACTGCTCCTGTCTCAGTATTAGGAGCTCACTGATGGAGGTAGGATTTAAAGACACTTATTTCCCAGGATTTTTCTAGCATCTCAAAGAACCTGCCATGCTACACATCTCAGATATTCCCCACTTTTGCTCGTCTAGGCACCTATACTCAGGCAATGATACAGTTGACCTCAAACTGTTCATTAATCAAAGAATACCCTAGAGAGGAACAAATGCCACTTGTTCTCTCCCCCCAATCCCTTTCGTCCTTAAAAAAACCAACACATAAACAAACAAAGCTCAACAGAACTCATTTACTTGGATCCTTGACAGCTATAATGACATCATTCCCTTTTAGTTACGGATAAGCTTTTCCCTAAAAATACTGCTGGACAGGATTCCTGATAGCTTTGGTTTCAAATCCTCAAATTGGTATTTCTCAGCTTGCTAAATACAACATAATACCGACCATTGACACATATCTCCAATGTACACAGTTCCTAGCAGAATAATCAGACTTGTTCACATTTTAAGAATGGCATTTTAGAAGAAACTATAAATGAAACCTACATAAAACCAGGAATGAAAAAATACGCTCCTATTAAAGCCATTGAAATAACTTCTGTTCCTTGCCAGTGAGCTGCACAGCCATGAAATTTTGAAGCTAATAAAATTCAATGGCTAATGCCTAGCTAAAGCTCAAGAGAGATACAGAGGATGAGATCCAATAAAATAAAATAAAGTCTAGGAATACACCTGCATAAAATCCTGTTAAAATCTGATTCGATGTTTTCCCGTCAAACCCTCTCATTATGTGCCAGTAGGAAGCTGTAAAACTTCCTGCACTATTGCAAAGACTGAGGTGAAGTAGATGCTGATAATTTGCTCATAATTAATTGTTGGTTCTGATGGCATAAAATCCAGTGATCAAACATAAAAATGTTAATAAGATGGCTGAATCCTGCAGACATTGAAACAGGGGATGTGATCCATGAGTGTTCTTTAATCTATAGAGGCTTCTCTGCTTTAGCCTCAAACTTCCAGAAAGATTTAGAAGCTAAAACCTGGAGCATTGGACAGATCCACTTGACATATAAAATCCAAATACAAGGTTTAGAAATGTTCTTATCAAACTTGCAAATAGATATGAATTTTACATGTCCTTAAATATCTACATTTTTCTTAAGAGCAGCAAGAAAAGGCAAGTAGTAATGCCTACTAATCAAAAATATGGGTAATGCATTAGTCTATCTACAGGTTGCTCTATCCATGGAAAGTCAGTCACTAGTGTGATGGAAATCAATGTAGACACATCCAGCTATCTTTAAATTAGTAATGTCAGGTACTGTGATTAGCCTGGCCAGAGTAGCAGACTGTGACAGGCCCCTGCCTGCACTAAGCATATCTAATTGTGTGGGTCAGTCCATGCTGAGCTCTACAGTGCAGTGTTTTGGAGTGCTGCATCTCAGAATCTCTGCTCTTTGAAGACCTCCACAAGTTGAACGCACCTGCCTCACAGTTATCCTTCACTCTCACCAGCAAAGAGAGGCACTCTCTGAACAGTGCTCCATCTTTTGATATGTGACATAGCATTTTAGGCTGACAGAGAGCAAATCCTGCCCCTCTGAAAAAATGTAACTCTTAACTATATCTGTCTGAGAGAATTGTATTGTATTTCCAACTCAAATAAAAAAGGCTTCAGATAACTTTCTTTTTTGGACACGAGAATGAAAGCAACACCTATAAAGTCTTCCAAGTGATGGGAAGGGGCAAGACCACCACTAATCAATGTTCAGCCTCGTGAGATACTCGCAGATCTGCTGTTTAGTATCCTAACTCTGCTTTTCCAAGCACTTGCTCTTGCCTCTCACTAGGGGATTGTGTGTATTTATACAAATCCACTGAGAAGTTTAGTCTAGTAGGCATTTTGTTAAGTTCAGTAGCTGGAATTAACATATTGAATAAAGCAGCTCACTCAGCGCTGAGAAGGATGTTGAGTTTCTTCTTCTTGTAGCTTTCTTCTTTTTTTTTTTATTTTCTAACTCAATTTTCATGTTTCAAAGTGAAAAGCTCCAATTCCCTAAAGCAATCTTCCATTTTAGAACTCCAAATATTAACTGAATTCAACTTGAATCTATAGACAGTTTCAATAGACCAAAAAATATATCCTTCACCATATTCACTGACTGTAAAACACATTTTATCCAGCTTCAATCAGTATCTTTTAGCTTCATCTTTAAAGGAGACTTTTTAGGAACAAATGGCTTTGACAAGAGTAGGAAACACACAGCACTCCAACAATATTAAAAAACCCACAACCTTGAAATAATCACAGAATCACAGACTGGTTTGGGTTGGAAGGGTTAAAGGCCATCTAGTCCAACCTCCCTGCACTAAGCAGGGACATCTACAGGTAGAGCAGGTTGCTCAGAACCCTGGCCAACTTCACCTGGAACGGTTCCAGGGATGGGGCATCAACCACCTCCCTGGGCAACCTGGGCCAGAGGCTCAGCATCAAATTTTTTTTCCTTCTATCAAACCCAAATCTTCCCTCTTTTAGTTTAAAACCATCACCACTTGTCCTGTCACAACAGGCTCTGCTAAGAAGTCTGTCCCCATCTTTCTGACAGGCCCTTTGAAGTACTGAAAGGCCACAAGGTGGTTTCCCCAGTCTTCTCTTCTCCAGGTTGATAACAGCTTGTTTGTTAACTCCCAGTTAAATGTTACAGTGCTGGAGATGGAAGAGCAATCTAGCTGCAGAGATTAAAAAAAAACAAAACCAACACAATCTAAGCTGATTTATAACCTTCTGAAAGAGCATAGGATGTTTATTAACAGAAACCACAATTCAAAAACTTATTGCTGCAATAGACTTTTAACAATAGCCTGCTGTAAATGCAAAGTGGAGTATCATAGCCAAAAATTACCAGGACAATCAACGTGAACCAGCATTTCTTAAGTCACCTTGAATACAAAGTCCATGATCGTATTTCCCTAGCCAAATATAAAGTATACATTTGAATGGCTGTTTTAGCAAAGCAGCTCTTCTTCACTCATGTCTTTTCCTTCCTTTACTTTCAAATTAATTCTGAAGTAATTGTCTTTGGGATGAAAGGGATCTTGGTCTGTCTTACTGATCTTAGCACCTCATTATCTATTTTTCCATATGCACAGAATGCCCAGATGCAAGAGTTATGTTTCCCTTCATATACAACTTAGTTGTGGCAACCTATTGGTAATTCTACTCTGCAGCACTGAAACAACATAACTCATCTTATTAAGCAACTACTACTTACACAGTCAGAAACTGGCTAAAGGTGTTCATGATATCCTAAATTTTCTGAGGCTGCAAATTGCTTCATCACTCATTTTCTTCTACCAACGGGCTGAGGGTGGGAGTGTTCCCACTGCAAATCAAAGTTCTTGCACTCCTGGCAGTCCAGGTCAGACAGTTTTGCATCATCGCTCTCCAGGCTCTTGTACAAAACAAAGACTCAGCATCGCCAACAAAAAACACACCATAGCTGGGAATGATTCTCAGTTGTCTGAATTGTAGGTGCTCAGATAGATAGTCAAGGAAAAAAAAAAAAAAAAAATCACAACTGAAGAGGGTGGGAGGGTTGTGGTGCGTGGGGAGCTAGGGTTGGGAAGGAAGTTAACATTGAGTTGCCTTCAGACAGTTCTTTTCCAGATCAAGAGGGCTAAAAAAGTCCAGCTTCCTGTGGTTCACTACTCTACAGTAAACAGCAATCATCTACTGTTAAAAATGAGAGCAAGGCACTTTACAAAGTAAGTTTTGCTAGTGTGCGTGTGTGTTTATTTAACTGCATGCTATTCTGAAACTGCTGAAGATAGTCTTGTGGCTAAGTGTTACCTTTAATCGTACTTGCCATTTCCAGCCCTTGGTGATTTTTCCAGCCTACTGTGTTACACAGCTTCACTTCAGTTTTCAACCATGGTATTTTATTTATGACACTAAGAAATTCTGTACCTTTCCCACATCTGAAGTGCATTAAAAAAGGGATTGTACAGCCAGATTTCTGGGAAAAGAAACATGCATACCACTTATTCAGATTAGGAATGTTGATTCAATTTATCAGTGTCCTGATCTGCAGATTGTATATATTCTATATGCTATCAGACACGTTTCCCCATACACAATTGAGTTGCATTCCTGAGAGACACTATGTTATTTATTAAGCTTATTTTTTAATCCAAAGAGAAAAATACAAGTTTTCTTTGTACTTTCCAATCCTAGATATGGAGAATACATTGTGCTAGTACAGTTAGTAGCATTTTTTTTCCCATTCATTTTTGTCCTTATCATAGAATCACAAAATCACAGAATCACAGAATGGTAGGGGTTGGAAGAGACCTCTGGAAATCAGAGAGTCCAGCCGCCCCTGCCAGAGTAAGATCACCTAAGTCAGGCCACACAGGAACATATCCAGGTATTATACTTCTACAAAGATTTGCTCTATGTGGAAAATGCAAACTGAACTGTTTGCACAGTGATATCTGATGATGATCTGAAATATATTATAATGTTTTGTATCTTGAAGAAAAACAACTGCATGTGCAAATATCCCAGTGGGAATATACTCAGACTTTAAACAAAACAAAGCTATACAAGAACCCTAAGGGGACAGACTGTTTCCTGGAAATGGTCTTAATCCTGGAGGAGTGAAAATGCAGACAAATAATTCAGCATGAACTCCCAGGGCAATGCTAGAGCAAACAGTGGTCTTGGACCGCAAAACCAAAAAAGCTGGTGAGACATACTGGACCCCCACCTCCCCTTCAGCTGTCCATATTTTAAAAACAATGTTGAATAGCTGGACAGGGTGCAGAAAAACATCATAACCATTTGGATTTTTCTTTGTGTGGACTTGAGAAATAGAATGGGTAGAAAAAAAGTCGTGCAGTGAGGGAGCATAATTTGTTGCACAAGAGATGGTGGAAAGCTGACGGGATTACAGGATTAAAGTACTTCCCCATTAGAGAATGCTTCATGTCAAAGAGGTCTTCAGTCTATTAAAAAAAGCACAAAGAAAGGCAAGAGTTGGAAGATGAAGACAGATTTGCCAGTGACAGTGATTAACCACTGGAGCCAAGCAATCAGAGAAGGTAGTGGCTTCTCTGCCCCTTAACATCTTCAAGACTTGACACTTTTTTGGAAGATAAGACTTAGCCTAATACAAATTATGTTTTATCCCAGTGCAAGCTATTGAGCTGAATTACATGGGTAATGTAATTGTTTGTGATACAAGTAAGGTCATAGGAGATAATCTAATGGTTCCTCCTGGCATTGCACTCTATACATTTAGGATAAGGCTCTCAAAGCACTCTTAGACATGTTGGACCAAGGAGATACAGCCATTTTCCATAGTTGCAGATAAAGAAAGTGAGTCACAGAGGATTAATTGCTCCTTATCTAACTCATGCCAGAGTCCTACTGATTGGAATGGTGCTCCTTCATGACCATAAAACTTGCTGAACTTGATCCGAGCACTCAGAAAGCTTTATTCTTTGGAGATGGTGAATGTCTCTCGGTCCCTTTAATATCAGTAACAATGGGAGCTGCTCAGCATTATCCAGATAATGCTCAGTCCTACAACTGAAAGCAATTTGTAATGCGTTGATTCCAGAAGCAGACTTAGAAAGCAGCCCAAGGGCTTCTCAGAAACCTGTGTCTACTCATTCATTGGGCCAAAGGCAGAAGGTGCTCCCTTCTCAACTATGTCCACAGTCAGGCTCTATCAAAACCTCATGCAACTGCCTGCTCTCCTTTTGGTTTGGGTAGGTGTAGGTAGCAACCAGGTATTTGCTCCATACTGCATGCTTACAAGCTCCAGTTTCTCAGACCACAATACAGAAATTGTTTGTGGAAAGGGGGTTTCTTTGCAAATACTCGATGACAGAGAAAGTGGATTTCCCTTTCAATTTTTGAGCAATAAAAATGCGGTTCTTCACCCTCCACTCTACACTGCTCTACAACTATAGAGGTCAGGTTTCTAAACTAATGAGAAGAATAATTAAAAGAGCTGTTCACCCATCTACAGCTATCAGTCACAAACTTTGTTTTCTCCCCAGGTTATCCAGACTATATGCTACCTCTGCGAAGAAGCAAAACCCAAGTTATTTTTTTTTTAATTTGCAGGAGATCCTGATCTCTGATGCCAGAAGCAGGGTGTTTTAAGAATGTCCTGTGAGGAATTTCAGCTTAGAAGTAGAGAAAAATCTACTCAAACCTTCGTTTGAGTTTGGGCAATCAAATCAAACACGCGACACTTGTGTGCAGAATGTCATTCCCTGAGGTCCTTGAGCCATAAGATAATTGTGATTGATCTAGTCATCATTAAAAATGTCTAACTCTTACATCATGTATTTTCTTCATACTAAAGAGCTGTGGAAAAAGAGTTCCTGAAAAGTAACCACAATCCCTAAAATCCAAGTAACACTCCTACCACTACGGGTATTTAAGGATCACAACTGTGTCATGAAGGCACTGCCCTTTCAGTAAACTCCCAGTGCACTGGATTTAAGAAGTCAGGCTCAGTACAGTTCAGAGAGCAATGATTTGGTCAGGATGCTAAAGGGTACACTAAAAAACTTCAGAACCACGTTGCTGTTACGGAAATCACAGCTAGACAAATGTATAGTCTTAATTACAGTAATGTGAGCTTACATGTTCCAAGAGTGATTATTTCAGAATGGTTTGGGGTCACCTGACATTCATTTAGAATATCTAGTTTATAATTTCTTTTTTTCAGAGCCTGAAGTTAAGCAGTGGTAAGTTTTATGGACAAAAGCCTATGAGGGGCAGAAAATAAGAGCACTGGCCACAGCATCTAAAATTATACACAAGACTTTTGTGATCACTTGACCAATGGTAACTTCCTGTCTTGCTATGTGAAAACATGAGTTTAATAGACTGCAACACAAACAGTCAAGATTACAAGATCAAAGGAAAAATATAATTTTTTCTCATCAGTTTGAAAACCTGACCCCTGTATCTGGAGAGGAGTTACAGAGGAAAGGGTGAAGAAATATGTATGTATATATATGTTCTAAAAGGAAGTGACTTAACTGACGTATTTCAAAGCTGTACATATTTCTCAGGACTGGGACAAGTATAGTCAAGCCAAGATTATTCTCAGGGTTAAATCTGTTCTCTCAGAGCACTCTCCTGAAAAAGACTTGGACATCTCCTGCTCTGGGACACATTTGATGTTTTAGTACAACTTTATTCCTCTTAGCAGGTGTATTAGCACAGGTCAAACTTCCACACTAATGCATGTGTTCAGCTTCCATTTCAGAGCTGCTGTGCATCTGGAAGCCTCAGGAAAAAAGCAGAGCAAGTTCTCGCCCGTCTGGAAAACACCACAAAGACAAACCTCAGTGAAAGGCACAGAAGCCTACTGTTGTGGTTTAAGAGTTAACAAATTGAGGGGGGACGGAGAGGTGGTAACTGTAGGACCCTGAGGGGTCAGAGGGCAGCTGGTATTCCCTCGCCTTCCCTGCCACGCTCTATAAAAAGGACAGGAAGTTTGGGCTTCACTCTTTTCTTTCTCACTGGGGCTGTGCTGCTGCTGGGACTGCACCTCAGCGTGGCCAGGCCTGGCTGCACATGCTCTGCACAATCCATCCGCATCCGAGAGCTGGTTTTGTATATGCTTGTATATCCCTCTGATCTTCATATTCCTTTTCCCTGTTTATCTCTGTTACTTATTAAATTTTGTTCATAGTCTTAACTTCCACTTTTGTGTGAGGCACTTCCTTCCTCGTTCCCCTTTGTATCCTCCCATGGGAGGGAAAGGGGAGGGGGTGAGAGGGCCGACCGGAATCCTGCTCTGTGGGGTTTGCCCTGAGCCTTAGACCGAGACACATACAGCTCTCTCCTGACACCAGTGTAACCCAACTTCAAATGCATAATTTCTAGGCCAAATTAAATTTCTTTATGCTTTTAAAACACAAGTTCTTCTCAGAATTTCTCCTGCTATGTAAGTTGAATGTACAATGCAATCTAATTTTCTCTATGAACAATTGATAGCAATATGGGGTTTTGAGATTTCCCTAAAATACAAACTTGCCTAATTTTTTGCCTTTCTTTTTGTAAACTACCAGTTCTGATAATTGCTCTGCAGTGCTTCGTGCTACTTCAGTGTCTTGTGCACAATCCCACATGTGCAGTCTAGAGTCCTCATCTCCACCATACTTTTACAGGAAGAGAGCTGCAAATGATTGAGTTTTAAATAAAAGTTTGTTTCCAGGATCCCAATATAAGAAAAATACGCTGTTTAAAGATGTAATTTTCTCTCCCTCAGAACTAAAAAAGAGAAACAAAGAAAAAAGAACAAAAAAAATCTCATCGCTGTAGTTAAATATTTTTTTAAAATACCAGCACTTTACTAACACTAAGGCTCTTCATTTTTTTTCTTGGTGGCTGCAAACATTGCTCAGTTTCACAGGACTGGAAGGGAAGAAGTGAGTGCCTGATGCACTACAAAAATTATTTAAATACATTTTTTTAAACACCTATTTTGTATTTCTAATGCATTATGTTTCAGATTTCTCTCATGTTTGCTAAAAACATATATGGAAAAACAAACTACCAAAGGCTTGCAAAAATCTTTCTCCATATCCTTAAAACTATTGTTGCCTAAATAAACTTTTCCCTTTAAGTATAAAATAAAATAGCAACTCAATATGCTTTCCAGGTGCTTATAATGGAGATTGAAAATTTTACCCAAGCATATATTATTTCCTTAATCAGCCTCCTACAACTTTTTTACCCTTTATTCTCTTAGTTTCCCATTGCAAATAATCAGATCACCAGAATCATCTGACTGGAGTACATAAGAACTCAATCACAACAAAAAACTTTCATAAAGGCAAACTCCGTGTTCACACAGGAATAGAAAATAATGCAGAGTACTAGACACAACTTGGGTTGTCTTACCATACCCTGTATTGTATATTCCCACCTCTTTGGAAGGCAGAAACTTCCAATGCCAAGGAATGGGGCTATTGGTCCCTTTTGGAAGGCCTTGTGTTGACTTATACAGCCTCAGATATGCCTAAATATACTAGTTTCCATATTTGAAAACCATTAACTTAAAAAAACCACCACAACAACAAAAAAAACAAAAAACCACAACCAAAAAAAACCCCACCAAAAAAAAACCAAACCCCAAAAACCCCCCAAAACTAATCATGTATTTTGTAGTCCAGAAGCTCATTCCCCAGGATTGTCTTTGTGGACCTGATGCCTTAATCTAGGTTTACCTTGTTTTGATAAACTGCCTCTCCCCCACCTCTTGTTTTATTTTGTGGGTTCGGAGGGAGAGTTGTTTGTTTTGTTGTTTTTTTAAAAAGGCGTTTAATGATGATCAACATGCCATTAATCAATTCAGGCAAACATGTTTCATATTTGATACAATTAATGTCCATCAGCCTATTTTTTGATGGCAACATCCACCTCATCATGGGAAGACTAGTGACTCTTAAAATAATGAGCTCATCATTATTAATTCCTCTGACATTCTGATAGAATATTTAATCATTATGAATTAATTTTGCATTAATGAGGATGTAATTAATATGCCTGTCCACAGGAATTCATGAAGATTTAGTAATCAATCAATTCATATAGACTAATTCCCAAGGAACATAAATCAACTAAATCAAACAAATATTCCCAAACACCAGTTTTGTGAAAGGATGCTGTATTTATACAAATAAACCCCTTGGGAAGAAATTGCCCAATCCTTTTCTCAAATATCCATTTTGACAATATGGAAGTTCTCATAGAAATGGCATTCAAACAGCTGTGATTACATAAATGCTTCCTAACGCTGCTCAATGCTCTAATATACAGCACATTTCCTAAATGACAATGCTGTTTGTTTCTAGTTTCAGCAATTTGTAAATTCTCTGGGTTTGTATATGAAAAGATAAGCACATCATGTGAGTTCCTTCAAAAGTCCACGAATGTAACTGCACACAAACTGTAACAAAACCAAAAATCATCTTATGGGGATGTGAGACCCTCTGTTCATAAATCTAAGTTCAATTATGAAACTTAATCTTTTGAGCAATATTCTCCCCTACCCTGCCCCTCTAGCCTCCCAACATTATGCTGCAGGGGATAACACATCATTATACTGTTAGGTATAAGAGTTTAAAACACATTTAAAACAGACGACTGCAAGGTTGTTGTTACAGTATAGGTGGAGCTCTGTAGTAAATGGCAGCATTGAGCTTTGCTTCATTATATTAATACTTTAATCATTACTATATTAAATTTTTGTTAGTCAGAAAACAGAAAATCAGGTGTCATGGATTGTTGTGTCTTGCAGGGTATGAATCCTCTTTCTGCAGAATTGCGAGTCCAAAGT
This sequence comes from Baryphthengus martii, assembly GCA_013396935.1. Classification (NCBI taxonomy): domain Eukaryota; kingdom Metazoa; phylum Chordata; class Aves; order Coraciiformes; family Momotidae; genus Baryphthengus; species Baryphthengus martii. Next base: position 44,055 of record VWZK01020708.1, on the reverse strand, counting down.
ACAGTCATATAGCAATTCTGAAATTCAGTATCTGCAGATAGGAAAATATTATCCTTCCATAGGCCACAGCCAAAACAGAGATTCATTATAACTTTTGAGAGGAATATTGTACCGCATATGGAATGGCAGTGTGCCATAAGCCCCACTCCCATTCCAGCACGGGGCTTGCAAGAGAATGCTGCTCTGGTCTCCCAGTCAGGGACATGCTGCAGGAATCCTGTGGCTCAATTGCTGTGCTGCCTTAAAGCCTCATATAGGAGCCAAAATTATCTCCTTTCTATACTCATGGTTTCCCAAAATCACCCGTTACAAATACAACTTTCATTTTGAGCAGCCACAAAGCCTGGGAAAAGTTCTGGGTTCTTCACCTTTAGACTCAGGTACTTCATTTTAGTGAAAAGTTATTAACTTGTTACCCAGATAGATTTACCCGACTTGTGTCACTTAGGTTTTTTTTCTTACATTTAGATGAATAAGCCATTATATGGACCACTGGAAAAAAAAGTCTGCACCTTTGGAAAAAAATATCCATTTGTAGTACAAAAGGCGAAGCAAACGAGCATTAAGCGCTGTTGCTGTTTGCGGCTATCTTGTTATCCAGAATCAGCTATCCAACAAGAAGATACTGGAGGCAGTAACGTAAATAACCTCTGAGGTTTTTAGTTACTGTTGGTATTCTCCCTCTTGCTTGGGACAGCTCTTAAATCGCTGCCTCTGAAGAAAGAAATCACAAAAGATGGATCAGTTAGTACAGAAATCTAGAGATGAGCGTCAGCTGCTATGTTACAGATTTCATGGACCACATCCAAGCCATTCCAGTGGTCCCAACTGAGCACCTCTTGCAGGGTGGAAGAAGAGTAAACCAGTGCCAAAGAGTCCTGTGTCACAGGGTCCTCTGTGCAGGACAGCAGCCACTCAACACCAACAGTAGCTGTGCAACACCAGATTCTGGATTTGTGTCAAAGGACTATCCTATGGTCCAATAGTATAAATTTCCATATTGAGATATTTTTACCTTACTGGTTGAAATTTAAAAAAAAAAAAAATTAATTTTCTAAAGAAAACCATTGCAGATTATCTTGGGAAAAGTCACATACACTGCCAAGTTATTTTGTTTGCTGTCTGTCTCATGCTCTTTAAAAACCCACACACTATATCCTCCTAAAAGGCCTCCATTTATTCTTTTTGCCACATCGGAAATTCCTCACTTTAGATTGACTGGCATTCAGAAAATAGCCACACTAGAAAGCTTAGCACAGCAAATTAGTGTGAAGTAGATGTCTCACTGGGCCAGGATCAGCACGGAGACTTAATCTGTAAGCTAGTTTCCACAGACATAAGTTACATTTAAAAGGCCTGGAAGATACATTCACAAATGATTCATATAATTTAAATCAGTTCCTTTGCAGCGCTGAGATTTAGGAATGTTTTGTAGTTTTGTTTCTTTTTTTCTTAATTTATTGCTTCCTGTATGGTCAACTGAAAAAAAAACCAAAAACAACAACACCAAGCCCTGCTGTACATCATTGCTCTGCTGACTTCAGAGAAAGGCAAAGGAACAATCAATGTTCACCACAGGTAATAGGCACTGACTTGCCTCAGACTTCCAGTTCTGAATTATTCTCCAAAAGTCACTTGCATTTCAATGGTAAGAAAATAGTGCTCCTAAACTCTTAATTAAGATGATCCATCAAAATGGGAAAATTCAGCAGGAACACAAATAGCTTTGCAGGAAATTTTATGGTAAGTGAAAAACATTTATTAACTCACAGAGACATTGTAGTCTTAACCTGATATATAATTGAAACAGTTGCAGTTTGAGATAGCTTTTGTTCATACAAGAGGTGCCACGGTCAAACCATTTTTCCCATTTTGAAGGACTCCAAGAGCTTCCTCAGAGGCCCATCGGCAGTAAAAGTGTTTGTTCTTAACCAAGGAGAGGCACTTTTTAACATGCCTGCAGTGTATGTGCAAATGAATGTCTGGCTTCAAGTCACAGACAGTTTGGTCCAGCCAGGAATGGTTAACTGGAAGGAGGAGTACTTCAGTCCTCCCCAGGACAGTTCTATAAGGAATCAAGAAATTTAAACCTAAATATTAGATGTTCATTTTCTGGATCTGGGACATAACCAAAACCACAAGTCCCTGCTTTGATGTATCTTTGGCTACCTACAGTTGTCTTCTGTATATTCCTCCACAACATATGAAATTCTGCCATTGCTGACATCCAAGGAAAGACCTACCACATCTTTTACCAGGCTAGGATTTTGTTCACTTCGTATAGCCAGGAGATCAAAGTGAGTTACACATGTGGTTTGTGGATTATTCTGAGAGCAGAAAAAGAAATCCAAATGGCCCTCAAACAAAGGATGGAAAATAAATTAAAGGGGAAATGATGATATAATTTTAGTTTTAAATCATCCTAAAACAACTAGAAAAAAACATGGAAGCATTATATATATTTATGTGCACCCATGTATATATGAGTATATGTATATATATTCCTACCTCATTATATACCCAAATATTACCAAAAAAATAGGACTTCTAACTATCACATTAAGTTTTGCAAATCTATAAAGACCCTGAAATGAACATTTCTTGTCCCGTTCCTTCAGTCAACCAGAGATACACAGCCAAAAAAAAAAATATACCATGTAGTAGTTATCAGCTATTTTCCATTGTCCTATCGCCATTGCTTTCCTTGGAATTCCCCAATAAAGCACCAAAAACCTTCACTGAAACAGAAAATGTTCCACCATTTCTTAAAGGTGACACCTGCAGCTGTATGCTCCGGTGTGTTTGCAATCTCAAAAAAAAAAACAAACCACAAACAAACAGATCTTTGCTCTCAAAACTAGTAATACTTAATGGAAAGTTCAGTACATTATGCAGCTACACCTATCACTTTTTGGCAAGGCAAAACTAATTCTTACACTTGCTATCCATTACCAACTGAAAGATCTTTCATAGCAATTGCCCCTAAGAAAAAATGATGCTTACAGAATATTGAAGATGCCCTTGTGTAACCAAGGCCACACACAGGTCTTTGCACAATACTCAAATTCCCTTTCTGCCTAAGGCTCAGGAACATTCAGAGAGCAGAACACAGCTTAGAGGTTCAAATAATTTATTTTAAGTAACATCATTTTTTAATATATTGCCTTAATAAATACTTCCGTCTATATCACACCATCAAAGAATATCAAATATGAAAAATGTGACTCTCTGGCCAAGTCATGTTATCACTTTAAGATTAATAGTTTTTTTTAATATGATAAATATTTCAGACCATAGAACTTGCGTAATAATCAGCTCTTTAAGGTCTGGGACTTTTTTAATCTACTGAGTGTCAAACAGGGACAGTTACAATGAAGTACAAAGTTCCGCTAAGAGTTCCTTAGGAAGGAGAGATTAAATTGGCTTCCAGGTTCTTGTTGGCTATAAGTATGTTTCTCTATGCAAGAGTTCTTCATCTTGCTAAAACTTTTGATAGCAAGGTTATGGTCATCCACAAATTAATAAATCGGTGTCAATTTACTGAAGTAACTCAAAACACAAACACACGTAGAGGCTGAAGTTATGCCATTTTATTTTAGCTACCAACACTTACATCCAGCACTTTTTCTTTTTTTTTTTTTCCTTTTTCTTCTCCTTTTTTTTAATTACCAATAACATATTTTGGAAAGTTTATTAAGTAAATACTTAAAGATGAGATGACAAGTATTATATTAAATCAAGTCCTTCTACATGACCCGACATTACACATCTTCGTCCTTGTATCATGTCGAGGAGCAGTTTAGGCCTCTTAATAAAGTAGTTATCAGGCACTTTATTACACCTTTCTTTTGATATGTAGTTTCCATTAAGCAATTACTTCTCACTTAGATGTTTCATTCTTTGTCTTGTATTTTCCTAGATATAGATTAGCAACTTCTAAAGGGACTACAGTAAGAAAAACATAAAAAAGTGGCTTATCATGATGTTCTTGATTAGTCTCTGTCAAAAGAGGAAATTAAGGATGAGAGTCACAGTTTGCTACTCTATATTCAATTAGGACTGGTTTCTTTGTGGCTGTGGTTCATGCAGGATGTGCAGTTATCTAATAGAGCCCAATTATGGCAGCAGAACAATTGGAATACAGACCATAACTCAAAACAGGCTGTGGCAATTTTTTTTTTTCCTTTGGTTGTGACATCTTCAGCAGACTTAAAATAACAGTTATTAGATTGTATCCTATGCTGAAATTCCAAACTCATACTCTGAAACCAAATGTAGCTTTTAAAATACTTCATGACACGAAAATTAAACATGATATGACTGAAGAAAGCAAGAAGAGAAGAGCTTATACACCCACATATGTACAAAATCTAAGAGAAAAATAAATGCTGTATTTAAAGCACAACATCCTAAAACTGACCTCTGTTCTGTGGTAAGCTCAAAGCAGGCTCTTACATCAACTATTAGGTCTATAACATGCTCAAGGTGTGCAGTGCTCAAGCATCTCAACAACAATAACAGATGTTGCACGTCTCCCTTCTTTTGCTTCACTTGCTTTTAGCAAAGATTGTAAGAATCTGGCAAGGTTATCATACCTAACAATAACCATCACCCTAGCTCCCCAGTTGGTCTGCACAGCTTCCTGATGAGATGGCCTTGCTGCAGAGTATAGCACAAAGTCAAGTCACATGCAGATCAAAATACCTCTCTTCCTACACGTTTCCACTCCAGGGCTATTTTTACCTCCAAACACATTCTTAAGCAGCCTTCTGTTTCGCTGATGATAGCTCAGGTGCTTTAATGGCAACTTGAACAGCAACATGAAGGAAACACAATACCTAAATAACTTTCGTCTCCGGAAGTCTGTAAATCACCTCTTGCCAAGAGTATACTGGAAAATATCACTCTGGTCTGGCCTTATAGTCTTTTCCCACTATTGGCCACCGTTAGAGACAGAGTGCTCTCCTAGACTGATGTTTGCTGGGATGTAGGACATTCTTAAATGCGTATGCTGTACTCCTGCACTCCGGCCTACCCATCTCCTGCAAGTGGGAAAAAGTTCAATTGCCCTCATCTGTTCCTTTGGTGTAAGGAGCATGCTTTCATTCCTTCATTCTTAAGTGGTAGGGTTTCCAGCAGTTGTATTCTTCCTCCCAAATCCTGTTTCTGTTGTAATTTACTATCTCTCAATATTATTTTCAAAAAAACCCAACAAAAACTATACTTGAAAGAGAACATCAAGTTGAGCTGTTGGATATTATTCAACGATCAGAAAGAGGTGTAGAGTCTTTATTCATTTAAAAATCAGCTAATTAACAAGCTACAGTGACAAGCCAATCAAACACTTTCAGAAGTGAAAAACTTACCCTTTAGTTTGAGGTCCACATTGTGTCGCAGCCAAGGATAAACACCATAGTTTGACATGTCTTCAGGAATAGGGTGATTATATATCCAGCCATCACATGCAAATCGATAAAAGTTCTCACATGGATCTACAGATTGATTTATCTTGCTTAGGATGCCAGCAGCTATAAAAGAGACACCACACAGATTTTGTGGAATTTTTTCCTAAACAGAATTACACAAGGCTGCAGATCCAGAAACGACGATTAACATTTACCAGTCTCTGCAACATGGTGCTGGCCTCACTTGCAAGCTAAACCTTGCTGTTCTAAGACTGATGCATACCCTGATCTCTGTCATTTCTTAAAGAGCAGCAAGAACACCACCCGTCTTCTCTAGCATCTAACAGTGCCTACATGACAAGTGAAAAAGACAAATTATCTGCAATGAATGTTCTTGAGGGCTGTACAGCAATGGCCACTGAACCAAGCACCACAAGAATGTGAACTGCTGGAGACAGGCTCTCCACTATTGCCATGAGAGGAATAATTGCCTGAGGAATTTAGTGACAATATATATCAAGCAGATTGTAACTAGCATTTCAGAAATTATGCACTGTTTACCTTTAGCTGAATAGCTGCACAAGAAAACAAATCAAGTTCTCATCTACCTTTCACTGGAAAAGGTAATTCTGGTATTTTCAGCTCCATTTTGTGACTGCATCCCCACAAATTGCTATTGCAGGCAAAACTGGTAAGAGAGACTAGTCTGACAAAACAGAGACTTGATAGCTTTTGAGTCTCTAATCGTAGATCATAGAATCATAGGATGTTTGGGGTTGGAAGGAATCATTACAGGCCATCTAGTCCAATCCCCTGCAGTGAGCAGGGACATTTTCAACTAGATCAGGTTGCTCAGAGCCCCATCCAGCCTGACCTTGAATGTTTCCTGGGATGAGACATCTACCACCCCTCTGGGCAACCTGTGCCAGTGTTTCACCATCTTCACAATAAAAAAAAAATTATATTCTTTCTATGTAGACTAAATCTACTCTCTTTTAGTTCAAAACCATTACCCCTTTCATGCATTCCAGTGATTGTGGCATAAATCTACATTGGTCAAGTGAGATGGATACCAGATATTTTTTTACTAATGACCATGTGTTTTAAGGCTTATCCAAATAACTGATAAAAAAATCCTAGCAGGAAATCTGATAACTTTTACAGACCTTGTGGTACTATTTCTAGCACCCCCTAACTCTTCTCCATCTGCTGAGAGTAACTCTTCCTTTGATATTTGTCTCAGTTATAATTCTCTCTCACACATTAGAAGCCCCCAAACTTTCTAAATTGAAGACATTTTAGTCCTTAGCAACTTTCTATCCTCTGGAAAAGCTGTTCTGCAAGGCAGGGTTTGGGGTCATGAAACACGACATAACCACTAAACAAAGCAGTGTGATCTAAAACAACCAGGTCATATAAGTGTCCCAATCTGTCTTAGTGTAAAATCCCAGCTTCTGCTGGGTTTACAAATTTTTTTATTTTTTTTTTTTTTGTTAGGGTTTTGGAGCTGGTGGTGTTTTTATTCATCATCCCACCTTACTTAAATATTTGCAGTCATTTTGAGAATGAGCTCCGGAGAGTTGTGCCCAGGGTGGCCAAGAGAATTGTCAGTGTAGCACGGAGTGGAAACAGAATGGCAAGAAACATCCTGGTAATTTTGAGATCTGCAATGTTTTCAACTCATGAAGCCCTGTAGATTTTGTCAGGATTTCAAACACAAGCCAAACACCTCACAGTATCAGCTCCATATGGCTCAGAATGGAAATAAATAATTTTATAAGTTCACATGATGTCCACTTTGTTTCCAGCAAAACAACTCTAAAAGTAGATCTGATGTGGTAACTCTTGTTTGATCTTTACTGTTGTTACACTTAATGATAAAACTCTCATGGATTTAGTGTGAGAAAAACTGACAAGTGCAAAATGGGCATATCTCAGGTCCTACCAAATCTGGTCCCTTTAGCTCACATTTAATACAAATAGATATCCCAGCACTATAAGCGTTACCACATGTATCTCTACATGGGAGAAAAAGAGTCTGCCAATATGGAAGTAGTTGTATTTTTTTGAGTCATAGTCACCACAATGCAATTTTGCAAGTATGTGCAAGATTTGGCCCTAAAGCATCTCTGTACTTAACAATTCACTTGCTAGTTTTGTGGCAACTGGGAAGGAAACAAAAGGTCAAGTCATCCAATATTTTTTTTCCTATTTAAAAAAAAATAAATCCTATGGAAAACTTAGTTCACCTGAGTAGAATAGAGTTAAAACAGTTTAAAACATGAATTTTAATTGTAGAAAATAAACAGCTCTGTGGTAGCTTAAACAGTGATTTTTTTTTTTTTAAAGATTAGGGTTTTTTTTCCCTCATTATTAACAAAGCTTTCTGAGTAAAATGTATCATGGAAAAAAATGAAACCATATAAATATCTCATTAGCATACTATAATCACAACATAATAGAGAGGATAAAATTGTTGCTTACCAGCCTCAATGCATTCTGAGGTCAAGCAATACTGTTGCTTCGGATGAAACTTTATCAGACCTTGGCTAACTGCAAAATGGAAAACCATAATGAGATCATTTGTAATGAATTTTGACCATTGCAGCCAAATGTTTTGTACTTGATCATTCAAATGCCAGTGCAAGCTCTGGCCTTAATGCATCTCTGACTAGATTGATTTGAAACAATTAGAATGTATATTAAGTAAATACTGCAGCTTGTAACAAATAATTTTCCCCTTCTGTGCCTGCTCCCCTGTCTTTGCTTGTAGGTAGCAGGGGGCAAAGGCTGTCTCTCAGTGTAGGCTTGCACAGTGCCTGGAGTAACCACACGTACTTATTGACAGCAAGTGCCACCACAATGCAAACAATTAATCATTGTTGTTACCCTCCAGAGATGGCAAGGCAACATGGAGATATCTAGGCACCTTCTGCAGGGTTCCCACAGCTTCTCCTGAGCTGCAGGGATTGCACTGCCTTCCTGCACCTCCTCCTGAAGCAGCACCATGCTGTCCAACCCCACCAACATGACCTAGTGCAGACAGGATGTTTTCAGGGTCCACTTATTCCTGCCTGGAATAAACCAGATAGCAACGGGCACAGGGATAGCTGTGGTTTATAAGGTACAGTTCAGTTTCTGTCTGAACTGGCTCCCAAAGGTATTGTAATTGTATTAGTTTCCAAAAACCTTGCTGACAGGAACTATGAAATCATCAGTTAATTTTGTTCATCTTTTAAAAACATTTATTACAGCTTCCACTGAAACTTAAGCATAGGGATGGTTAATTTCAGACATTGCTGTCAGGCAGCACATAAGCAAACAATTGATACTCGGGATGAGGATGGGAGAGTTCCAAAGGATAATTGAAATAAACCTCAGTAGATGTACTCAGTAGACATAAGGACGTCTCATTATATCCATTATCTTAATAACTCTGTCCACAATAAAAAAATATAAGAGAAAAGAAAAACAAAACAAAAACCCAGCAATAGAATATATTAAGGTATCATAGTTTTACCAGTGCTGATTGTTACAAAACAATTTCATATTGTTCAAAAGGGATAGGAAAATGTGATATGGTATTTCAGCACAGGAAAATTTTGCTATAAAAAACCCTAAAGCTAAAATTGAATATATAGCTGTTTCATCTCTTCCAACCTCATAGCTTTAATGACAGTTAACGACAGAAGTGGCTGGATTTCAATCAAATTTTCTTAGCAACTGAGAATGCAAAATGGTTTCTGGACAACTTTTATCAAAGCTTGCATTGACTCAGTAAGAACACAACACCTCAACAATCTTTGTAAATTAGGCAAGAAATACTCGAGATTTGGATGCATCTGAAGATTGTAATTGGAGTATTGAAGAACAGTAGAAAATAGAGAAATGGAGGTCTCCAGAATACAATTTTGAGCCATATGAAATACAAATAATTAATAATGTGCATATTGTTTAAGTGTTACACTCCTGACTCAGTTTTTCCCTGCTTTAAAGTAAGCCTTTTAGAACCTGCGCAGGTCTTGAAAGTTTGCTAGATCTTTTTTTTTATTTAACAAAATAAAAAAAGAAGGGAAAGTCCTAGACACCATTTAGTTCTTTTGCACTTGATGGAAAATGAGGAAGAACANGCTCCTGTCCTGCCAAAGCCCACACCACCATCCGGAGAGCTGCAGGCAGGACCGTGCATGATGCCAAGTGACTCCCCTGGTAGTTCCCTGCTGAAGTCACAGTATGGCTACAGTCAGTAAGAGCAAGTAGCAATACATAAAAATAAGTGATTTTCCCAGATTCCTCTTAGAGTTGTAGGACCTCTGAGAAGAAGAAACAAGAGAAGCAGGGGAAGGGAATATTTCATTCCTCAGGCTGGAAAAATGAAAGGAAATTGTTTCAGGTCTACCAGAAACAGGGAATTTTGCAGATTAAATGGAACTTAAGAAAAAAGTAAACTTGAGGTGCCTAAAAAGTTTCACATGACCAGAAATGGTGATCTCCTTTTCTAAAGTTTAATAAAACTAAAAAAAACAACCAAAAGAGTTAAATTCAAACTTACAAACAAAACACAGTGTCACAATGGAACATGGAGACATTGCATTGACAAATGATAAACCAAAACAATTTCTGGGTTTTGTCCTTTATTCTTTTGGTTGAAAAGCTCTAGACAATTTCAAAACAAATTCTAAAAACATTTGGGTTGACCCAAGTCCAGTATTTTTATATTCTTAGTAGTTATGCCAATGAAAATTCTGACACTGAATCCCAGACTTCAGAATAGGCCTCAGCACATTTAGAAAACTACCTCTGAGAATTAATATATTGGCTTGAATTTTCATATCTTGTAGATGGATAAAGCACGTCTGTCTCTGACAAGCTACGATGATAAAGTTTATTGCTATTTACAAGCAATAAATACGCAATCTAGTGCTAAGAAAAAGAAAACGCCTCTTCGCTAGTCCCTGGTGTTTGATACTGTATTCTTTAAGTGAAAAATATTTTTTCACCTTGAAGCAATATTTTGCACTAACAAAATACAATCCTGTTCACACTCGTAAAGAGTTTTGTTGAACTGAGTGGGATTACACACACAGAAGTTACTTGCCCGCAAGTGTTTGTAGAATTTGCTCTAGAACAGAAAACCACTAACCAAGCGTGATCCCAATGCTTTAAATATACTACGGAAAACCTGGCATAATTTTCTCTGTTGTGATTATATATAAAAAAAAGCAGACCTTTTGAACAAGATCACAAGATTATAAAGGATCGGAGGGAAGCAAAAGGCATACTTAGAGGCTAAGTTCCCTCCAGTCCAGGGAGATCTGTGTTGGTGAAGAATTGAAAATTTAGGATGAATTATTCTGAAAGAGAATCTGTCTCTGCAAGTTCTTACCGGATACAACACTGTTTTCTCTTCTCTGCCTGGTAGCTCTGGGTACATTTATACTTCTTCATATCATTTCATAGGTGCAGACAAATGATTCCATGTGATATTTCAACAAAACCAATCTACAGATGATTCCAAATCCCAGGAAGGAAAAACTAATTCTCTCTCTGTTGTGTCCAATTACAGCTTATAAATATGATCAAAACACTTTAATTTCATCCCAGATGCACTCTTTATGATTTTTGCAAAGACGACTTTGCAATTCATCATAGAAGAACAGAAAAATCTAAAAAATGTGCAAGCATACGCATTATTGAAACCTTCTACAGGAATTTTAGTCAAGCCCTAAATGAAAACCAAATGAAGAAAAACCTAAAAGATTACATAAAATGTGTGCACTACAGATTCATTCTCAGGAAACAGAAAATCAGTCCAACATTGGTCACAATCTCTGAGTTCATAATCAGCATTACTGATATGCATTATCTCACCCGTTTCTCCCCATTCTGTGAAAGAACTCAATTCTGGCTAGAACACATTCAATTGAGTATCCAAATTATAACTCAGCATTCAGAAAATTATATGAGCTCAAGTTGCATCTTCCAGCCCTAGTGTTTCACAAAAAAAACTCCTTTCCTCATACATCTCTGTTTCAGGATAAATATAAAATGAGGGGAAAAGAAGCAGAGACTGAGATTTTCACCAAAATACGTTGTAGAGCAGAAACACTGGCACCAAGCAGACAGGCTGGGGAGGATTGCATTCAGGTTAGCCCTGACATTTTCACTTACCCAAGAAAAGCACGGTGCCGAGTACAACGGTGCCACTCACAAAGATGCTGAGGGCAATCCACGTGGCTTTGCTGGCTGCTCTCCTGGCCTCAGGTACCGTTTCTCCTTCCATCGAGATGACTTAGGACGTGCTTGCTCTCGTAGAAGTCTGATTTTCCTCTGCTGCTGTGGTATCAGTATTTCAGTAGTTCACAAACTGCACCCATGAGCTCTCCTCCTCCTCTTCTCCCGTATTTACTACTCTAGGTTTCTGTCGTGAACCACTTCCTAGGCACTTCCTGCACTCCCCCTCTCAAAGGAAAATCATGCATAAAATAGTAGCTGTCTCCCACGTTTTCCTCTGACTAGGAGGAGGGAAGGCAAGCGGTGACCACCGTATGTACAGCCTTTGCTGCCTGTAGAGCCTCTATGAGCCAATTGCTCAGCAGTCCCCCTTATCAAGGGTTCCAAACACAAGGATTTCACAACGTTGCTGAGCAGATGTTTTAGCTATTCAAACATATAGCTGCAAACCCTTTACAGTCGAAGCAGGACTGCTGGCAACTTTTACAAACATGAGACTGATGGAAGGTTTTCTTTTTTCTCCTTGCTGACTAAAGTTTCCTCCTCTTAAGCCATTCCTACTGCATCATTTGGCCTCACCAGAAGAGATACCCACTGAGTGGACAAATCCCATTTTAAAGCTTCCTATGAAGTCTTAGAATATCACGTAGCATTTTATTTTGGGAATTTGATATGTGACACCGCATGCCAAGAATTACATTCATGCAGTACAAAGTAATAATCAGCACAACCTGCAGAATAATGCTGCTTTAAAAGCTAGCTTTTTTTTTTTCCAAGCAAGATATTTCAGTCCTTGCTGATATGCAATGAATCTTAGGAAATGATGCTATGTTTTCAAGTCAAGCACTACTATGAGCTTAATAGAAAGTATCTATTTGACACTTCAGGTTGGTGGAGAACAAAAAAATACTAAAAAGCCATACTTATTTATACAGATTTCTCAGTTTCTGGCTTAGACTTAATAATCCTCTCTCCAGGTGTCAAGGTTTCACCATTCATCAGATAACAAAATTAATAATTTCAGAGTGAATTCTCTGAGCTGTGACATTCATCTCTCTGGAGTGCTCTTGCTTCCTCCAGAGCTGGACTTCCATGAAAAACATAAGGGATTCAGGGAGAGGCAGCACCATGCTTATGCTCCCAACAGCAGTCTATGTGTCTGAGTTACTTCTTTGAGGATTTATGAGCTCTTATCTCAGCTTCCACCATTCTGATAAAGAACTGCGCAAGAAGAGAGAAGAAAGGCATATGTCACAGGGTGTAATGGCAAAGTTATCAGTTCGGAGACTGAATGTTTTTTACCTGTAAACACCTACACAGAAGTTGTCCTGGATGCAAGATGGGCATAAAGGGAAAGCTCACTCCATCCAGAAGACTTAGAGTTTGAAGGTCCTGAAACTAACCACTCAGCCTGCTCTAAAGCCTGGCTGGCATCCTGTAAAAAAAAAAAAACCAAACAAAAAACCCCACAAAAACCACAAAAATCCCTCATTTCTTATTCTTGTCCCTCTTCACCACCACAATCCAGAAGGTCTTTCTCATCCCTGCTTGACACAGAATAGGAAAAAAAAAAATGTTTGTTCCTTTTCACCTGCCTACTTGTATCACATTTAACCCATGATTTTTAACATCCATTCATCAGAGGAAGAAGAGAGAAACAATGCCACGGAATCAGGAGGATCCCATAACTCCCAGTACAAGACTTCCCATTAATGTATGTCTGTCTCCTACGAGTAATACAAATCTATGACTTTCCTCTTAGTTTCTCTCCCTGGTCCAGCTGAGAGGAGGAAGGGGCTGGGGGCGAGGAGGAGGAAAACAAGAATGGCTTTCAATAGTGCATAACAGCAACCAGTTATTTCCCTTAGGAAAACTGTGGAGAGAAGAGGGAAAAGGACAACGGGGAAGTACATAAGACAGAGAGGCTGGACAATTCAGTCCTCTCTCCAAACAGCAAAAGAGAACATGAGTGCTATGGGAATATGGAGATATCCCAACAAGAATCAGCTCCCTATCTTCTGGAGAGTCAGCTCCAAGCAGCACATGATCCTCTTGGTAAGAAAAAAAATCACAAATCAGCTACCAGTAACAGAATTACTTCTTTAAGTTTGGATTTGTGGGCTTATTTATGCTACGGCATGGTATAAGGGTCCTTCCCTCTGGCTGTAGAGCCTGGTTGTAGTCATTAACTCATGTTGGTTCATCCAGCACATACAGAACTACGAAACTGGGTTAAAACAGAACCAGCTGTAGAGGTCCATTTCTGGCAATATATGAAAAGGTGCACAGAACACATATGAATCGGCTTCTGATACTTCTGATCACTAAAAGAAGTTTGTGGAATTTGATACATGTTTCTGATGAGCGTGCTCGCATTTGGTTATCTTGCTCATCGTAACCCTACCAGCACTTTGGCAGGTACACAATACACGACCACATATGCTGCTGGAACTGCTAACAGCACTCCTGGTTGTTACAGCCCAATAAGGCATTTAACAAAGCCGTGCAAAGACATTCATAAAACATCATGCAGACACAGGGGGAAAAAAAAAAATAATTAAATGCAACATGCTCTAAATCACTCTTCGTTCACTCAGAATTGCCTTTGACCAAGATCCCACTCAAACAATGGGATCACTCTGGCATTTATAACAATGTCAGGACAATGTGCAAACATTTCCACCCAAACCCATGTGCAAGAGCTGGCAAAGCTTCTGGAACGTGCTTTGGGCTAAAACACAGCAAGAGTGTCCCAGTTTCCAGAAAACATCTGTCTACCTATGTAAGTGTGCATGCATGTGAATGTATACTTACAAATACAAGGACAAGTGTGTTACCCTGCTCTTTCACAAGCAGTCACAATCCTCATCTCCATTCATTATGCCAAAGTCAGGCAGGAGCGCTCAGAGTTAAAAATCAGTAGTACTATTTCAACTTTCTCCCCGCATGGCTTGGCTCAAGGAAGTACCCATTGCTTGAGGTTTGATTATTCAACAGATGCACAAAACCCCATGTTTTGCCTAGTTTTCACTGGCAACAGTCAAAACCAAAGTTACATAGGTGTTGTTGAATGGTTGGAACAACAAAACAGCCTGAGGTCAACACATGTTCAGCCCATGCTGCTGAAAGACCTGCTTGCAATGAGTCTTAGCACTGTAAAGCTTTCTGTCTTTCCTGCATTTAGATAATTTCAAAATATATTAAAAGAGTTACTGATGTTTGTAATGGACACAGAAAAAAATATTTCTGTTTTAAGTGTAAAAAGGAAAATAATGCATTTTAAACATTACATCAATGCATTAGCTACAGAAAACATTTCCTCAGAAGGCCCTGTCCTTGTGGTGCACATTAAAGACTTGTCATATCTGAGAGGCAACTGATAGGTTACTTTAGAGAAATGAGTTAAGCTTGACAGAAGCGGTTCACAAGATGTCACAGATTTAATGACGTCCTATTGAGCATTTTTAGCTTATAGTAAAAAGAAGAATGTAGCTGCTACAACACTGCTGGAGGCAGAGCCATCAGATACATCTTGAGGGGCTTCAACAGAAAAGTAGAGGTATATGGTGGTTTCATTTAAAGAGATTAATTAGTGCAGGTCAGAGTAAAGGCTGCAATCCATTTCTTTTCGAGAGTTCCACTACGTGGCCTTGAACTGTTTTTTTTCCAAACTGTGCAGCTGCTGTAACCAGAATTGGCTAACTGCACTTTACATATACATGATGTGCTTGAGAAACACCCAACATGTTGCATTTGAAGGCAGCTTGAACATTTGTCCTCAGACCTCTGAACCTTATATATGATACTCTTGCCTACAAAGCCCCCTAGATTTCTGTGCTGCAGCCAAGAGCAACCACAATCTGGCACAAATACATGTCCTGTATTCATGTGACACATACAGCTGGAAAGAAATAATTCTATTGTTTTCCACTGGTACAGGCACACCATGGAAGGTCTCAGGGAAGCTGTGAGAATATGGGTCGTTAATTAAGAGCCAATACAGAGCCAATAGGCCTTGCAGGACTCTGAACATTGCGGGTGGCAAACTTTTCCACTAAGTATAACTGCAGCTGTGGAAAGAACACCCTACAAAGCAGCAAACTTTATCCCCCTAGACTTCATTCCTCTTTTTTTTTTTTTAAATTCCAAGTAGGCTAAACTATTCTCATTATTCAAAAAAAACCCAAAACAAACCAAAACAAACCAAAAAACAACCAACCAAACTTGTCCCTGCTGTAGGAAGCATTGCATTCTCTGACCAAAAGGTGCTTATATCTAACCAAAACCAGCAACTCACTCTGAAAGCCAACAGCTGGGATGATTGAAGTTAAACCACTCATGCTTCTAAGCTTTTTAGAGCCGCTTTTGAAGAAGCACTTTAATGAAACAATGCATATGTTCCCAAGCCGAAAGAAGAACTGCTTTAGGTCTTCCGGAAATTTTTCTTCAGGAAGTAGATTAAATTGTAGCTAAACAAAACACTACTTCTCCTAAAGGTCACATTCACACTATAACAAGAGTGTGCTTACATATAGCCTTCACATGTGCATACTCCTCATCTGTCATCCCACTGTATAGATTAAACCCGGAGTCCATGTCCAGTGTACATGCTGACATGTAGAAAGGCATGTTAGTTGGGGATTAAGAAATATATAAAATACTCTGCAGTAACTCAGAGCAACTTTTAAAGTTGGTTTTTTTCATACGATCTGACTATGAACATAAGCTGAAAAGGCATTGAAAAAGACATTGCCAGGGAATGTGAGATTTCCAATGGCCACAGCAGTAGGCACAGAGGTGTAGACAGGACACAACTATCTGCTGTTTGTTAAAATACTGTGTCAGGGCCACCAGAGCTTCACCCACTTATTTTACTCTGTCCAGATGTTTGCTCACAGATGTCAAAGACTGTTTATGTGAACAGTGGAAGAAATGATGTTTGGTTTCCAACGAGTTTGCGTCTCATGGATGAATTTTCTTTTGATTTCAAATGAAGATGAGAGCCATCAGACCTGCATGTGGCTGCTTTCAGCATCTACCAAGGAGGTCCCCCTACCACGCTTCTCCTGGCTCTCAGAAGGATGACTGCCTCAGCAAAAGCAGCGGCTCCTGTCTACTCTCACACTTGGGTCTCCAGCAGCACAAATCTATCTTCAGAAGCAGCAGAGGTCGGAGACAGCTGAAGCCAGAAGTTGAGCAACAGAAGTGCCACTGAGTAGGTAACTGGGGCACTCTGTCACTGTGAGAGGGTATCTACTCACTTGTTTGTGCTAAATTTTGTAGAAAACCTGAAAAAGCAGAGTAAAATCTCCTTCAAATGCTTTACTACCCAAGGCTCAGTGGCCCCACAAGGTACCAGCTCTGGTGAAAGCTCTTTTTGCACAAGGCTGTTCAGCCACATCCCTCTATATAATGAATTCTCCTGTGCCTACAAAGAGCTATATTCACACTGAAACCTTCACAGGAGAAATAGGAGATCTTTACACCCAGGCAGAAAATTGACAAAATTTAATATCTTTGAGCCCAAATCCCTTCTGTCACATTTGGTTTAAGTTCTTTGAGAAGGTCCAGCATTACTGAGCAAGGCTAGGCAGGAGGGAGAGAAGGACAGAGCAAGGGAAAGCACAACTGCATGATCTGTTTTCAGAGGAAAATGGGCTGGCAAAAAAAAAACAACAACAAAAAAAAACCAAAAAAAACTAAACAAAACATCCAAAAAACCAACCAACCAAAACACAAAACCACTCCAATCCTGCTATTCCAAGGTATTGCTACAGCCAGCTCTGGATTTTCCTGAAGTTAGTTTTATTTTATGCATTTTACTCAAGTGGATTATTTTTCTTCTCCCTCATCTCAAAATAAGATTACCATTAATTTCGCACAGCTAAAACCCAGAAAAAAATTGCACATTAAATATGATATCCTAAATAAAGTGCCCCATAACATGCTATTTTGTGTCTCTTGTTCAGCGGAGGTATTTCTAGCTATTGTCTGTTCTTGTCCCAGTCTTGGTGCTACCCCAGTGATTATGCCCATGTGTAATAGTGACATACAGTAGTCCCTCGGGATGGTTTAAACACACTTGGTCATCAAGTCCTTGGGAAAGGAGAGGCCAGAGCCAGCTCAGGTTGAAACCACAGCACAAGGCCCCATGGGACAGGATTGTCAAGACCAAATATTTGCTTTCCTGAAGTCACAGAAATCCTCAAAAACCAAACAGGCATTAAATACAATTATCTTTACAACCCAAATTGCTATGTCTCTGACAGCCCTTCCCTGAAGTTTCCAACATCTCTATTTAAAACAAAGCTTTGTTGGTTTTTTCCCTATTGACACAAGGCTCTAAAACATACAGATTTGTCACTGCCTTACACTTCTATGGATTCATAACCAAAATTGATTGAAAACAAAACAAAACTTTGAGTAAAACTTGTGGACACATGCATGGACTATTTGCTGTAATCATGCATATTTCTCAAAGTCAGTGCTTCAGATTTTTATTACATTTAAAATGAAGAGTGTACTAGCTTCAAGCTTATTGCAATGCTTGGACAGAGAATTTATTTAGGACCAAAGAAAAAACCTGTAGTGATTTTCATTTTTTGTGACTTATCTGCATACTTGATTTCAATTTCTAGTACTGCAACGAATTTGCATGAGGAGAGCACACGTCTGAAGGGGGCTTAAGCAAAATTGTCAAACATTGTTTCTGCTCTGAGCAGAATTTTTTTTAAAAAACACTTGTACATCTGTCAAGGGTAGAAATAGAATAGAAACTTAACAGTAAAATTAAAATAGCATTATAAGAGGTCGTTGCAGTTTGTAAGTAAATCCAAAGACTCTGGGCTGGTACATTGCTGAAGACAATTTTGGCCTTTGATGATTAAGAAGGCAAAAGAAGAATGAATGGAATAATAAAAATGTGAAAGGAAGCCCCAACAAAGAAAGTGCAAGTCTGCGGCTCTTGAGAGGATGTAGGACAAAAAAGTCAGTGTCAACACACAGTCGCTGTCTTTATTGATCCCTGAGAAAAAAATGAATGGCAAAACAAGCATCAGAATGAGAATTTCTATACTGAGCTTTGTGCCAAATACACCCAAACTACTTGTTAGATATCAAAAGTTGTTTCATTGCTCCTGACAAATTTTCACTAGAACCCAGTAACAAGTAGCTGGACTAGGGATCCTTTGATGAAAGTGCCTCAGTATGGCTCTAACTAGCTACTCAGATATTTAAATAACTATACAAATAAATTAGCAATACTGTTAGCAGAGCTAACAATAATCATACAATCGTAGAATGGTAGGGG
>VWZK01020708.1:0-24637 GCA_013396935.1 Baryphthengus martii | reverse complement strand
TATCACAACCCTCTGAACTCTGTTGCTGAGCCAGGTTTCAATCCACCTCAGTCCAATCATCTATCCCACATTTCTTGATTTTACCTATGAGGATGTTATGTGGAACAGTATTAAAGACCTTACTGAAGTCAAGGTATATGACATCCACTGTTCTCCCTTCATCAACCCACTTGGTCATGCCTTCGTAGGCGGCTATCAGATTAGTCAGGCAAGATTTCCCCTTGGTAAATCCATTCTGGCTGTTCCTGATAACCTTCTTTTCTTCCAATTGATTAGAAATGGCCTTCAGAACAAGCCACTCCATCTTCCCAGGGATGAAGGTGAGGCTGACCGGCCTGTAGTTGTCAGGGTCCTTCCTTTTGCCTTTTTTGAAGATTGGAGCGGTATTGGCTTTTTTCCAGTCCTCAGGCACCTCTCCCATTCCCCATGATTTTTCAAAGATGATGGAGACAAAGCTAGCTGTGATCAGGCACATGCTTACATGGAAGAAAAATCATGTTGACCAAAGCTAAATCCTTTTCTAAAGCTTGCAAAAAGGATCACACCCTTTTGAAAAAGTTTTCTAGCTTCTTCAATATGCGCTTCTCCAGAAAATGACAGAATCCTAGTCCACTACAAGATGCTGATGAATTTACAAGTCTTTAAAAATTTGATGCTATTTCTGCTTATGGTTCTTTAAAATCACTGCAAACGTGATCAGCACGTTCCTTGGTCGAACTGGTTGACCAAAATGGGAGATTCATTATCCACTTTTACAACAATGCTCATGTCAAGCTTGCGTGAAGACTGTGCTTTTTATTAAAAGTGATAATCATTATAAGTATCTTGCAATTTGGACTTTGAAGAGAAAATTGGCTAGAACATACACAGAGCATCCGCTTTACCCAGGCAAAACCCTGTAGCCAGACAATAGGTTTCTAAAAAGGAAGTATCCTGGCCTTTGAAGCAACAATTGAGAGAAAATAAGAGCCTGCAGGGGCATACTCCATCTCCCCAACCCAGAAACACTAACTCCCAGACTACATCTGGATTAAGACACACAAGAGAATTTCCTACTGGCTTCCCAAATGTGACTTGACTCCACATCTGGGCACAACCTGCGGACATAATCCAGGGCAGCCAAAGACAGAACACTGGTAGAAGACCTTGATGAGAATCAGTGTTTCAGAGGCAACAGAGAGATCAGGGTGTTGTGCTATAGCCAGCCAGGAAGTGGCCACACAGCCCAGGCTATCAACTATTTTAAGCGAGAGACCTTCACTTCTTCATAGAGTCCAAGACCTGCTCTTCTTATGTGGGCACTTCCCAATGTTACCTAGTACCAAATCTTCCTCTAGCAAAGCAGTCTGAGAAAATGTAGTGCTATGTTCCAGCTTTCCAAAGGTGCTGACCTTTGCTAGAGTAAATTCATTCCCTTTGCAGTCACTACTCACACCTTTCAGAGAACAGGTTGTCAGGAGCGATGCAAACAACTCATTTCATTCTGGGTCAATTAGATAAACTTGCAGTCCTGTCCAAGCTTTTCTACTCTGATGCTGCGACTGTATTTTCTTAAGGCATTACAGTCTTTGCCTTCAGAAAACATACTCTTAAGAGGAATCATGTGTTTTCAACTTACATTTCATAAAATCATTTATGGCTTGCTGGTTTTTATTTTAACCATCTAGTTTTCTTCATTCTATCTAGGGATAAAAGCAACTATAAAATACTACTTTAAGTTAAATAAAATACTGAATGAAACACTGTTGCATGAATCTGAAAGCACTATAAAACATTTAAAATCACTAAAATGTATTTTGATTGGCATGACATAAAACATTTTAGTGTGTCTGAAGTTAGGATGTATTTGAGTCTCATTTGTTCACAACTGCATGCTAAAGAAAGGCCAAATTTCTGTCACTCGCCAAAAAAAATTATTCACTCAGTCATCAGGCAGCCAAGCAGAAGCTAGTCACAAGCATGATCCATATCTAGGTCATGTTCTTCTGCCCTCCCAAATAACACATGTTCAGTACAGAGGTACTTGCACTAGATGAAGGAAAGCACCTTGGAGTCCTTCACCATGGCCCACACAGCTTCCTTCCAGCTGTAGCTCACTGAGCAGATGCTTACCTCTGTAATAACATACAATAGTATTCCTTCTGCATGTGGGTCTAAAACCACATTGCTGATTTTGCTCATAGTGAAAATAAATAATAGGTCTTCCCTTTTTGTTTTTTTAAGAACATAGCGAAGCAGATCAACAGCAGGGAGTTCATGTGCATGAAATGGGTGCTGGAACAAATTCTTTAAAACAAACACCTCATGAGAAAATACATCTAAAGCTTCAGTAGCATTATCATCATCATTTTAAATTTAACATCAGAAAACAGAAAAGAATCAGCCCATTTACCCTTCATTTACTGGGAGAATTAAATGCAAACTATTTGAAACTTCTAAATGACTGAAATAGTGTATCTCAAGTTAGAAGGGACCCATTCATCTACAAAGGATTAAGTAGATGGGATTAGAGAAAAAAACCCAAGGGGTAACTCTTTTAACCCTTATCCATCACCTTCCTCTGATGTGCTCCCCACCATCACCAGTTCCCATGCCTGTCGACCACTCAGGTCTGACAGTACAACTGCTTGTCTGGCAATACAATGGACCAGAGAGCTCCATTTAAATACAGGTTGCTGCTTCATCCATTCATTTCAGCAGTGTAGCTACAGTGAGATCAGCACCCCATCTCATTTTAATCTCCCTCTCCTTGCTTATTTTTAACCTAATTGTTTTGCTGCATGGCCACAGGAGCAAGCTGCATCTCTTACAGCAGACAAGCTAATGCAGGGTGAGAATAAAGAGATGGGAGTGCAGAGAAGATGGCTGGGACCATTTGCATGGCATAGCTAGCAGAAGAAATGAGTTTGCAGTAAGCCCTTCACACCAGCTGTAGCTTTGAGGGTACAGGGTTTAACAGATTTTAGAAAATATTCCCTTCTGTCAAGAAGTCTGAAATAGTTTTGATCTTTAAGAAGTTATGACTAATTAAATTTTCATACATCTCTGCATATTCATATGTATTGGCAGCATATCTAGAAATAGAAGCTCAGAGACACAGGACAAAGGAGACTAGACCTTCTAGGCTCAGCAAACCTGTCATTAGGTCTGTCTTGTGAGCAAGCTCTCAAAATAGCTCTAGCATGACCCATAAGCTAAAGATATACACTATATAAGAAAGGCTTTGGCAGCAGCTCAATTTTAGCTTTCGCTCAAGAAAACCACCGCTATCATTATTAGGGATAAAA
This sequence comes from Baryphthengus martii, assembly GCA_013396935.1. Classification (NCBI taxonomy): domain Eukaryota; kingdom Metazoa; phylum Chordata; class Aves; order Coraciiformes; family Momotidae; genus Baryphthengus; species Baryphthengus martii. Next base: position 21,350 of record VWZK01020708.1, on the reverse strand, counting down.
CTTCCAAATGCTGTCAATATTTTCATGTGTTTGGGACTCTTCTGTTATAATGCGGTCACATGTTTCTCTACTTACCTTGAAGAGAGCAAAGTTCTCTTACCTTATTGTCTTTCTCATCACTTACATTTAAAATATCACAGTCTTTATTAATTTATTCTTAGGTTGAAAGTATTCCAGGAGGCATTCCCACAGCTTGCACATAGTCCTCCAGAAGAGTCCAGGTGATCAGTGTCCCTCCTCTCAGCCACTCCCTATCAGCAGGGAACCCATACATAGGGCTGTGGGCTACAGCATTTCCTTGCTGTGAGAAGAGCAGTCTACCTACAACTACCAGACTCATTTTTGCTCCTCTCCCTATCCTGCAGCTCTGCACCTCCCTGTGTGAGCTGGCCCAATGTATCCAGTGCTCCCAGACTGCTCTGGTCTTACTGCCCAGGTACAAACAGCGCCCAGAACAACCTGCCACACAATGCAGCAAAAGGGCCCAAGTGTGTGCACACAGGTTTGGATAGACAAGCACCCTGGCTTCCCATTCTACATGCTGGTGGCTTTTGACTACACACAGAAGCAAACCCTTCACATCTCCCATGCAGTCTGGGCACTACATTGGCTCTAAGGCACCTCTATGTTAAGGCAAGCTAATTTTTGTCATAACTGGTATAGATCACTGCGGGGCTGGGGGAGGTGTGCTGGAACATGACACGAGCATCTGATATTTTGCACTGTTAAGATATGCGAGTAACAGCCTAGATAGTTTTGATGCAAAAAGCCAGTGTACGTGATACACATACCAGACCACTTGTTCATCTTAAGTGCACTGCAATCCACCACCTGCTAGCCTCAACTCCCATGCATGGTAAAATTTTGGTCTAGCTTGGGTCAGCCTTCTGCTTTTGAGGTACCTTCAGCACTTCAGAGCTCCATACAATGTCTGGGACAAGAACTGTGTATAACAAAAATCGCATGCAGCCTATGTATTAAGACACAGGTCTCGAGATGTGATGTCTTACCTGTGCTCACTTTGTTATCTGCAAAGATAATCAATCAACATGAGACAGATCAAGTATGATACATGCCCAATGCTAGCAGATCAACTACACCACTGTTGCTGAAGGCAACAGTATTGGCTGGGTGCAGCTCCTGAACAGCAGAGCACATCCATGTTAGCTCCGTTATTACAAGCTACACATACTCTGCAGTTTTGGTGTCACTTACGCTGTTCGTGTGTCAGCCATAGAGAGGCCAGAGAGACTGTCTTTGCTTTCCTTAGCATCACCCAGTACCTGCTGCGGTCTTAGGGACACTCAACCATTTCTGCATTTCACGTAGTCAGATATGTAGCCTCTGATCCCAGCCACCATAGAGGTAAAGGCACACAGGACTTCACTAAGTAGAATGTCAAGATCCCAGAGAAGTACACCTGAAGTAAACAGAGAAGAAAACTGGCCTGGCTGAACAGAGAACATCTTCTGACTGGAACTCAGGAAATAATTGTTTATGACCTGTTGAAGAAGAGGCAGGCAAATCAGGAGGACTACAAGGATGTCATGAGAAGGTTACACAAGAAGAAAATTAGAAGGGTCACAGCCCAAGGCACAATAAAATGTTTCTATAAATGCATCAGCAACCAAAGGAGGACTATCCTTTACTGGATGCAGGGCGAAACAGTGACAAACAATGAAAAAAAGGCCAAGGTACTGAAGACCTTTTTTACCTCAGTCTTTAATAGCAAGACCAGTTGTTTTCAGGGTACCTAGCCCCCTAAGCTGGAAGACGGAGCAGATGAAGCCCCCGTAATCTAAAAGAAAATGGTTAGTGACCTGCTGCACTGCTTAGACACACAAAAGTCCACGTGGCCAGATGGGATCCACCCAAGGGTACTAAAGGAGCTGGTGGAAGTGCTCACCAAGCCATTTTCTGTCATCCATCAGTAGTCCTGGCTAACCAGGGATGCTCCTATAGACTGGAGACTAGCATATGAGACATCTATCTATAAGAATGGCTGGAAGGAGATCCAGGGAACTCCAAGCCTGCCAGTATGACCTCAGTGTCTGGGAAGGTAATGGAGCATGTCGTCTTGAGTGCCATCACAAGACACATACAGAACCACAAGGCAATCAGGCCCAGTCAGTAGGGGCTTCTGAAAGGCAGGTCCTGCTTGACTAACCTGATCTCTTCCTATGACAAGGTGACCTGCTCAGTGGATAAAGGAAAGGCTGTGGATGTTGTCTCCCTGGACTTCAGTAAAGCCTTTGACACTATTTCCTACAACATCCTCCTGGAGGAACTGGCTGCCCATGGCTTAGATGGGTGTACTCTTCACTGGATTAAAAACTGACTGGATGGTCAGTGTGGTGGGTTGACCTTGGCTGAGCACCAGGTACCCACCAAGTCACTCTATCACTCCTCCCCCACTTCCCTCAGCACAACAAAGGGGGAGAGAATGAGATGGGAAGAGCCCATGGAGTACAATAAAGGCAGTTTAATAGGAAAAGGCAAAAAGCAAGCCGCATGCACACAAAGCGAAGCAAAACAAGATCTTATTCTCTGCATCCCATCAGCAGGTGATGTCTGGTCTTTCTTGGAAAGCAGGGCTCTGGTACATGTAGTAGCTGGTTGGAGGACAAGTGTCTTCACAAACAGATGACCTCAACCCCCTCCTCCTTTCTCTCCCTTTTAAACTTGAGCTGACATCACACAGTGTGGAATATCAATTTGGTCAGTTTGGGTCAGCTGTCCTGACTGTGTCCCCTCCCAAGATCTTGCCCACCCCACCGAGCAGGGTTGGGGGAAGATGTTGGAAAGCCAGCCTTGGTGCTGTGCGAGCACTGCTCTGCAGCAGCCACTACACAGGCATCTTATCTGCCTCCCAATACAAAGCACAGCACCATAAGAGCTGCTCTGGGGAACATTAACTCCATCTTACCCAAACCAAGTACAGCCAGGTCCAGAGAATGCTGGTGAAAGGGGAGTTAAATGCAGTTGGCAGCCAGTCACAAGTGGCATTCCCTTTCCCCAGGGCTCAATACTGGGGCCACTTCTCTTTAATCTCTTTAGCAGTGATCTGAATGAGGGGATCCAGGGCACCCTCAATAAATTTGCAGATTACACACAGCTGGGCAGGAGCATTGATGTGCTTGAGGGCAGGAAGGTTCTACAGAGGGATCTGGACAGGCTGGATCAATAGGCTGAAAGCCAATGGTGTGAGCCAGCAGTGTGCCCAGGTAGCCAAGGCAGCCAACAGCATTGCGTCAGAAATAGTATGTGCAGTAGGACTAGCAAAGCAATCGTCCCCCTGTACTCAGCCTTGGTGAGGCTGCACCTCAAATACCGTGATCAGTCTTGGGTCCCTCACTACAAGACAGACACTGAGACGCTGTCCAAAGAAAGCAACACAGCTGGTGAAAGGACTGGAGCATAGACCTTATGATGAGCAGCTGAGGGAACTGGGGTTGTTCAGGCTGGAGAAAAGGAGGCTGAAGGTAGATCTTATTGCTCTCTACAACTACCTGAAAGGAGTTTGTTGCAAGGTGTAACAAGCAACAGGACAGAAGAAAATGGCCTCAAATCATGCCAGGGAGGCTTAGATTGGATATTAGGAAAAAACTTCTTTACCAAAATGGTTGTCAAGCACTGGAAGAGGCTGGCCAAGGGAAGTAGTTGAGTCGCCATCCCTGGTAGTATTTAAGACATGTAGGTGCAGTGCTTAGGGACACGGTTTAGTGGTGGACTTGGCAATGTTAGGTTTAGTTTGGACTCAATCTTAAAGGTCATTTCCAGCCTAAATGATTTTATGATTCTATGATTCTATAACTACATGTCAACTATAACTTCTTACATCTGTCTCAAAATCAGCTCTAGAAATTGTAAGCAGATTATCTTCCCTTTCCCTAGTATTTAACTGTTACAAATATGGTATGAATTTTATAATGGTAACAGAAACCTTTTACTGCATGGCACAAGTAAAAGTTTCAGTTATTTTTTTAAAAAGAAGTCAATGCACGTTCCTTTAATTATTCTGTCAGTCTTCATTGGGGTTTTATACAATGAACTATCAAAAACCCGTTGCCTGAAACAAACCTTAAGTCATCTTTCCACCCCAAATAACTAACCAGTGGTTGCAAAACATGTCTGAAAACACTTAAGTGTTACAAGAGACATCAGTCTTTAGTATTTCCCAGGAAGCTTAAGAGCAGAATTTGGACAAAGCATGAGAAAAATACTTTTCTAAAGCAAAAATATCACTTTTGATAATTAAAGGAAAGTTAAACTGTTAGATATTAGCAGCTACCAGAACAAACAAAAGCTTCACATAGCTGTATATACTAATCTTTGTTACTCACATTCACTACAACTACTGTTTTGAAATTCCACTGGTGCTTGTCTTTGTATATAACAAAGACTATGCACATTAAAATGTTTCCGTTACACAGCAATAAAATACTTGTGTCTTTGGGTCAGTCAGACCACCAGTGCCACACAGGCAATACAGCATACAACATGTGCATTCCTCACTGAGGACATGAAACTTACCGTCCTCTCAAGTAACAAGTTGTCATGGCACTTTGAAGTCAGATGAAGAACTATAACGGCTGTAGCAGGGCTTCCCCCCAACCCGCCCTTCCACACATTTGCCAGTTCTGATCAATATTCCCAATTCCACGAGCTGTAGACAGCAGAGATGCCACTGGTATGCTTCTGCTTTCCACCCTTCCATGTTCACAATGACAATCCATGGCAGTTAAATCCCCCAGCTCCCTTTCATCTGGGCTTCATGAAGTTTGTATGATTCATTATTTGCTTGGGTAACCTGTCTCCCATAAACACTCTGAATAATTTCCTTTTGGTCATCAATTCTTTACTAGCAGTTAATTTTTCCCTCCTAAAATACTTAGGAATCATCCTGAAGTCATTATATACACACACACACACCCCCAAATTTCCAATCTCTCTTCCTTCTCCCTCCAACATCTACAGAGGACTAGCAAGGCAGTGTCACCGGCACTCCTATGTTTAGATGTGCTCCCCAAATCCCCACCACATCTATTTTGCTGTCATGTTTCTGCTTCCTCCTCCCAGCTCATTCTCCCATTCCTTTCCATCTTAACTGCCCTTGCTCCCATATCCTTTCTTCCCTTGATACCGTACAGGAGTATTTCTCATGCTTCCCATTATAATGTGCATTTCACCTTCTTTCCTTCGTTTGTACTTTCCCTATTTCAACCTCTGGAGCTCAAGTTCACAAAAATGTATGACCATTCTATGAACTTCTTCACATCCATCCATCATTTCTATTTCACATTAACTCCTTGATCCCAAAGCATCCCACATTTCAAAAAAGCACTTCTATATTGCTCGGTGCTATTATAAACCACTCCTGCACCTATTTCCTTTGCTACTTCCCTCACTTGCTCCTTCAGCATACCCTTTAATGATTCCAACTACTCCTTTTTTTTTCCCCCGTGGACAAAGTTTGTCAACTTCCTCCTATTTATCCTCGGGCAACATCATCTGCAGTCTCCTATTCCTAAATTAAAATAAGAAAAAAAGTACTCTTCTCACTTGTCCCCTACCGCCTTGTTCCCTCAAGCAAGCTGTCAACACCTCAAACTCGTAAGCAGTGAAAAACAAAAAAGTAAGAGATACTTATCTTCCTTGTCAGGAATTAAAATCACTCTTTAGCCTACCCTCCAAGGCTGTATGGGAGAATTTTTCCACCTTCAAAAAGTGAAGACATCCTCCTCCTTTTTCCCCAACTACTATGCCCTTTGCCACAATTGTATTTATGACAGATGTAAATACTTCTCCTTTCCAGTTAGCTAGAATTTATGTAAGTCTCCAATGCCTTTTATAAGTTACATTCTTCTTTCATTGTCTGACACTATTAATCTTCCTGAATCACATCCCAGAGGAACTTCTTCAATATGCCCATCCTTCTATGCCAAAGCTTCCGACATTTAGTGTCTTATTTCTCCTAGCCTATCTTTTCTCTATACCACACAATGAATCACACTGCCACCCAAAGTCAACTTGCCACTTCAGCAGAAAAACTGAAACTTCCACTTACAGACCTCCAAAGAATTCACAACTACAGTACTCTATAGAAAAGTAACTTTCTAGGCAAAGATCACCAAAGCCTCAAGTGATTGTCTCCATCTGAAACATCAGTGGGCTGTTCCATACTACAGAGTATCTTATCTGAGCACATATTATATGGAAAATAACTGAATTTATTAATCTGAGAGAGACAGGAGAGCGCTATTAAGTACCTTACATTTGCTAGGTGAGAAAGAAAGAGGTACGATGGTAAGCATCATACCCATCAAGTCTGTCATGTCAACACTGAATCCACAATGTAGTTAATTCAAACACACAAGTAATAACAGCGTACCTTTATTTTAACACGCGCACTGCACTGATGCAGTAGATACAGCGCCAGCAGTCTTCTCTTTGCACAAACTATCAATCAAGCTTTTAAATACCGAGATCACATTTTTAGGTGGAAGAAGCATTTAGTGCAAAGAATAATTAAGAAAACCCTAATGTTAACCACATCTTGGGAACTGCCTGCATACACAGCGCAGCAATCATAGCTTTTTTCCAACTGGCCTTAAACATGAAAAACCAAACAACTATAGAATTTTCAAATGCAAACTGCTAACACAAAGACTTGGTTTTCTTTTTAAAAAAAAATCTACACTACAGCAACAAATAAATAAAAACTGACAGGGTGTATCTATTTGCTCAGAATCAATTCAGCAACTTTAAAAATAACGTTCTTTGCTGAATTGCCTTATACTGCATCTATCACTTTAAAATGTCTACTTTGAAAAAAGTTTAAAGAAAAATAAAGAAAACAAGTAATTCCTCCAACTCTCTTTATACTGTGTCAGTTGAAAAGGAAGGATTTGCAAGCACTGCTGCCTCCCACCTATCAATGCGTAAATTCAGGTCCCCTGGTCATTCTGGGAACTGATTACAGAGCATCCCTGCACACCCAACATCTCTTGTGCTCAGGTAGCCCTCTGCAGCAGTGCCAGCCTTGGTGGAGCAAGCCAGCAAACATTATCACATCACGTTCCAGTTCACAGGTTCCTCTGCTAAAAAAAACAACCACCCCTACTTGTTGTGACTGATTTCTACATCTATCAAGTTCAGTCAGGAACATACATGCTGTAAATCCTATTCCAGTGAATGCCTGTGTGCTTGATATCACCTACACGAGTAATCATGCTAAGAATCAAGTAACTCTTTATAGGACATCTACATTCCTTTGCACCTAAACAATATACCGATTGCAGTCCTGTATCATAACTGAAGGGTCACTACTAGGTTATAGGCAATAATATCGAGGTATTTTCTGGGATGTACACAGAGTTAAAACTCAAGGAAATGCAAGACACTCCTCTCCAGGTTAGAGGGAGGCTCTGTTCTTTGGGAGTATTTAGGGATGCACAAGCTGCAGGCCATGAAAGAACTGTGCCCCATGTATATTAAAGAATTAACATTGTTTTAAATTATTGCAGTTAATAAGACTGAAGGATATGTCTATTTGCTCCCCAAACTGAAAGCATTTTAACAGCAAAACTGTACCATACAAAAGTAATTATACAGCAAATGCAAAAATTTGCTCTTCCAAGTTTTCCAGCACCACCCTGAAATTCTACATAGGCTACTCAGATTCCATGAACAGTTTATGTGTGGGACAGTAAAATTCTTCTTTACGTATGATTTAAGAACACAGATCTTCCAAACACTTTTTCTTTGTTTTATTTTTATTAACACTACCTTGGAGGAAGAACTCAACATCCTTCAATAAGACTAAGAAAATGTTGATACTAGTAGATGTTGAAGGAAAAATGTCATTAAGGTTCAGGATTAGAATGTCTAGGGAAATAGTGCACTTTTTATTCTATCTTGGAAATGTACAGAAATGCACAGAATGGTTATATCCTTCCTACTTCCTTCAAAGTGGGATCTTTTAAACACCGAAAGCAAAGTTTTAGTCAATGCAAAGCATATTCATAAAAAAAATTATAGTTTTTCAGGCATGAGAAACAGTTAAAAAATGCTTTATCTTTTAGAACAGAACTACAACACATACTACCTTCTGCTGATTTTTACACTGCAAGTGAATTTCATTCAGTAAGAGCTCCACACAACACACTCATTGTGCAGCAATTAGACCAGGACTTACCCTACTGAAGTATACTTGCCTCAAAACATTCAATACTGGTGTACATGAATCTAGGCCACATCCGTATTTCTTTGACCAGTAAAGCAACCTTTCCTTCTTCTAGAACCTTGTGCTTCCCATAAGGCTGAGGAGTGTATGCCCACAAGTACCTCATTACACTCAATTTCTTGCACTGTGGTGGGATGGAAAACCAGTTTTAATTTTCATGCTGACAGTCTGAAGTGCCTCTACAACCTACTGTTAAATGCATATCAAAATCCAAATAATCAATGTGGCAGCAACTAAAGAATTCCACAAGGTGAAAGGTCAAAGATTCTTCTCCTGCAGAAGAGATTACAGCAATGATGAATGAAACTAGAGCAAATGCAGCAATGATGAATGAAACTAGAGCAAATGACCAAAATTTAAGACTAGCTTTCTTCCCTTTTCAATGAAAGATTTTCAGTATCCTTACAGAAGATTTTTACTTCCCCGCTCCCCCCACTTTTTTTTTTCCAGTTACGTCGTTCACTATATGGAAGCACTGTGGTGTTCATTAAAAAAAAGAAAAAACCACACACAACAAACCAACCCCCCTCCATCCCTAAAAAGCACCGTAGATAAAAAAAATCTGGTGGAAAAACAAAATCAACCCAAACAAACTCGATGGACCACTCTTTAGGGATGAAATGCTAAAGATGTCTTTTTTAATCAGTTTGTGAAGATCTAGAAAAAAATAAAAAGGATCACATTCTAAAGGTTCAGTGCATTCAGCAGCTATATAGCTTTGCTGCTTATTCATCTTTAAGTTGACTTTCAAAAATAACACCCTAGCTCATCAAAATATACATTTTCCATTTGCCTTTAAATTAAAATAATAATAAAAAACATTTAAAGAATTCACAATCAATAGCATGACTAAGTTTCAGGATCATCTACAGCATATAATTTAAAGGTTCAAGATGCCAATATGCAGCACGTGGCAGGCCTATATGCTCCATGCAGCATGTACATTTAGGATAATCTCAAATGATCTTGATGTTCAGATGTCAGCTTGTTTCTTCCAAATAGTGTAGAATACCCATCTGGAGAAAATAAGCAGTTAAGGAAAAGTAAAGTTTGTAGTACACAGTTAAAATGGAAGTAGTTCTTTTCACTTCTATTACGACTCTTGAAAACTTCTGGTAGCTCAAAAATGGGGCACGTAAAAATCTCAAAAAACATGAAATCTCCGTGGATCCTCTTTCTGACTTAGCAGTTCAAAAGAGTATCCTATTTCTAGTGAAACGGAAATCCATTCCAAATCCATGTTTCCAATTCCTGCTGCAGACTTTCAGGCAGTGCCTCTTTTTACACTGCGACCACTGAACAAGCTACAGAAGTACTTCGGGAAGAGGGATCAAAACTTCGATCAGGAGTTGGGATCCCTCTTGCTCATCTTCTCAACTGTAAAGTTGTAAGCCTGAATAGGAAAGAGACAACCAGCTATCTCTTGCCAAATCCCTAATGCAGACAATCAAAGACAAAATTAATACTGAGGTGTTCAGCAGCTGAACACTAGGTGTCCAGGTATCTTACACTGGGCAAAGACTTAAATGTCTCCTGCCTCTTAACTGCCTCAACAGGGGTTCTGTTGAATGCTCACTTAACAGATGCATCTAAATTTAGTCCAGGCTTTTCTCTAAAGGCTTCTGTGGAGTTTGCCTTAGGTATTTAAATACTTTTCAGAAAGTAGATCTTTATGTTGCCGAGACTGAGCTAGAGGCAGCTATAGAGCAACTGGCAGCTGTATCAGTGCTCTTTTTGCCACTCCTCTAGGGGTACATGGACCCAGCTTCAAAGTCATACAGAAGCTATGCTCAAGTCACAGTTCTCTGAGGTACTCCTGGCAAGACAAATAACTGATGCTCAACGGCTCTCTTGTCATGCTGGACACATGAGAGAGGCGAGAGCTACACAATTCCACCTGCTTGCAGAGAAGCAGATGGGAGAATGAGACACAAACATCACCTTTAAGAGCTACAGAATAAGACAGATTTCAGGGATTTATAATTAAATAAAACTGCATGAAGATATATGCTCTTCTATTTACACAAGGTCACACGAGCTCCAGATGGGAGCCTCCATGTTTACCATAAGGTCCTGATGGAAACCTCAGGGACACATATGCTTTCCTTAAAATAGAGCTGGCTTTTATGTCAACAGCTATTTGAACTTCAGATTAACCCCTCCCAGTAAACTAAAAATCAAAATTTCAAACAACAATTACACAAACTAACAGCACTTGAAGTAGGCCAAACAAGTAACAATAAAAAATGATAAATCAGCTTAGTACCTTGGCTGCATTTGGGTACACATACAGGTAACTTTTGGTCAGATCACAAAAATGAACATTAGCATAAGTGAAAAGATTTCTTCAGTGACTCAAGATTTCAGGCATTTAAACAAATGTCACAGATATTTCTATCTGAAGAATGTCACACAACACTAATTAATTTTTGATTACTCATCACAATTCTTCTGTGACCTATCACATCTGTCAGTCACCTGTGACACAGCATTTAGGTCTATCCATTCAGATACAAACCCCTTCTTAGAAATCTTTCAGTTTCAAGAAAGGCAATAACCTGTACCTGAAATGCAGGTAAAGGGCTATCAGAAGTTCAAGGCCAAATGAGAACTTAAGCATACTGTGGGTAATCTTAAGTCATCAAGATGAATTAACAGTCCTGTACCTATACCATTATATCATTTATTCATTCAGAAAAAAAAATACAAACAAACTAATTACACCTGCCCTATTTTTAAGAACTGTTAGCTTTCAAGCTCCATTATATACATTTAATGAGGAGCTTTAATAAATTTATTGCTAAAAATAGTTCATACATTAGCTTACTAAAAACATTCTAATATTTTTCAAAGGAATGAAGCAGCATTTGCTGCTTGATTCATTTAGAAATGTTTTGCATGCTTCCAAACCAACCATGCAATAAGTATTTAGAACACTTTCTGAGGATGTATGCTTCCAATCACATACTTATTGCATTAAAGCCTGGCAGTTGTAAAGGCAAAAATAATCAGTTTCTCTGAAAATGTAAGCCACTAGGGCAAGTATCTTCATATCTTCTTTCACTCTTTCTGTCTGGAAAACGTTAAGATCAAATCTGAGATTCACTGAAGAGCTGACAGTAATGAGAAACAGGAGGAGCCTGTTACAGTCAGTATGGAGTCCAGAACAGCAGGCTACAGCATTAAACAGTATCAAGATTAGAGCAGACAAAGAAAGGAGGCAAAATGAACACGCAGAACAGAAGAAAGGCTGTGGCAGAGCTTCACCCACTTAACATATTATGAGTAAGCAGATCCTGGAAAGAACTCTCCTGTCAAGAGAGGGATAGCCACAGCAGGTATTACCCTGCAGAAACATTTCCTGGGAGATCACACAAAAGGGTGTAGACACTCAGGCAAATGCAGCCAAGAGAATCACCCCATAGCAGATCAAAATGCCCCCCACCTTGAGCTAATGGCTTGAAATTGAAACTTCTAGCTCCTTGTATAAAACCTGCCTGCTAACCACAAAAAAAAAAGAGTTATCATTCTGCAGGATTGTTCCTGCAATTATCTTCAAAATAAAACTGCAGCAGTTCATTTACTATTGGAAAAACATTAATAGCGTTTAAATTAGAACTGGCTTGAATTCATTACCTCCAAGCAACCTAGGCTTGCTTGATTTAATATATGCTCTCCACTCTTTTTCAACCCTTAAGGATACAATTCCATGTAGGAGGGAACGCATACAGTTTCTTTAGAAAACTCCACCGGACAATAAAGCCTGCTAAGCTGTTCTTCATACAGAGTCAAGGCATCAGTCAGATTGATACAGTTTCCCTGCAGAAAAAAAAAAAGAAAAGTTCCAGTTACAATCAAATAAGCAAACTTGCAGGTGGATATATAAATTTTTACATTAATGCGAGGCTTCCCACAATACTTCAGAACCATGTACATGCTGTTCTTAATATTTAATATGTACAAGGCAAATACTGAACAGCTTGTCTTCATTCTGCCTATAGTAAACAACAAATTGTATCTTTTCAAGAAGTGTAAGTATGGGAGGATTATCTATCTTCTCATTAACAGAAACAACCATTACATTAGGGCTTTCAGTTAAAACAGACCACCATGTGTTGTTTATCTGTAACATCTACTCAATAACCGTTTTCTTTATGATTGCTTAAATACACTAGGAAACAGTATTACAACATCCAGATTTTCTCAGTTATTTAACATTGCCTAGGTCTTATAACGTTTAAATGCACTATAAAAAACCCTATAACCTCTTCATTTTAAACAGATTTTTCCACAGAGACATATGACAAAATAAATCAGATTATACAGAAGTTCTGTGGCTGTAGGCTATAATATCTTGAGTTTCCATGTCATGCTTCTGTAAAGGAAGTGATTCCTATGGTACTTTTTTCTTGGACCTGTATCTTACTTAAGAATAGTACTAGCATCCTTTTCTGAACAAAGCAAAAGAGTATTTTTCTCTAACAATGCAACTATGAAATATCAGATGTATTGAATTCTCAGCATTCCTTCCCCAACAAATACTACCTAACTGAATCATTTTGGGGAGGAATTAAAAACAAACCCAGAAAGACCCACCCAAAGCAACTTCTAATTACAAGCACAACCTTGTCCAAAGCTAAGCATTAACAAGCAGGAATTAGTGCAACACATACCTAGGATCACTATATAGAGAAAGCTCAAATTAGAAAAGTGATTGCCAATAACGGGTTTGAAGATTTAGTAAACAGTGAGCCCACAGAACAGACTGAACAAACAAAAACTACCCCAAACAAAAAACTCTGTTACAACAGAGTTGTACAACTTTACACAGAGCGTGTACAACTTTAATAAAAAACAAGACTTTCTTGTCAAGTTTCCTTCCTTTCTTGCTTATGTAATTGAGTAGGCTAGCTGGTACTTTACAATCTTAAATACAATGACCTTAAGAAGAGAGTGGAAAATAAAAGTTATCTGGACTCTAACTTAAAATAGAATAAAGCTGAATATAGTTACCACTGCATGGTATACAAGTCACTCAGCTTTAGTCTTCCAGGTACAAGACACTGAATAAATACCCATCAAATATGAATGTACTGTTGCTCTCTTGCATAGAGACAAGACATTCTCTGGTTCTGGTTAAGGCGGAGAAGACTGTAATGGTCCTCGGCACACTGACAGAGAGATTAATTGATTTGTGGTCTTCTACCTCTACCACTTCCATGAGGAACCTTTCAGCTGAACCTTTAGGTGCTAAACCTGATGCCCAACCATGCTGCACACTACACATGAGCAGCAAGTGACAATGATGATGATGAATCTACTCTGACCACGTAACATCTGTGTATCTGGTCCTGTGGGGCAGGATGAGACATCTTCAGGAGATGTGTCCCCATCCTTCCCTAACAGTTGCATTCACTGTCTTATACTATAAACACCTTTTGCCTTGACCTAGTTCAAAGCCTACTTTCTTTTTCTGATTTCTAATCAGTAGAAAGAAAAACGCAACAAACCCAAAACTATTAACTAGCATTCCTCCAGTTACATTCAATATAAAAATTCTCAGCTTTCCGACACGTTTTACCACTTTCAGTGGAGGAACAACTTTTACCACCGATGACAAAAACAAACACAACCAAAGAGGGAACTTTTATGTCAATGAATATGCAAGTCTTAGTATCCTAGCATACGAGTCAAAGTCCCACAAAATGACTGCAAGAGACCTGAGGCACAAATGTTCTTGTGATCCTAGATAAATGGCAAACATTAGTCTCGATGATATGAGAATACGCATTAGATAGAAACAGATCTAGTTAAATGAAAATAAGGGAAAAATAGTCATTTACTAATACAGCTTGTTTCTTGGTTTCTAGATGATTCTTTCTTTTCATGATTAGACAGGCCAAAAGCTTTCCAGTATAAGTACTTCTAAGCAGAGTACTGCTTTTAATTTTTATAAGCTCTGAAGTTTGCAAGACAAGAACAAGAAAATCTGAAGCAACAGACACCATCTAAAGAATGACAGTATCTTCCCTCTGTTCTGAATACTTTTGAAAATGTTTGCGCTCTCACACACACAATTTTGGGGACTTCCCCACACCCCCCAATCACTGAAGGAGGTATCTTGTCCCTTCCTGCCCTTAGATGATGTGTGCAACTCTCATCTGATCATGCAAGAATGTAGATGGTTCAACTAAGAAAAAAGAGCTAGATCTAGTTAAAAACTATAGCTCTCTTACAGTCACAGCTTATTCAATACTTAAAGACCTGTAACTTGAAATGAAACTCAAGTTCTCTAGTATCCCAGGAGCAGAGGATTTATCCAACACTTCTGCACTATCTGTATTTCACACGTATGTGCTGCTCTGTTAACACATTGCGAAGCTTTTAACTCCAAGAGAACGGTCTTCATGAAAGCTGCTTTTTACTGTTTAACTTCTGCTTTTTTTGATGCTCTCAGATCTTTTAAAGCATCCTTAAAATAATTAAGTGCATGTAGATATAAATGAAAGTTAATTTTGACAAATTAAAGAACTGAAATGAGTTTGACCAAATACCACACAATGGGCAGAGGCTTAAACAGATTTTTATCTGAAATCAGTATGTCCAAAACAGCTCCACCTACATTATTTTTCCATGTAACAACATCAGATGATAACTAGAAACAAACTGTATCATGCACATTCTGACTCCAGGATTTAAACTACTTTTTGTACTTCTTTATTTTTCCATAATGTATGTAAAACATTTTTATTTTCAGAAGTGAAAAGAGATGTCATCATGCTTTTCTTCCTCTGAATTCTTTTGCATTGTGCTCAAGTTCTCACAAGTGGAAAACTTGAACTTAAAAAATCCTACATTGATTTTTTTTTTAAAAAAATTACTCTTTCTTTAAAGCTCTCTTTCAAAAGAACTTCCATAAAATATGTCTGATTATCATTTTGATCGAATTCCACAAACAAAGGTGTACTTGTTTATTTGGTAAAGGAAGATGGCATGCTTTATATTGAATATATCATATTAGGGTTTGGGTACCAGAAAAGAGAAGATGTTTCTATAAAGGTAAAAGATGAACACTAACTGAGCATGACTGCACAAAGCACAACAATGAACTGACTACTGTAGTACTTGTTTAGTAACCTATTATTATCCATGGGACTGTAGCAGTTATTTGGTTCAGCCACTCTTTACCAAACATGTGATTTTATTTCAACATCAGACTGAATGCAAAAGAAAACTAAAAATTACACACACAGGTTGGTTTAAGTCATAAATAGAAAACACTGCTAGGTAATTTACGGAACATATCACTATTACAGAGGAAGTTTAATGTGATATACAACAAGATCAAAGTATCCACAGTTTCCCAGCCTGTCGCTTCAGTATTTCATCCTTTCTCCCTCCTTCAGCAACAGACAAATCACTGCAGACAGTGTGGAAAACCAATTACAGGAACAATGAAACATGCCAATAAGCAATTCTTACTTTTCAAATCCACAACTCCCAAATCTTCAAATCAAGATCTTACCTAAAGGTTCAGACATCTCATCTGGCTGTTCTATTAACCTCTCCTTCTGGAGACACCACAGGATTTTATATAGTTCTGCACACTTGAATTTTTTCTGTAATTTGGATTTACTCAACAAAAGGCTAAGAATTCAAAAAATGAAATCTACAAAACAGATGAACTTATATCAATAAAAAGAAAAATTACTAAAAAGGAAATCACTATTATTAACACCTTCCTGTAAGAAATGATCAGCTTTATCAACTAAGACTACAGTGTTGATAACGATGTCAATCACAGATGTTCTTGGATTGCTGAAATACACAGGGAGCCAAGTCCACAGTGCAGTACGGTGATCAGTCTAACAACCTGCGTTCACTTTTACCATTTTCACTAGGTGGAGGGAGTTATGTGGTATTTTTTTTGTTCTAAACAGCCACCATGTTCTCAAGCAATAACAAATATTGAACAGTGTTTAAGCTTTAAAGCTGATGACTCACCAGTTATACTTTTTCAAAAGGGAAATAAGCAAAATCACCACCTTTTCTTCCACATTGTTCAATCAATTTTCAAACGCACATGAAAATTCTACCAAACTCCTCTGTCTGCCCCCTCTTAATCTTTGTTTCATGTCAAGTGATTTGACAGGTAAGAAGTGGGGGAATGCTGAAAAGTTGGAGATTTTTCCCTTAATAAGCATTCCTCTGCCACAAAAGTATATGAAGCAGTTTTAAAGTTTAAGATAACTGAACCGAAGTTTAAGATAACTTAAACAGGCCTTGTTTAAGACTGACAATTCCTGAACTGTTTCATAGCCTTTGCATTCTGAGTCTGCTCTGTGCTTGCACACACTTCCACAGCTCATGTCTGTCTCCCAATACCAGTTTTTCTGGGCTTTCATAAGGCATACATTGTGTAGCACCACGGATTTAGTTTTCAGGTCTCTACAGCACAATGCACAACAAATTTAAATAATTTAAATAAATACAGTTCCAGGCAACCAATTAAAAAAAATCCTTAAAATAAGCAGTAATAAAGAAACTTCTTTAGATTAACTGTGTAAGTTCCAGTTAACTCGACATACCTATAAAGGGGATGTGCCTATTAACTGGTTACAGACTGAATTTAGGCCAACTTTAAAAAGGAAACTAGTGATGTGAAAGTAGATGGAAGAGTCCCTTTCCGTAATTACCCATTTCTTCTTACACACGTCATTGACTACTGGATATCCTTGTCTGTGACAGTATACTAGAGAAGTTTAATTTCTACTTTAACTTAACATGTTTTCTTCTACTTTTCTTTTATAATGGCAAACATCAGAATTGAACATGGCTGTGGTTGGGTTTGTTTTTTCCTTTCTCGGTTCAGAAAGACTAAGCAGCAGCAAGATACATAAGAGCATGAAACACATAGCATCAAAGCTAGGTTTGAAGTTTGGGTGACAGAGATGGCTTTTAAGGAGATAATGGAGGCAAACCTGACTGAAGGTTATCTCCACTGGCCAAACGGTCCATTAATTTGAAACTGAACTCTCAGTAATGCAAGGAAAATGAAATGTCTGCTCCTTAAAGACTCCCAAACTGCCAAATCACACAGGCTCAGAGACACACATCTGTTCTCTCAGCCTCCTTTTACGCTGCAGTCCACTAGAACCCTGCTCCCTCTTTGGAAGTGCTAATTAGAAAACCCACACAGCAGCCAAAAAAAGGAGTGTAACTATGGAGCAACATCACAGTGGTCTGGATATTTAGAGGGTAGGGCCACCCAGTATTACGAGAATGGTCAGGAAGTGACAGCTTGGTGAAGGGCCACATATGTGTGTGTGGGAGACATCTGATCCCTTGCACCAGTGATTAATGCTGTTTACTAGAACCCAAACCCAAGGAGGGTCCGAGACAGTTTCTATCCTTCCTGGGTTAGATGACCCAGACTAGGAAGGAACAAATTCCTGTTCAGAGGTATTTTTAAAGGTTCCACTTCATAAACAGGCTGAAAATGATAGCCTGCTTAACCTCAAAGGATTAGGTTAGCAGAGCAAAAACTGAGCATACAAAAAGGTAGTTTCCTAGCTACACATAATCCACTGACACAGAGACAACCTTACAATCAGTCTCTGCATCTTACATAGTTTCACAGCTCCTGAGACAATCCTCATGTGCTACTCGGAATGGTTCAGAAAAAAAACAAGTACATCAGACTAGTATCTGCAAGCACACATACTCCACTGAAGCTGAAAAAATAAAATCACTTGAGCAATTTAAAAATCATACTGCTTTGAGAAGGTCTAATAGCATAAAACAACATGTTCAGAAATAAGTCACTGGGAAACTCCATTAGGGATGAAACCAAGCTGTGGGATATGCCAAGTTCTTACATCATCACTGACTCCCACTTCTCACCCCAGTGATGGTCTGGAATCTGCACCTGTAACTGGTTACCCTTGGAAAAGGCAACACTGAGCATCTTACAGACCCAGATCCGTATTACATCACTAAACACTTCGGAAGGAGAAGGAAGAACAGAAATATAGCAAGCCATATGAAACTTAAACATCAGAGTAGTGGGATTATGTTCAATAACAAGCTTTCACAGACAAGCCTCAAGTCTTGAGCTTAGAGAAGGCTGCAAGTTCTGCAGGCTAAGGGCCCTAAAGCTCATCTCTCTCTGTCCAGGTCCTACATAGGCTACAAGATTCTCAATAGGGATCACGCAGCTAAAAGAGCAAGGACATGAAAAACAAGGCTGCTACTCGTACAAGTAAGTTTTATTCTCATTGTGATTGCTATTTGTGGATGTATAGAGCAAGTATTGAGGCATTTCCATCCTCCCAATATACCTAAGTACAGACTTACAGTAGCAGCACAAACTGCCCTTTCTATCCTCTCAGAGCTAAAACAAGCAAAAAGTCCCTCCTTCATTTGAAAACTGGCCCGATATGTTCTTGCATTCCCTAGGAATATGAATAGTCTGAAAAACCTTTCAGAGGCAGAACCTCTCTCTAAACGTTAAGGAAGCAGGAGGCAATATTGGTCATCAGTCTCCACCTGGTGGTGAAAGGACATTCTGCAGCAGCATTTGGAGACTTGTGGATCACCACGGCACCTCGAGGGAACAACCAGGTGTGCTAGAGTAGCATGCCAAAAAAAATAGTTCTTTTGATAATCTCTGATAAATTGTATCTATCTAGCCTTAGATAGCTCTAGAGGCTATCTTCTGACAGTTCACATGCTGAAAAGAACACTTTCCAAAACTCCATAAAGAGGTGATGAGCATTTCCATTTCTTTTTCTCAGCAGTGGCTGAGACTGAAGCTGCAATACATCATGTGAAAGGCTGGCATTCAGTGAAGAGAATTTCACTTTCAGGTAAAAACACCTCATGAGCACTGAAATAAAATTCTAACAAGATGCACAAGGTAACCCGTACAAGAACCATCAGAGGACAGGCTACCAACTAGAAAGGACAGAAGTTTCAAACATTAGTACAAACACAATGCAAAGGCAGAAGCAGCAACTATAGCTACTGCCCAGTAGCCAACAAGGCAATGATCCTTTTGCAGCATCCTTCCTATGAGACATTTCCTCACCATAGCAAAGGTCAGGTTCTAACAAATAGATAGATACTCCCCAAGTTGTTTTTCTAGATGATATTTAACATATTTCATGCTTTAGAGAACAAAAAACACACTTCAAGAAAGCAGAGAGAGGGGTGTGCGTGCAAAGTCCTGGATTTTAAAAACACAACTGCCTTGCAGTTCCTTCAGCAAGTCAAGTACAGCCTGCTACCTAAAATAAACATCCTGGAAGTAGACAGCTGGAACAAAAGTAACTTAAATTTTCAACGCCAATACACAGAACTGTAAATCCCAGGCATGTAATAGCTAACACATCAGAGCAGTTCCCAGTGTGTGACTAAGCTCAGCTACTGAAGTCGATAGCTGAACTTCTCTCCATAGTCTAACTCAATCCTTTGGACATCCGGCTTCAGTTACTTCAATTTGGAACATAAGTTAATAGAAGTTAGACAGCTGCTTTTCTTTAAAGCACCTTTAAAAATCAGTTCTTCCTACAATCAGACTACTAGAGTTTCTGAGATTTTTTCTGTTTAGTTTTGGTTTTTAATCAGGGCCAACTGGGAAGAAGCTACGAGGACCATCAGATAGGCTGGGTAGTGTGCCTGCAGATCTATCAAAAGCTCTGATAGCCGTTTGCCCTAATATGAGGTTTCCTTTTTTCAACACCCTCAGGAAGACTGCTATGTTGCCAGAGCACACTGCTTCTACACTCCAGAATTTTCACTAGCTACCAATTAGGCACAAATCCAAATTCAAGCCACTTCAGTTGTAATGTTGTTTCTTTCCCATCCTGCAATGTCCCACCTTTTTGCTTTGGGACTGTGGAACTGATACTGCAGAGTTTCACAACAGCTTAAGTGCACCAGAGCCAGCTCATTACTGCTGTCTTTCCTTCCTGTGCAAGCAGAGATGCTGGAGAGCAGAGTTACCTCCTCCTTCAGGACAGGATAAGCAGCAAGACTGCATCAGTCTCTACTGGTTTCAACTGACACAAAACAACCTCCCTGTACCCTGGCTGCAGCACAGGCACCACTCCAGCTTTCACATAAGCTTCTTTCCAGAGTTTTTCTGCAAAGTGTGACACATACCTGTCCATAGACAGTTAGTTATGTATGTTCTAAGTCAGCTACGTACGTTCTAATAAAATCAGCCAGACACTGTGTGTTACAAATATGACAACTGCAACACAAGTGCTTGCTCTGTCCAAAAGATGAAGTGTCCTTGCAATATCAAAGTCTGTCAAATATTTCCACTATTAACAGAATAGAAAAGCCATTAAGATTTACAGTGTGATTTACATTTTAATCAAAAGATAATTTGTCTTGCCTATACAGCCATAATACTTTAAAATAAAGCAGCACATTGAAGTCCCCAAAAAACTCATTCTACGAGTTTCACAATTCTTTCTAAACCTGTCCAATTTTACAGTAAACCAGGTTCGTTTACAGACCTCAGAAACTCTATACCAATAGAAACAGAGTTCAAAGGCATAATTTTAGATAGTTCATTTCAGAGCTTAACAAGATCATTTAAATACTGCTCTTAGATGCTTCACACATCAGGAGACTAGTTAAGATATGGACATTACAAATGAAATACAACTTCAAAGACCTATATTTCATTCAACCATTGCTTTGCTAACTACATGGCCCAACAAAAAGGAGGCAGCCATCAGCAGAAAACCTGCATAAGTTACCCTGCATGTTTTCTTACCTATTTCTACGGACCCCATAAATGATATAGCATGGCCAACCATGGGGGGAACAAAGGAAGTAATAAACCCACTCAGTGAGGGTGACAACAGAAAAGGCAAACTGGGCCAAAAATACAATAACGTAAGGAGATATCAACCACGCCCCGTATCCCAACATAGCCAGGCATAAACCAATCCAACAAATACCAGAAAGATTACCCAATCCATTATCCTTGTCTCCACAAAACTACTCACAAATCCCTCCAGCAGCAGCAGCTCCCAATAGCAGCAGCTCCTCAATAGCAGTAGCAGCAACCCCCAGCAGCAGCAGCTCT
>VWZK01020706.1:50353-104454 GCA_013396935.1 Baryphthengus martii | reverse complement strand
TCCTCATAGCAGAGATGTTCAAGTCCCTTAACGATTCTCGTAGCTCTCCGTTGAACTCTTTCCAATAGATCCCCATCTCCCTTGAATTGGGGAGCCCTGAACTGGATACAGTATTCTACTTTTGTTACTTCAACTATCTGGTACATGTGCGAGAATATTGCAGAAGAAAGCAAATGGATACGTATTGTGATATCTGCAGTTTGTGGATAGTGTTTGTCTCAGTTTCTTCACTTTATTTAGTCTTGTTTATGCTCGATTGACAGTGTTTTGCTGAGATTGGAGGAATGAGATGACTGGAATGTAACTTTAAAAATAATGGGCATCAAGAGTAAGAAACAACAGTGTAACTCATTCATGTATTGGAAGATTTTTGTCTAGTGTGCAGCACTATGATTTCCATTTGGTCTTGTATGTCACATGGAAAGTAATGGCAACGTCTGATTTTTATTACTTAACTTGATAACTTGTTTCTTGCTCTGTGGACCTTTCCCATAGTGGTACCTTAGCCACAATAAAATGCCTCCCACACACACCTAGTAGAAACTGCTGAAGTCCAAATACTTGAAAATCTTTCCTGCGTGCTATACATTGTACCCAGCTTACAGGTAGATCCCAAGTTCAACTTAGTGTGTTGAAATTAATCTACTCATTCATAAATGTATTAGGTCTGGTTACCTTAAAGGCTGTGGTTTTTCTCCTGGCTGATGAGACCACTTGAAATATTAAAGTTAAAACATTCTGAAAAAAACCTCTGAGGGATGTAGAAGTGATAAAGCCAATTGACTATTGAATGAAGTTTCAAATGTTTTGTAGATTTAAAACATAGAAGTATACAATAGAAAATTATAGAAAACTACTTTTAAAGATCTTTAGAACGTTTTAAATTGGTAAGACATACTTCTGTATAATATTAAATAATTCTTTTTATAATAGCATCTTATGCTTAACTATTAAGCAGGCTGGAGGCAGGAGATTCTCTGCATGAGGTCTTTTGTTTCCTATCTCAGTACACTGCTGACATTCAAATCAAATCACATTTATATACCTAGTTTCTCAGCCTTACTTTGAAATGAAGTGAAAGGAATAGACATGTAGAAGTAAGATAATTCTGTGTTTAAAGAAACTTGGAAGACTCTTTTAAAAGGAGTATTTCTGAACATTTGTCTTAACAGTTGTTCACAGTTTGTATAGCGAGTACACTCCCCAGATTCAGCAGTAGATGGATGAAAGAAGGTCTTTCCAAGCTGATCTATTTCAGTATGAGTTTCTGAGAACACTACTATGTATGTATCAGAATTACTGACTTGCATTAGCAAAAGAAAAAAAAAAATGCTTTGTCATAAACCAAAATCCACTAGACAATCTTCAAGTTCCAAAATGTCATGTCCTGTATCAAGCTAACCAAATAAAATTTTACTATGTTTCCTTTAAGTCTTTCTTTGACTGCCTATAATCTGTCTTTGTTTTCTCTGGCATTCTGAGTCTACTAAATCATCACTGTAGTGATAGACAGCAGGACTGTAGATCTTCAGAAAAGGTGGAAGAATACTTAGCTCTTTGTTCACAATACAAAAAAGATCTCTTCAAGACAATTCTGAGAACACCTTAGTTTTACATGAGAAAGGCATTGATTATTAGAAGGAAAGCAAATACCAAAAGAGCAACCCAGAGATACTAGGATGGGTTCAAAGAGCTACCAGTCAAACAAAGGAAACAAAGGAAACTACAGCTGGGAACCTGTTAGAGTAGAAATAGTAGAAACAGCAAGAGAAGAGAAAAGGAAAATATAAGGAGAAAAGAAAACATTAAAAAGAAGAAACATAAAAGGGAGTAAGAAAACAGTAGATGATGCCAGAATATTTGGCATTGAGGGACAGGATCTGAAGGCATTTCTGAAAGCTTAGGCTTAACTCCCTTCCAAGGCTAGGCTTCCTGTGGTAAGACATTAAACAAGAGGGATGTCTAGGCAACTCCAAATTCAAACGGAAAACAAACAAACAAGCCCAACAACAAAAAATAGTCTAGAACTGAAAGGTAATGCTCTTAAAAGGGAAAGTGGGGCGTAAACATTTTGAAATAGTTTAATATAATTTCAGTGTAATTCTATTATGGAATCAATGCTTTTTTTTCTCTTTTGAGTCTAACAGCATGCTGACATTCCTGAACCAAAGTTAAGGATTAAAAGGCAGAAGTATTTGAATATTTAATTTGATTTATTTTCTATTTTAGTCTTGTTCTCCTCAGGTTCTATAAAGAATTATAAGGTCAAGTCATTATTATTTTTCTATATACATTATGAAAATCAAAACAATATTGCTATAGGTTATTTTCTTCCAAAGCACTTCAGAGACTGCAGCAACATACCATGATATCACTCCTTACTCATATCTTAATTTTATAGACTGCTTGACAAACCTAGTAAGATTGTTATATTATTTTAAATAAACATTACACTAAGAAATGTTCTCATGTAGGGATGTGACATGTTGCATGCATAAAATGCTGTGAAACTTTTCAAGGGTTTTTGGTATTATATAGTATGTATTCCAGTCCTACACTTTAATTAACATGATTTGCTAGTCATTTGACTGAAAGTAGTCATCTGAAGTTAGGGTAACCACTTTTCTCAGTATAGGAAACTGCATTTAATCTCAACCGTATTTAATTTCAATTCAATTGTCTCCTCAAATGTCAGTGTCTAATTCACCTTTTACAGAATTGGAGACACTTCAAATGTCTATGCCTTATCTGAAATGATTCAGTTCTCAGATGCTTATGTGAACAATTATTCATTTTCACAACAAAACTCTTTGCAAGACCGAAACAGGTCAGTAAGTCCCTTTTTCCTTCATTCATTTCTCTGGAGCTCTTCGTTCACTCTTCCATGTAACTGTCACAGCTCTTACAAAAAGACTGAAAGTTCTTACTTTCTTCTAATTTTACAAACTCACTTATAACAGAAGCTTCAGCAAACAACAGGCAACTCTCTAAGGACTGAAAGAAAATAGATTTCTCAAATGATGCTGAAAGGAAAGGCACTGAAAGCCTATCATGAAATTCATGTCCACCACATTACCTCTCCACCAAGAACCAGCTCCATTCTGTATCTAGTACTGGCCAAGAAAGACTTCTTTAGTGCAGTCTATATAAGTTTACATGTTAAATACAGCCTGTCTTACTGATAGAAAAAAAAAATATATTCTTCTAGGAGAATGTTGTGATCTAACATAAAATAAATCCTATAGGAGAAAATTACTTGCTGAGGGAATGTGACGCACTTATAAAACAGAAAATTTAAAACCAAGAATATTTGAAAAATTATATAATATTTTGAATTGGTGGCACACTGGCCAAGATACCAAATCAAATAAGAAAAAAGTCACCTTCTAATTAAATGAAGTGAGAAATTTTTCTGTCATTTTGAGCTAGTTTTATAGACAGAACTGATTTGAAATATGATCTCGTAGTTTGTGTTTCTTAGGGCAAATATCAGCATCTCCATGTATAAAGTCCTGACAAGTACTGTACAAGTAGGACAGGGGTGGGAAGAATGCATGAATGAACTAATAAAAGTTCAATAACTGTTTTCTTAGAATCCAAACCGTATGCTTTATTCTGTATTTACGGTGTTGATTATTTCTTCTTTTTCTTTCATTTGTGTACAAATAATAACTAACAATTTAAACCAGTATCTTAGCATAACAACATGAAGTACTTTCCATAGTTTCATTTTTACATTGTTTTTTGGATTAGTTTTGGTTTGTTTTGTTGTTGTTTTCTTCAAAAACAATTTAAAAATAATAATTAAGATGATTCCCCACAGTTAAATGCATCAACAAACTTGCGCACCTCTTTAATTTTAACCTAAATGTCACAACAGATGCTGCTCTTCCAGTCTCAATAGGGAGCAGATTCCACAATCAGGGAGTATAATTACAGAAAGCTCTAGCTCCTGCTGTCTCAAAGTTACACTTAGGGCACGCTAAATAGTCTGCCAGTTTCAGTCTTCAATGGCTGATTGAGGCCTTTGGTAATAAAAGATCAGTCAAGAGTACATTATGATACTTCACAAAATGCTAGCAGCTTTGTAGAATTTATAATCTGGTGAGACATATGCCAGCTTTGTACACTGCTGAACAGTTAGAAACAAATACAATAAGAGTAGGAAATAAATGTAGTATGAGTTTGTAAAAGGAAAAGTGTCTCTTTGCCGTTCACAAAACCAAGGTAATAGATCTGACAAATTGCAAATTGACAAGCAATGAAAACTAGTGTTGTTATCCAAACAGCCTTTGCTGGTCCCTAGTCACAGTTAGGAAGAGTCTTCCATTAAAATGAAATGTCAAGTAATATTTTTCTTTCATAAGAGATATTACAAAAAAATAAAATAAAACACAAAGGTCTGTAGTGAAGTATTCCTTTGGTATTAAGTTTCTTCAGAAATATCCAAATTTTTAACTAAAGTGAAAAATAAAGTAGGTGGAGAAGAATGAGTCATCTAAATGAATTAGAGAAATGCATAACCCTTTCTGATAGAAGAACATCTGATGTTCTCTTTTGCTGCACACAAGTTATCGGTACTCAATAGTTAACTGCCAACAGTTCAAAGGAAGCACTCATGCATGAAAATAACCCAAAATGAAGAGACAGTACATTTAAAATATTCCTCTAGGAAAATGCAAGATATTGTGAGAATTTTTGTTTCAGTGTAAGCACCTTCTCTCTATAACCTGAAATTCATGATTCTTTTTAGTAAGAGCCAATAATCTTCTGCTGTAATCCTGGGGAACACTTAGTTTATCTGGAATGTGCAATAACTGCTGGAATTAAGAGAAGATATATTTGCCTAACAGAAGTCAGATGAAAGGCACCCAAATAATAGTGGTAGGGGTCAGTCATGAGAAAAAAATATTTTCAAATTTCAGTACACTTCAGTAAAAACTGTGACCTTTTTTTTTAGCTTCTGTAGTCCTCTTTGTAGCTAAATTAAAGCATTTTATATCCTTTGCTCCAGAGACAGAACAAATAATTCACTAACATCTAAAAAGCCTTCTCCAGACATTATTTACAGTATGAATTAAAAATTTCCCTAATATGGGAATTCCCTAATATGGGCCTAAATAATTTATATGAGTAAAAGTCATACGGGAATAATTATGTTCCATTTGGGTTCACTTCATCCATTCTTCAACTAATTCACTTTGTTTGTTGTCATTTCTTTCTTTGTGAGGAAGACCACACATCAGACAATGTCACAGGCCTGAGGGCACTCCCAGACCTGACTTGCCCACCTCCCCGGGGCTCTCCCCACCCTGTTTATGGCCCAGGACCCCATGTCAACCCCCTGAGACCACCAGTCCCTGCCTCATCAGTGCTACAGGAGGACCGGCCTCCAGCTCCCCGCAGTCCTTCCCAGCTCAGCCAAGGGACTCGCTGAGCCAGGCCCATAGGCAGGCTCAGCCCAGCATTGGCCCATCCCCACCCCCATGGCCCTGTGTGGCCATCATGGAGCTGTGCCAAACCCTGGTTCTTTCATTGGCCCTGATGGTGACACCTCCCTGACATACTCACCTGGCCTTGGACTATCCCCATCCCCAGGGAGGTGCCCAGTGCCTAGGGCTGGGCTGCTTTCCATCTGTGCTCCAGGGCAGGCCCTGGCCATTGAGGATCCCTATCCTGCCAGTACCCAGGGGAAGCCCCTGTGGCTTCTGTCGACCTCCTTAGCAGGTCTGCTGGCTTTGCAGCTTCCTGTGTCAAACTCTGACCTGAATGAGTTAATGTCTCAAATATAGTGTGAGGAAGCAACCTTGTGGTTAAGAACGATATGTGCTTTGCGGTTAAAACTGGCATATATTTTCTACCTAAGCCCATTTGCAATTCACATAGCCCTTTATATCTCTAAACCAGTCAGGAGAAAGAAAAATGAGACATATGACAGAGAGGTATATTGAAAAGAAGGCAGTCCAGCTATTTCAAGTCATAACTAAGGAAGATGCTGTGATGACAGCAGAGCTCAAAATAATCTTAGCAGCAAGATGTGAAAAGACTCATGAGGATTTTGGAGAATCCAGTCTGATGGAAGATCTCCTGCTGGGAGTGAAGTTGCAACCTGAAGGCATCAGAAGTCAAAGTCATTGTTCAAAGAGCAGGCTAGTCACAAATATGTTCATATACTTGAACAACACTCGGAAGAAGACTGTGAGTGAAACAAAGAACCCTGATATTAAGCATGAAAAAAATATTTGTCTTAAGTGGAAAGTAACATGAAATGACAAAAAAAGTTAGGAGTTTTTGTAAGGAAAAGACAAAAATGTAACAAACCCCCAGTTTTTTCCATTGCCTATGAAAACATATTTGGCGTACTAACTCAACAGCAAAAATATTCCTAATAAGATGGTATATGTACTTTAGATGGTACTATATTTCGTCTGGCTACAGAACATCTGTAGATCTCATCTCTAGATCTGTAGCCTTCCCAGCTGTTGTACTTCACTGTTTCTCCTGTTGTATCTTATGTTGCTGAAAGAAGAATCTCACCTATTCTGGTAATAGATACCATTATCTGTTTTTTGCCAAGTTCTGCTTTCTGTTATAAACCAAAATTTTGCCATTTCTTCACCTTAAAACCTGACTGAAACGTATAGTTCAAGGTGAAGTATCATGGTCAAATACATATGGCTATATTTCATGTTTCACACACAACTTTCATAAGTAGTTTTGACAAGATCTCCTAAAGACAGTCCACATACATTAGATTCAGATTTGACAATAAATTCATGGATGCATTGTGACTATGGAAGACTTTCAATTAGATGAGCTATTTTTCAATAGCTTTATAGTGCGCATAGGTAACATTTTTCTAACATACAATCATAATAGATTTTACCTCTCCAAGAAGTGGGTCTTGATGCTGGCTTTCTGATAAATCTTTTCAGTAAAGCAGGACCATAGCGCTGAGGAAATTATCTGACTTTATGGATGTCTATCAGATCTGCAGTTTTCAGAAAATTCCCAAATACCATATGAATATTTTATAATGATGTTTAGCATTGAGCACCCGACCCAACCTTATAAATGACTCTTCTGTATAATTAGCACATTAGTCACTCTGTAAGATTGAGTCTGATGAATTATTCAAACACAGTTCTGCCGAGCTGCTGGTTGAGGGCCCTCTGTAAGGGCACTTTAAAACTCTCCTGTTAAACTTTGAAGTAGTAAGGAGGGAAAGAAATGCAATTGAAAGATGAGAGAAACACTGATTTTTATTGCCATATGAAGAGCATTTAGAAGTAGAAGGGAGGATACATGCAGGAAATGGAAGCTAAGACAAAAAAAAAAGTTAAATAATTGTTTAAGTCCTTAATTTGAAAAAAAAAAAAAAGAAACAAAATAAAAAGTTTCTGAAAACACTGAGCCATCTTCTTTGCAACCTCCAGCGGAGTCCAATAAAGGTGACAGAACTATGGTTTTAGTTGCAGTTGTTCCTATAATGTAGGGAAAAAATGCTGTCTACTTCTTCAGAACACAAAAAGAAATGGATATCATTGACAACATTGTCCCATTTCATCAGGGTTTTTCCAACTGTTGCCATATATCAGGTTCCTGATTTTGATTTCATTAAGAATACACATCTTTATTTTATAGTCTCTGATACTTGATAGGCCTGAACAACACTGTTGAGACCACACCTGGAGTGCTGTGTCCAGTTCTGGTCTCCGCAGTACATGAGAAACATTAATATACTAAAGAGAATCCAGTGAAAGGCCAGGCAGGTGATTAAGGGACTGGAGGATCTCTCCTGTGAGAAAAGGCTGGGAGAGCTGAAATTGTTTAGCCTGGAGAAGAGAAGGGCATCTTCTCGATGTACATACCTGAAAGAAGGGTGTAAAGAAGACGGAGCCAAGCTCTTTTCAGCAATGTTCAGTGACAAGGCAAGAGGCAATGGGCATAAACTGAAAGACAGCATATTCTGATTTAATATAGGAAGAAACACTTTTTAACTGTGAGGGTGACCAAGCACTGGTAGGTTACCCAGAAAGGTTATGGAGTCTCCATCCTTGAAAAACCTGATGTAGAGCTTCCTCAATAAGCTGTTCGGGCTACTTATGAAAAGGTTAATTCCTAGTAATGTAACTCCTTTAGCATTTGGGGCTTTTTTTTTAATTATCTTTGTTGTAGATGCATTTCCCCCTCTCCCTTTTTCCAGAAAACAAATGGGATGTTCCCATCGGTGACTATTGTATAATATAGTACAAATTTCCTAGTCTGGAGGGAGATTTCAGCTCAGTAGAGTCTTTATGAAATGCACCAATTTAGTTTGTGTGGTCATGACTCCCTCTAGTGATGTCTACACAGTCTACCATTTTCTCAGACCAAATGGATTCTTGAAATAAGTGTTCCATGTTTTTTTTTGTAGCCATTGAACTCCATGATGACTGTTAAGTCATTCTTTATTCACATGTAGGTTTTAGCACCAGAGACCCTTAATTCACAGGGGGTCAGATCTGTTGGTATTGACACATGCTAGAAAATTTGAAAATAAGCCGTGGAAAAATGATCCAGAAAGAAGAAAATATAATCAAAATTCCTGTAATTTCTAATGCTTTTAATGTACAAATACTTTGTAAATAATTCTTATGGTAGAAGTCTAATTAAAATGCCAGAAGTTATAGCATATAAATTAGAAATCTCACTTTAATTGAGCTCTTATTTTAGGAAATGCTCAATCACTGAAGAGTTCTGTAAATCCTTGTTCTGATCATAAATGTGCTGTACTTTTTATGGATGAGTGTTTTCCTGTGAATCTGATTTTCTGCTGCCTAGTGAAGTGCAGCTATAGCTGCTTTGTTTATTGTCAGCACTCTGGCGTGTTCCAGTGAATAGTAACCTGCAAGCCAATTTGTAGCCCCAGGGAAAGAAAAATAAGAAATTAATTCCTTTATCCCTGACTCCTCATACCAGATGTGTGACTCTTAATTGCATTCACAGGATCTTATTCAGAGTGAATAGATAAACCCTAAACTGCAGATGTGTCAACGGAACAATACAACATTGCAAGGGGTTTGTTGTTGCTGAAACAAAGTACAATTGCATTTATCTTTTCACCAAAACACTGTGTATCAGAATAAGGTCACTCTGTCAGTTTAACTTCAATTTCAGGATTGTATGAAAACACTAACAATGCTTTCTATAATCTCAATTGTAAGACTTTATTTTTTATTAATCAGTATCAAATTCAAGTAGGAGTCTAAAGCAAA
Source organism: Baryphthengus martii (assembly GCA_013396935.1). Lineage (NCBI taxonomy): Eukaryota > Metazoa > Chordata > Aves > Coraciiformes > Momotidae > Baryphthengus > Baryphthengus martii. Next base: position 95,197 of record VWZK01020706.1, on the reverse strand, counting down.
CAAATCGTCTCCAGTGAATTACAGTACAACACCCCTGAGTGACAGTTCAGGACAAAAGAACGCATCCACTGAGAGCAATGTTATAAATATGGACAGTAGATAAGCGATTAAGATTAGAATATTAAGCAGTCTTATTGTTCCTGCACTGCATTTCTCCTTATCTCCTCCTTGAGGATGGTATTACATGCACTATATTTGCTTAATGGATGATCAATATTCTTTCAGCTCTAAACCAGAATGAGTCACAAGGACCTTTTTCAGGTGAGAGGCATTGCATACACTTTAGAGGCCAGGCTAGGCTTATAAAATGAGAAAACTATGAAATAATGCATTCAGCACTCAAAACCAATGCAAAAGGCCTTAGAGAACTTAATCTTTATATCTTCATAAAATAGGGAAACATCTGTTTTAGAAAATGATTTGTAGCTTTCTTGGGAAAGATGTAAGTATGCCTTGAAAAACCGAACTCGCTAAGTTAAAGTTCAGCTGAGGTAACTTATTTTGTATGCTAAATCTGAATTTGAAGTTCAGAAATTGATCCACATATAAAGTAGTGAAACTGCAATAGGTATGCAAAATTTTATCTTGTTACAGAAAATATTGAGTGTTTTCACCTCCACCTATCAGAGTTTCTTTCTTTCTTCAGTTTACACAAAGTAGGAAAAAATCCTAGACATTTTAATTTGGTTCCCTTTTTATACTTTAAAATAAAAGAAAGATATTTTCTTTTCCTTATATTATTATTTCCTTATACCTTTACATCCCCCTGAAAATGAGAGAAAAGCAGCCACAATCATCCTTATTCTTTCTATAACCACCACCAAACGCTCTGCTATTTTCAGATAATGGATACATAAGTGAATTCCAAAGCATGCTGTAATCTTCCTCATGTTTGGGAAGAGACTGAATGGAATTTCCAAGCTTCCTGACCTCCTCACAAGACAGTCTTCAAGTAATTCTCTCTCGTTTCAGTACCAAAATATTAGTGGCACTATTGCTTTAATGACATATAGGGAACTTGTACTTTCATCCCTTAAATCCTTACACATCTTAAATCCTTGTCATCTTATCTTATGGCAGAAGTGATACATGGAGTTGATGGAAATGATCAGGGAGGTCTGAACAAGGTACTTTTCCCCAGCATAATCCACTGAGCTGTGCTCCGTATTCTTGTGTGGTATTTTCACAGCTTTCTTTTCACTGTGGAGACTGTCTAAAAGAAGGAACCGGTTCAGTAATCTGGAAAATGAGGCTCTAGGAGAAAGAATGCAGAAAGGGAACTTCATAGGCATTTGAAGTTTTCCATGATGTATCAAGCATAAGATTGCTAGGGAACAAGTTTGGTAACACAAGGATCTAATACGGTTTTAGATGACCTAATGTCTGCTATTCAGCTGACTTTCCGGAAGGGTGCATGACTGATTTGTGTCCTGTGCCATATCTACACAATCCAATGTGACTGAATAAATTTAGGCTTCTGAAATAGCACTATATGCCTACTTTAAGGCAGTAAATAGCTCTACAGGGACCATGATCAGTTCTGCCCTTTTCAAGAAGAAATTTTACTTCATTCCTTTGCCAGCCTCTTTTCATAAAAAGCAGTATCATTGGTTTACGCACCGTGTGGAAAATACAAACTAGAAACACACACACATTTAGTGATACTTTGAAAATGTTTAACCCTTTTTTATAATGTCTACTTTCATTCAGAATTGCACAAACAATATTGCTGGGAAAATTTTACTTGAGGTTTTTGACTTACCAAAACAAGGGCAGTCAAGACAAGGAACAATAGGAATTCCATTCCTATTATTTCTGAAACCTGGCTTCTCAGCTGAGGAGATCTATTAGAATTTGAACAAGCCCAGATAATTTTTTGGTGTTTCTCTTAATGAATTCCTGACAACCTTCTAGATTTTTTCTTTATACTTACTGCAATGCCTTCATTTAAAGACCTCTTTTGAATCAGTTGTCTTTTCTGCTACACATTAAAAAAAGACAGAAAAAAATAAGCAGAGAAGAAAAACCCAAAACCTAATAGACTTTGACATTTGGATCAAAATGCCTATTAACATGTGCTGATAATCACCTTTTCAGGAGAGAAAGATACATTGTACTACACAAGCTGAATTTCTAGTTCCAGCAAAATGGAATAAGGACTGTGTGACATATTCTTATGTGCTTCCCTGATAATACTTTCTCTTTTCAATTTGTCCTAAGAAGAAAAGCGTGTGAAAGTTTTTTCACCGCTTTACTGTGTAGTTACTCAAAATGATGGACATATTTATACTTCATCTCCCCTTAAAGGGTAGGTTCTCTCTCTATCTACAGGATGACTTGAATTTAATAGTATGGTCTATCAGTAACAGATATAAGCCTTTCAAATTGTTACAGAACTTTCTGTTTAGTTAATTTTAATGAAGTTTATAAACCACCATATTCTGCACTGAGATGGCTGTATTAAAATGCAACCCTCCAGAGTAATATACTTTACTGGCACAGCTGGGTATTTGTTAACCCAGGGAGCTGAAAGATGATGTTTGTTTGAAATTAATGTTTGTCTGGTTTTAGAGCACTATTTCATAAAATGTATAATTCAGCATACAGGATTTTGGAGGCAATATGCATGATTGCATTAAAAAATGAATAAACATTTTCAGAACTAAGTTCTGTCTTAAGAACACATTTTACTTCTTCTGTTTTTTACTTCTTTGTTTTTTCTTCCCTTCCACAAATGTGGAAGTGATCTTAATGCTTCCTATACACATCTGGGACGCTGCAGAAAAAGATAAACAGGCCAAAAGCCTCACACAACCTGTCATGCTCTCCTGAGACAGAGAAAAAGGAGAAAGTTATCATTTACTCACTTTAAAAAAGTTTTGAAGTTCTCAGATACTGATGCACTGCTGAAATCTACAGTATGCATAACAACACAGTATAGTCTAAGCATAACATGGAGGGTAAACATAAATGGAGGGTAATCCTGTGCTGATAATTCCCTCTCCTCAGTTTGTGAGCTTATCAACTAAAATGTACAGAAACTGTTTTTTGAAATCACTTTGATGTGCAGTGATGAATCAAAAGCTGGTCCTTTCAAGGTAGCAGAAAGGTTTATTTATGTGACACTACTAGTACTGGAGAGCCAAGTTATATGAGGAAAAATTTTAAGTGTTGAACTCAAAGAAAACTCTCGTCTCCTGTGTACTCTGTTATTCCAGAAGATATGTGTGTCTGAGGAATTCTAAATATCTCTAAAATTCTTCAGCAGTTCCTAAGAAGAGATGGTACATATTTTTTTCCTCTCAGTTCTGTGACCCTCTACATAAGCATAATTGAATTTGTCTACATCAAGTGGCTATCAATGGTAAAAACAATAAATTAAAAAAATCACCTAAAAATAATGTTTTTCAACCAGCTGTTAAATCAAGTAATTTATTTGTTTTATTGCACATTTGCATAATAGGGCAAACTAGAAACTCTGTAACAGATGTGCTGGTGGCAGGGAGATTTGATTACTGGCTTCTATTATTAATCACTGCACAAGTCTTAAATGATTTGTTTCTACATTTTGATCAATTTACATCAGAGTGCTTGCATTTACGCACAAAATGTGGAGATAAAACATCTGTTCATACCTTTACTAGCAGCACTGATTTTCTAATAGAGTTGAAGGTTTGTGTTGAGCAAGACACAAGAGACTGACAACTTTTCAAAAGAATATTCCACTGTTCCTAATGAGAACAATTCATAGCTGAAAAGCTTTTCATGTTGGCAATAACATCCATACTGAGCTTATTTTGACTTGAAGAAGTAGGAAAAAACAATCCAGAGTTATCAAAACTTTCTCAAAACTTTGGCTACTTAAATTTGAGATGCTTCTGTGATGTTTTGCTGTTGTTGGTTGGTTGGTTTTTTTTTGGTTTTGGTTTTGTTTTTGTTTTTTTTTTTCTCTGAGCAATTTTTGAGACTGGGAAATGATAGTGTATGTTTTCCTCATTAAGGATGCTGAGTTTTGTACTGCGGTTTCTCCTAAATTAGAAAATTACTTGTAAATTCCTAGCTATAGCTTGCATAAGTATTTAATTTGATTATACACACTTTAAATATCATGCCTAAATAAAAAAAAAATAAACTCAAAATGCAGATTTTTCAGTCATTAATTAAATATGGCAAATGTATGATACGAGTGTTTCAACCACAAGTTACAACAACAAATGCCGTATTTCATGAAGGCTTTAGTATCTCATAAGAAGGCAAAAGGGTGCACATGCAGTACAACTGAAGCACAGTCTACAAACTATAGTAACTGTGCACTTCAATACATTTCAGACAAGTGTAATCTTTCTTTCTAAGGGTCAGAACTTTAAACCATTTATAGATGTTACATTCATGCATTTGAATTAGCGCCTTGACTTGTGTTGCTGGTTATTTTCTTGGTGAAGGTGAAATACCAGATGGTGTCAATCCCGGCTGACACACAGTGCATTATCAGTTGTACACTGTAGCCTTTCTGACAGCACAGAATAGAGTTGGCACGGACCTGTTCAGAAGGGAACATGGCTGAAGCACATGGTTGTCATATAATTTCTGGAAGACAGAATCAGGAGATAGGTTTCTCACTTCATAGTGCTTCTAGGATCGAAAGAAAGACGTCTCTCTGTTTCCTCATGCTCTTGCATCCTGGAGAAGTCTTAGGTATCACACTATCTATTGCTGTCTGACTGTATAGGTGCTGTGCTGCACCTGTTTCCACAGAGTTCAGATGGTTTCTAAAGGTCAACTATCATAGAACCAGCACAGAAGATGGTACTGTTGCCAAAGGGTTAAATTAATTTCTACCAGCTGATTACATTTGAAACATATGTTGTATACCAGCAGGGAAAAGTTAAAAGCTCAGGATCTAATAGCTGCAAATATGAAATAGTAGTCTTTTATGCCATATCGATGATTCTCATCTCATTGAGATCTGCTCAAGGGACTTACAATTCTTCTCCAGGAAATAAATTTATCAAATCAGTATTTCTGGGGTTCATAAATCACATAGGCCAGACAGATGCAAAGAAAGATAGGAGGGTTAAAAAGTTATTTTATTTCAGAATACAGGATTTCAGGTATCTTCTAAGATTAACATTTTAATAGATCACATGAATTTTATAACATATCTCAAAAAAGGAAAGAAAGCATATTTTTCAGTCATTCTCTATTAAACTGGCAAATACTTTGACCTGATAATACTCACTAATACTTCATCTGCAAGTTAGAAATGCTGTCTGCTACACTTATACTTTCATACATACTCAACTGTTAAGATATATACAAATATTTTTTTATTCCTTCTAAAATTTTAGTATTAGAATTTATGCTTTTTACAACAAAGTTTGAGATGTAGTTCTCAATTTTAAGTACTTAGTAGGTATACATTTCCTTTATAATGTTTTTTCTTAAGAAGCATTAAGAGTTCTTCAAGCATTAAAAATACACTTTCAGTTGACAAAACCTCCCTCTTACTTCCTGCAGAGAAAAAAAAAATCAACAATAACAACAACAAACTCAACAGACAGTAGCAGATGGAGATACAGGAAAAGGATTATAAGACAGGGTTATGAGTCGTTCAGCGATTCCAATGTGAGCTAAAGGACAAAATGGAGAAAATGTCTAGGAGAGTAAGAGGGGTAATACAATCCAGACAACAAACCTAACTCTATTACGGATACACAGCCATCTCCAAAGTCATTAACACAGTTGCCTGAGGTGTCTGCCGAGGAGCCAGATGTCACTTCTCCATAACTTGGCGTCTTATGATTGTCATTTAATGTGAAGAAGAAGGAAACATTCTGTGTGGATGCAATGAGTATAAAGTCTAACCTCAATAGGCTTTTCAATTTGTCTTATGAAATCATAAAATGTGAATTTCCAAGGCCATCTTTAATGCTCAGTGCATTTAGTTGCATTCTATTCAACAGACAACATTATTTTTTTTGGAGAACATTTTGCAACCATTCAGAGGTTTTAAGCTCGGAAAAGATGAGCATGATCATTGGATTTGATCTCCCACATAACACAGACCACAAAATGTCAATGATTAATCCTTACGCTAAAGGGAAGGGATATTATTAGATATATCCACTGAGAACAAAACTCATATCTGAAAAAACTTTTATAAATTCCATGTAAGCATATTTGTGCAGTATGATATACTTAGATGAAGAAAATTTTTAAGAAATGCTTGCAAAAATACCAAGAAAAAAAAAAAAAGTGATATAATTTCTCAGGGAAATTGATTTGTAGGAAAGCCATTACATGATTTAAAAAAATTAAATAAAATAACATTTTCCAAGCATATACCTAGAATTTCATAGGAGGTGTTAACTAATATTACTCCCAGTCTACCCTTGGGTCCTGATCCCTTGATATTATATACAGCATTTAACAAATTTTATTTTCAGGTTCTGTTCTGGAGCAAATCAACTTACTTTCTTTGACACAAAATACAAGCATGAATCCAGGGCTTTGCACAAGGTACTGCTCCCAGAAAATTTACACTAGTTTTTGTTCTCTTGAATCTATAGACTTGTAGCCACATAAACTCTCTCAGGCTTTCATACTACATCCCAAAAGCGTGTAACATATACACTTGGGGTCATGCTATAGCAACACCAAACTGAAAGGCTGTGATAAAGCCTTCATATTATTCATTAGTAAGAAAAGACTTAGGTCATTGACATTTTAAGTTACCAGAACCCTATAATTGTGCAGATCTTGGGGACACTGAAAGGAAATAGGGATCTTGATGCTCCAGGTTCTAAAACCGAAAGCTAACCTCCAAATAAACCCTAACATTAATCCAATGGGGAGAACAAGCTCCTATTTAAAAAAAAAAAAAGAAAAATAAAAAACAGGCTGCATCATTACCAGCTTTTCCTCAGCGCTGCAGGCTCTGCAGCATTCAGCATTAAGCTAGTCTTGTGGCACTTTCCATTTCAAAAGATATTTTCTGTTTGCCCTAACTTTGAGGGCATGGCAGTATCTAGAATAAACTGGTAAACTGGTCTTTTGAAGCTCTGGATTCCCAAACCATAACTAACACCAAACCTAATTCTAACACATAGATAAAGTTAAAAGCCCCATCTACAAGAAATAAATGACAAAAGATATTGGCTTATATCAGAAAGAATGCCGTTGTCAGCTGAAGCCAAGGATTTATATTCTCTATTCCTCTACTGATGAGTTTTCTAACTATAAAATAAGATTAAGGTTTGGGATTAGTGTTTGGGACTTACACGTATCTGCCTAGTTTATTGCTTCATGCTATACAGCCCCCAGTACAGGAACATATCAGGTATTGATTGGCACCAAGAACTTCTGTTCTCTTTTTAATGGTGATATATTTCTTCTAGTTATAGTTAAAGTTAAGACAAGGGCAAGCAGGCAAGAAGAAGGTGCATGCTGCTTAAAGCCAAGGACTTCTTTTCTTCCTTCCAAAATATGCCAATAGATTTCTCTTTTTCTTCCTCTGCGAATTGATGATTTTTTTTTTTTTTTTCACTACTGAGTTATCTTTGTTCATTTTTTTTTTCTGAAGCAGTTATTTCTCAAGCTGAAAGCTTCCATTCTTAGTAATTGCCTAGAAGTAATTGTTTTGGTTTTGGAAATTCTGAAATATGCGGCTAGCTGTTATAATTTGGTAGGAATAGAGAGGAAGAGGGAAAGGGAGAGGTTTAATTTCCAGTTTCCCATTTTAAAACATTTGAACATTATAGGTTCACAATCTGTGGATGGACTGATAGATATCATCTGCAACCATTAAATACATTTCAATGTGTTCTTGTCTCTGCAATTAGATATAGTAAAATGTAGAAGTTCTAATTCTTTGCTTTTCCCTAACCAGACCTTACAGACAGGCACAGAGAATGCTCCCTATGGGCTGGGTGCCATGAGCCATGTAGGCTCCCTGTGGGTGCCTGGCAGCCAAGACCTGTCCCATTGTCCCAGACAGGAGCAGGATAGGCTAGGAGGCAGCTTAGGACAGATAGATTGTTAAGAAAAATCCATAGTCAGATCCAAAGATCTGTCTGAGGACAAGCTGGGAAGTTAAGTCACTGGGTCCAGGCTACAACCAGTCTTGGATGCAATCCCATGATTGCTGGTCAAGCCCATAGGCAGGTTCAAGGTGGAGAGTTCATTATCTGGGTCAAGTCCAGGGTCCAGATCAACAGGGTACCTGGCTGTGACACAGCTGAGACTGTAGTTCAGGACAATCCCAGAGGGAGACTCCCATCTTCAAAGCCACTTCCATGGGAAGAGGGGTCAGCCCTGCTTGTGGACTCCCAGCTGCAGTGCTAAGTGCTGCTCTCCCCAAGGGTCCTCAGAGGGCAAGGAATTACCCTCAACTGTCCTGTAACTGAACCGGTCCCCAGCACTTAATAAAGATACTTTCATTTTGCCATCTAATGCAAGAGGAAGTTTTAAGAGTCTCCTAATGCAAGTTAGTCTACAGTTTGATGGCCATGGAACTCTGGAAAAGTTCCATGGAAGTGATATAGGAATGAAAAGAACTCAAATCTCCATCTTGATTTAGATGTCTTCGTCTTGAGCTAGCTTGCAAATCTGTATTCTAAAAAACTGATCTGAAATCACCGCCACTAGTCTTCCTTGCTTTAGCCTCTTGGCAGGGAATGTGTACTTTGAAGTACAAAATGTTTATGTGACTGTCAATTGTATGTATTAAGTGTGTAAGGTGTAGAGACATGTAAGATTTAAAACACCCTTCCTCTGTGTTCATGTAGTGGCAAGGTTAGGTAGCCCTTTAATGTTTCCTTGTCTTCATCTATTATGTGCACTGTGTCAGAATAAAAGACTATAAATTCCACTATATATAAGAGAACTTATCTATGATATTTTTTGATGCATTGGATCTGGTATGATTCTTCTTCGACACTTCTTATTTTACAATTGGAGAAAGGCAACTCTTGAAGTTTTAAGAATCCACAGTAATTACAGACACATTGTAGCTGGTCCTGTTAACAACGTCACAGGGTGAAAAGGGAAATTTTACATGGTTTAAATGCTTTATTTGTTACCCCATCGCATCTCGTGGTTTTGTTTCATATATTTTTTCTTGAAAATGCTGAAAATCAAACGTGTGAAGAAGAGGGAAGTGAAGGTTCTGGAAAAGTGAGAGATTCTACCTGAAAAGATCAAGTAGTATGGAATGCTCTGAAGTTTGGGGTTTGTCAAAGCTGCCTTTCTTAGCAGACCAGTAATTATTGCCTTCTGCAAGAGGATCACAAACCTATATTCTATTCTGAATGAACACAGCAGGGTTTAAACAAGCACACAAATCATAATGACTAAATATCAGTGACTAAACCGTGCCTGTGAAATATATGCACATATGTAAAAAGGCAATTGTTCTGAAGCCATGCATATGCATGAACAAGATGAATAATTGAATGTGCAGGCTACCGCCAGTGCGTGAAATTACCTGTTTTGCAAGTGTAAATTAGTGTTTTGCATGCCCATTTACCTGCTTGCTGTCCTTATATTTGGTGTGTTCAAGTTAGCTAACTGTCTGATAATTTGGGGTCTTCCGAAACAAACAAAAGAACAAAAGGAAAAAAAAAGAATATTAATGTTAAGAAGAAATAAAAATGAAAATCTTAGCCATTCTCATGTTATAGATGTAATATTTATATCATTGAATATTTCCAAGACATATTCAGATCATGTAGTGTTAGTGCTATCCTTCATATTAGTCACTGCTACAGAACATACACATGCAGATTGATGCAGTTAGTTGCAGAGTTCAAATAGCTAAAATTTGCAATAAGAGGAGGACTGTCATTTTTAATGCTATTTTAAAAATGCATTTTATTTAGAATAATTCAGACTCAAAATAACTAATTTGTGCTAAGAAGCTTGAGGCAAAAAATCTCCATGAAAACTGAAAAAGAAAGCTAGATATAGAACATACTTGTCTTCAAAATGTATGCAATTGCAACATATTTAATAATCACTAAATCTGCCTCGTATTGACCCCACAATTTATCTATGACATGTAAGGCACTGATAGCACTTGTGTAGTTAAATTCCATTCTCCACACCATTACAGGAGTTGGCACTTGCAGAGCAGAACAAAATGCTAATTTCTAGTTTCTTTCACTCTGCCTGACCAGCTATTAATGCATTAATACTACCATCCGATCTGCAAGTAACTACTCATTACTTTTCTCAGGGTCACAGCACTACTACCAACCCTTTTACCCAGCCCTGTAGCAAGGTTTAGGGCTGGGCCGGCCACTAGACAAATGACAGATTGATCTCTACTCCCAAAGGAAAGAGAAAGGGAATAAGGGAGACAGACTTATGGATTAGAAAACTAAAACAGCTTTAATGAAAATAATAATAATAAAATGGAAAATATAAAAATATATACAAAAACAATACCAAACCCAACCACCCCGATGCCAATTACATCACTGATGCTGTGGAGCAGGCACTGGGGAAGTCCCAGACTGGACTCAGCAGCAGATAGGAACTGGATCCAGGAGCTGGATTCTAGAATGGGATTCAGGAACACAGAGATTGGGATCAAAGGCAGAACAGACAGAGTCCTCCTCAGATGCCATCCATTGAAGAACAGAGCTTGACCCTTGGGATCCCTCAGCTTCAACCAAATATGACGTGTATGGGAGGGAATACCTCGTTGGTTAGTTTAGGGTCACCTGTCCTGTCCACTCCTCCCCACAGGTGCAGCCTTTTGCTTTCTGCACCCCCAGCATGATACAAGATCCAGCAGTGACCTTGCTCCGCACAGGAACAAGCGTTCAGCAAGAGCCTTTCTGCAAACACCAGTCCTTGGTAGTAACTATAAACATCGCGTGACATCACTGCTAGAAGCAGACACTGCCTGCGAAAGTACGCCATTAACTTCAGAAAGTGCAGTTACTCAGAAGAGACTTAACTGAAAAGTAAAATCACTGAACAAAATTAGTTCTGTTCTACCTCAAACTAGCACACTCTGGCACCGATTGAACCATCCATGTACATTCCTGAAATCATCCAAATATTCCTGCTGCTTCCTTAAATCAGGAGTGCTTCTTGCAAGACCACTTAAAACCCCCAGGTCATAAGATTAGAGAAATACACCGCAGAAGACGTTTGCCTTTATAAACCTCAGCTGGATATTGCCAAAGCTATCCCTGGAAAATCCAGAGCACTGGTGGTCCATCTGGCACAGCTGAGACAAGCAGTGTCAATACGGTTCACAAGGGAAAGTATTCCCATTTGAGATCACTAACAAGCCTGCATCTTCCCTCTCTGTCCTCCAAATTGCCAGTTGCTAATTCTCTAGACCCACAGTGGACTCTGTTAAATCTACTTATTGCTTTATTGTCTGTTCAATAATGAAGTGGAATTGACCATAGTCAAGCTCTAAAATAAAAAAAAAATATAGTAAATCTTTGTTTGAACTGCGTGACTTTAAAGAATGAATGTGTTTATGGCTTATTTTTAACTTTGTTTTTGCCTATAAAATAATTAATTGATAACAGTATCTTGTTTAGTGAAAAGCAGAGAATAGAGAAGCCCACGCAAATCATGATAGTCTCTTATTACCATTCTGTTTATTTTAATGAAAAGGCCTGCATCAAAGGGTCTAACCCCAGAGGATTTTCCAAAGTAGGATTTATGCTTTCCTACTTTAGTCTCCGTTTTTTGTTGTTTTTTTTTTCCCCTGAAGCAGAAGAGGTTTTGAATGCTTTGGGCTCTGCTGTTGTTTCACTTGTACAATGTATATTATACCTTTGAATGACCTCGGTGTTGTCAAGGTTTCACAAATCTTGATTTGAGCTAACTCAGCCACAAAAGTATCTGAAACAATAAGTTTTTTAGGTTGTAACAAACATTACATTTAATGAGTACAGTGCACATGTAATGATACACTGAATCACTATGAAGCCTCAAATAATGATTTCTGTTGGCACTATAAAAGGAATGTAATTTTTCTTGTTGAAATACCATTTTTCAGTTACTGCATGACTGATGTGGTAATTATCCCCTACACCTGGGATTTAAATCCAATCCTACAAGCCCATTTTCTGTTTGCAAGCTGTCAGACTGATGCATAGGCTTTGTTCTTATCTGGCAGTAGGCGAGGAATCGGTAATTCAGAAACAACAAAGCCACTGATGGGTCATCATGTAATCTGCACTGAAAATTGCAATCTGTAATGAGATTGGAAACACAGATGAGGAGACTGAAATTTATTACGTATCATATCTAAAATTTTCAATTTTATTGCACAAATATGATCAAACTAGCTCATAAATTTGGAGATTAGTTGAGAAAGCGTAAAGATTATTTTTAAATTAGGTGAAAAGGAGATGAGTTATTTACATGTAAATTATTTATTTTATAGCAATATAATTAATCACCAAGGTGATTCACATGTTCACGTTATTTTATTTTCCTTTTCAGAATATGATATATCTTATTAGTCAGGATTGGTATAAGATACTTCATTCCCTAAAAAAAAAAGTAAGTTCAATAATGAAAAGAAGTGAAATACTGGCCAGTTAGTCACATTTTGTATTATTGAATGTGGTAACAGCCTGGGAAAGCACAAGCTTCTTTGCAGCAAAGTAAGCAAACATAAACTTCATCTATGTTGAAAATACAACTTTTATGGATGCTTCTGGCTGCTTTAGCTCCCTGACAGCAACTTACACATAGGTGTCAAACTATTGTTCTCAGCTCAATACCATAAATTGCCCTTTTCTGCACTGATGAGGTTATGACTAGTACAATAACCAGAAATAAATGATCACAGATATATTGAGCAGGGTTCTGAAGGGGGAAGTTTTCTGAGGACTGGAGCTCATTCTGTTCCTTCTTCTCCTGCTCCTCTCCATCCCTGGATGGGTTTGCTTACCGTTCTGCTCCTGAGGACTGCTTTCTTGTTTATTGTGACTGCCATTCAGTGAGCTAAACACAGCTTTGTACACTTATATGCTAAATGTAGACAGGTACAAAGATACTTAGTTCACGAGTCTTTAACTTGAGTGGGAAGGTGCCATGATGACCAGTTCAACTGTGGTGGCCATATATTCCAGAAAGGAATAAAGAGACCATGGATCTGTTCTCAATTTTCTTCAGGTTTCCTTTCTAGTGAGCCATTGGCTTTCCTGTCGTTTTCAGCTTTAAAAGGAGATAGTCCAAGTGGATACGGTATATAGAAATACATCAGATGAGGTAATGAATTACTATAATAAATCATTGAGTGCTTGGAAAAGTACATGCAGAAGATTTGCTCATATGTTTCTTGCCAAATGGGACTCTTTGGAGTCATTTACTTTTGCCTGCTCTTTATGTCAAGGACTAAAAAGGCATGCTGTCTTAATTCATTCCAGATCTTCAAATTAATCCAGTAATAGAAAATATGATAGCTGGTTGCAGGTCCAAATATTATGATAAGTAGTAACATTTTCTTCTTTAGAACTGCACTCCTGATATTCACTGATGGAAGATACACAGCACTGCTCACTCTTGAAGTGCAGAATTACTGAGCTTTAACTGTAAAGTCTTTAGTCCTATAGTCTACATCTGATCCAGAGGCTGAATTGAGGGGTGTAGCACTTGACTGATGTGTGTATAGTGCTCCCAGTAAGAAGTTCGAACAATTTCCAAGACATACAAGAAGTAATATAAAAAGCATTATTAACCTGGATAGGTACTGGGTATGTGTTAGATTACAGGTTTGAGTAAACTCTCGGACAGTTTCTGTGCTGAGACATGTTGACCTTATGCTAATGTATACAAAATGTCAAAGGGGCAGGCAGAGATTTGAATCTATTCCACGGATCCTTACTTTGAGACTGATGAAGTACCTATTAGACAGAACTACCATAACTCCAAAATATCTCTAGTAATTTAGGTTTTATTTACAAACTAAATCAATCTACCAAATCAAAGAGCCAAGAAAACACAAACACAGTTAAAAAAATGTGCAATTCATGCATGTAAAATGAAGAATTGAAGAATTCCATTAACATATCAGCTGTCATGTTATTTCAGAATTTCAGTGTTTGTAATTAATTCATTACTATTCATGCTGAGTGATAAAAGGATCATCTAAATGACTGTGGCCTAATTAACTTTTTTAATCCTTATATTATAGTACTGCATATTAGGAATTGTTCTATTCAGTAACTATGTGTATTTTCAGCTGAAATGTTCGAAAATAAACAAGAAAATTTAGTGTCAAAAGAAGGAAAAATGATGAGACAAACTATTAACGATCTAACAAATTAAATAGCCGCTAAGTAAAGACAAAACATTTTATAGACGCTGGAGATCAACCGAAAGCACGATAAAAAATCAATGGCAGGAAAAAGGAATAAAATATGCTAAATTGGGAATATTTGTATCTACTAAATGTTGTAAATGTATAAAATGAAATACAGGAATATATTCATCAGTGATCTATACATTGTTGACTATTTCAGAAAATCAAGATTATTTGATTTTGTATCCATCATGTAAAACACAGACACAATTATTGTCCTTCAAAGGTGGTTTCTGATCTCAGGCTATCAAGCTTTGAGACTGATTTTTATTTACTCACAGCTCCAGCAGATTTCCATTACATGTTGATGCGCACCAGTATGTGTCAACAATTAAGTGTGACACAATATGTGTCCATCGTTTTCTCTTTAGGTATTAGTGGTGGACCTGGCAGTGTTAGGTTTACGGTTGGACTTGGTCTTAAAGGTCTTTTCCAACCTAAATGATTCTATGAAAAGTTTTACACTCACTTTTCTGTCAGTAAATTCCATCCACAAACAATGTCCTGAAATATTGAGTCCTTTCATGACTGTATATTTCATGCAATTACTCTCAGTATCGCTTTTTATTTCCTTCACCCCAGAAACATACACAGCTGAGTAGGCTGTTTTATCTCATAGTATTTTGTTTCATTTTTCCCATGCCCAGTGTTTTCATTACCCATTCAAAAATTCCATATGCTTGCCAAAAATCTCAGCACATCTCTGGTATGGCGAAGCAATTCAAATTCTTCTACCCATCTGCTGTTTGTAGATCTTATAATTGCCACTTAATCCTAAAGACCAAATGCAGTCAGTATGCAATCAGATTTGAATGCACTGATTAAGAAAGTAACTCCACATTGCAATAAGAAGTTTCATTCTGGCAGGGAACAAGCAAGCTATGTGCCTTTTTCTGCACAGTAAAGTCAAAGCGCTTCTATCATTCGTAGCAATTATTAGTCATTATTATTTCATGATGCTTAGGATTGTCTGTAACTAATGTAAAATGCAAAATTAAAGGCAGAACAAATATAAAGGGGAAATTGTACTTAGCTGCACTTAATATTCAGAAAGATAAGAAATGAGATGAAATGCTATATTTTCCACCCAAAGGAAACAAATTGTAGGTCAAGATAGAAAAAAAAATATGTGAATTTTACTAAAAGAGAAAATTTAGGACATCATGTCAAGAAAGGAGAAGAAGATCTTAAATTCATATGCATTTGCAGACATCAGTTTAATTTGGATAGTGAAATTCTAGTCATCCCTAAAAATTCCTCATTATCTTTCATCCACGTGTTTTAAAAGCTGCTGAAGGATGGATCGCACCTCATCCTTTTGATTTGAAGAGATGCTGTTAGTGGTGTTTGGTGCAAATAAAAAGGCATTTTGGATTGCATACCTCTTCCACCAAATGACCATGAAAATCTTTATTTCACAGATTTTCCAGTTACTAAAATGGCTAGATCTGGTAATATTAAGATCTAATGGGTGGGTTTTATGATTTATGCCAATTTATTTTTAACAGTGTGAACAAAAAAGCTTCAGCAACCACTGATTCTAGTTCACCATTCAAATGATAATAATACAAGCAGATTGTGTAGACAGTTCAAGATCTATCCATAACATTTGAAACCCACCACATATCAGAATTAATCTCTTTGCATTGAAAGAGTATGTGTTGCAATGTTTCAAGTGCCAGGGACAACCAGCCATTAACATCTATTGTTGATTTTCTCTTGAAGAAATGTGGATAATTCCAAAGTTTGACATAAAACACAGGGGCTTACTACAGAAAAAAAAAAAAAAAGCAAACAGTGGTCTGGATACTGTCCTTGCCATTAAGACCATATAAACATTTCCTTGTTCCAGAATATCTGCTATTATAAATGTGGCCCAGGCAAAAATGTCAAGCATATTTTACTCTTTTTTTAGAATATTTGACACATCATCAGGTAAGTTTATGATTGTTAGCATAGTCTCATTACAAAAAAGTAAGTCTAATCCTTAAGAGGTAGCTTTGTTTTGCAATCTGTTTGAATATAATTCATCAGAGAATGACTATCGCTTAAAGGACAAGAGAGAGCATCTTATCAATATTGCATTGTGAAACATTGGAGAGGAAGGGAGAAAATCAGAGTTCAGAAAGTACCTTTTAGTTATTTGTTTTATAGATATAAAGCAGATTTTTGCAATCTAAAAATATATGATAGAAATAGAGAAGGGAGTTGATTCTTTTGTCACTCAGTAATGTCACAGTATAATTTTCTCTTTCATTGTTACAACAGAAAGCCACGTTTTTGTAGTTCACTAGTGATGGATCTAGTTCTTCATTTTACAGAAAAAAAAAATAAAATTTGGATACCTAACAAAAGTGCTGAGAACAAACTGGCAGTTTCCTTCTACGGACAATAGCTTTAAGAAACTTATTGGCAATTTTATTAAAAAATACATGCGTCTTGCAGTTTGTCATAGAAGTGCTACCTATGACAGTAAGACAGAATCCTCTTCCCAGCAAGCTTCATTTCACTATCAAAGAATAACAATGCCTGCAAGGTATGAACAGAACATTCCTTCCATTTTTCAACTCTGTCACACTTTTATGTTTTGTTCATAATGGCAACTGTCTTGCTTGATGTATCGTACTGATGTTCTCACCTGCTTGTTGTCATTCAGGTGCTAAATGAGAAAATGAATATGTATAATTCTTTCAAAAGTGCATTATAATGACACTGTCTGGCATATTTTATTATACATCCCACCAGCCCCTGATTATTTTGTGCAGTTGGCATTCAAGTTACACTACTTAGTTTTTGATAGCTCTTGCCAACTTCCTCAATGCAAATGATTAACAGTGATAGTAATGGGGAAATTTTCTAAGTATAGACTTGTTAGAGAGGTAAGGAATGGAAACATTTCATTCTTCATCACTCATTAAGACACAATATTAGTTTGCTTTACCATATGAGGGGTTTTTTAAACTTTTTTTAGTGCCTGAGTAAATGACAAAATTAGTCTTCTTACATATGGGGGAAATCAAACATTTCAGCTTTTATTTCTTCATAGGGATTTCTTCTGTTTTGCTGTAATTAATCATCTACTTTGATGCTGCGAAAACGTATTGTATTAGCAGTTCTGGTTTGTGATGTTTAGTTGTTTAACGGTCCCTGCTGAAGCCATTATCTTTCATTCACTTTTTAACTCCAATTTTAGTCATTATAACAGAAGAAGTGGAGTACTTCCTGAGATGCTTAGAGCAGCAACTCAAAAACAACCCTTGCAAAAAACAAGCATTAGGGTTTTCAAAATATTAACTCCATGGACTGAGTTTTGGCTGGGATACAGTCAATTTTCCTCACAGTAGCTGATACAGAGTTGTGGTTTGGATTTCTGCTGAAAACACACCAATGCTTTATTTATTGCTGAAAAGGACTTACACAACATCAAGGCCTTTTCTACTTCTCACACTGCCCCATCAGCAAGTAGGCTGGGGGGGCACAAGAAGCTGGGTGGGGACACAGCAAGGATAGCTGACCTCAACTGACCAAAGGTATATTCCATAGGATATGACATTGTGCTCATCAATAAAAGCTGCAGGAAGGAAGGAGAAAGGAGGTGTGTTCGGCGTTACGGTGTTTATCTTGCCAAGGAGCCTGAAGTAGTGAATGAATTCCTTGCTTTGATTTGCTTTACCTATTAAGCTGTCTTTATCTCAACCCATGAGTTCCCTCACTTTCACCTTTCTCCATCCCATCGGAGAAGAGTGAGCGACAGGCTGTGGGGGGTTTAGCTGCTCGCTGGATAAAACCACAACACCTAAGCATCCAAATACCAGATCCTGTTCTCCCTGACAGATGTACTGATGCAGAATTTTGGCTCAAACCTTTATAATGACAAAAGGGTTTCCTTAAATACTACCTAATCATTATATAGAGAGTTTATCAGGCTTCAAACCTGGGGTACTGGCTTGAAAAAAAGTAGCTAACAGATAATGGTTTATTACGATATATATAAATACATTGAGACAGGTTATTTCTAGGGCAAACAGAGTTTTACATGGTTCATCTATTCAGCCTATGTCCTATCTTATCACTGACGGAAAACTGTTGAACAAATGATACACTCAGGTCCTCAGTGTGCATCACGTGTCTCTATCAGGAACTGGTGGCTGGCTCCTGGTTAAAGACTGCACGTTTTGTGCTTTGAGTACAGACTAACATGTTTTAGACTCAGAGTTTTAATTTTGACACTGTGTTTCACCTTAAGGGACCAAAACATATTGCGTGCTAGCTTTACAGCCAACTGCCAATCCCTTTCATTCCGCAGGAAGAACAGTATTTCACAAGCAGTTGGTGTAGATAAATGTTTTTTAGTTTGCAAAAAAACCAAACCCAAAATGCAGCTAAAGCTATTGAATTACATGGTATTCAAGATATCACTTCTGCCAAAGTTTGACTGTGATATGAGGTTCCACATATGCTTGTTGGGTGCATCCTCATCTAATAATAGAAAGGAGGAAAGACAATGACAGGGAGAACTTAATTCATACAAACTCTGCTCTAAATGTGCTCTGTAGCACTTTAGGAATTACCACAAGTACACACAAGCTTGGATTATCTAATTAGAAGCAAACTGAGTGAAAAGAAAGGGTTTCTATTTTATGTGTTTGTTCTACACAACTATAGAATAAAGATTTTCCTATAGAGTTTATCAATATACCAGTTTCCTTCCATCTGTCGCCTGTTGCAGATACTTTGTACTTCTTTGGGACAAAGAATAGGTAGATGTAGTGGGTATGATACCCCTCTTGTATTCAGCTTTGTTTTCTCAGTCCTTCATACTGACCATGCATATTTATCCTCAGCTAACCATTTGCAATTCTGTAAAACAGCTTCTGAATCTCATTTTGCTATCCTTTCTCCATCTTCAATTTTATCATCAAGTTATGATACAATTAGTTCATGTATTTAGTCTTCCACATCATTAATACATTAAAGAATGTCCTCATTTAACTATCCATTGTATTTCAATAAATAACTCCTTGCAGCTAAATAACATGGTCTACATCGTCACTTTTTAGCTCTTATAATGTTCTCTGTAATGTTTCACATGTAACTTTCAGAGAAAATAGGTATCTGAAAGCCAAACTAATTTCTAGGTCTTCACTTAACTGTCTGGAAATGGTTTCTTTCACTTAGTCATCTGGACCTGCTTTTTTTTCATATACTAGATCCTTTATTCAATTTAAAATGCTGAGTGATTGACAGGATCTTTCTGTGAGATGATTTTACTTGCTTTTTTCTGCTTTTCCTTTCCAGTAGATGTACTAGTATTGACAGGCTACTTGTAAGCTCAATAGAAATCAATGAAAAAATTTCCACAGTTTTTGGATTAGCTCTTCATAGTTTAGTATTTGTTCCATTATTTGAGTAGTGAAAGAAGGGTGTACTAAAAAGACCATCATGCAATATTTCTTGTGAAAATAGTGGAGCGTTTGCATTTTTTCTCCACCCTTTTAACACCTTCTCAGTAATTCTGAAGATTTCAGGAATAAATATCAGTGATATACTTCAAAAAAGTCATTAATACTTGTAATTCTTTGAAACATGTCATTCTGAATGGTTGATCTCATGTTCAAATAAATAGAAATTGGAAAATGAATTAAACTGCTAGTTAAAAAATATTACAGAAAAGAGTTTAAATTTTAAACTTAGAGAACTTGGAGAGAACTGAAATAGCATGCAATAAAACAAATTCAAGTAGATTGTTCATCTTGTGTGAAAAATGAAAAAAGATAAAAACATGTTAAAGCTTGAGGATAAAATATTAATGTGCTTAACGTACATAAAATTTAAATTATGCCCTCAGGTAATATCATTCATTGTCAAGGCTGATAAGAAACTTATTTGTAAATGACTAGTTTATGAATTCTGAAAAATATATTCCCTCCCCTGAAAAGAAGCCCAAGTAAATCTGTCCTATTGGTGCTCTGTTTACATTCAGGATCTGCTGAAAATACAAGACACTTTTTTGTATTTATCAAGTATCCATGTCAAAAAACACCCTATTTCATTTCATCCTCATCCTTTTCTAAATCTTGTTGACATAATCGCCTACAAATGCAAACATAAGCTGCTCTTTTCCAGTCTATTGTCACCTTGGCAGTTTGTGTGACACCCTGAAGTGACACAGGAATGCTTAGGCTCAGTTTTTGCCTCCCTAGGCTGTTCCCCAATTTTTTTTTTTTTTAAGGTGTGCAGCTTCAGCTCCACCACATCACAGCCTGTGTCATCCATTCTCTGAGAAGGATGACCTATTAGATGACCTATTGCTGATCATCAAATTCACATTTCAAACACTTAAATATGAATAGAGCACTGCACCAGGTATGTTTATCGGTTAAAACCAGGTAGTCACAATGATGTAAGCCTATCTTATAAAAAAATATTTTACCAGCACTGTTTGGTTGATTTTCTTTTTTTTTTTTTCCCCCCAAACATGAACCCTACAGAAGATCAAGCAAGGAATTGTGCTGGTGACAAGTTAAGTAAGCCTTTGGAGACTAAACTTTGGAGTTCAGAACCTACCACTAAAGAAGATTCTGTCTCTTTTTTCTATCTTTGAAAGATCCTTAATGATATTAGCTGCCTCCAAAGGGTATTTATGAAGCAGGCTGGGTGTCATAGCCTTACTCTCTGGAGCACAAGGACGTGTATAATCCCAGCAGGCACAAATGTTGCCAAAAACTTTTGCTCTCTACAAAACAAGACAACCTTCCCCTATCCGTGAAAAGGACCTGAGTATTAGCCCTGCCCAGAGAAGGGTGTAAGGAGCTGCCTTTTAGTGATCTGATCTCAGAGAGTTAGACAAGCAGTCACAACTCTTCCCAAGGTGGAAAAATGTAGTTAAGTTGGTTACTGCAGAAATACACAAGGCTTCTTGTCTTGCATCCATATACAACAGCATCTGTTGAACCAACCTTATTATTTTACAAGTTTTGAGATTTACAGCTCAAACTTTACTAAATTAGTGTATTGTGCTTTACACAACTTTATAAAAATACTTTTGCTTTTCTTTATTGTCAGGGTATCAAATTGGCTCTTACAAAATCATTTGCAGGCCACAGCCTTGCCTGAAATTTATCTGCTCAAAATGAGTCACAAAAATGCATTTCTTCCACGTACCCAATTATAAATGTACACATGACCTTATATAAGCCGCCTCTTAAAAAATATACATCACTTCTATCAAGCAGAATATTGTCCCTTTATTGAAATGATTTTTTTTTTCTAGTCTTACGACTATCTGCAAGATTACAGTGACATAATCATAGTATGTTGATGTTTTCTGAATTCTATTTCCATCAAAAATCCTGGCAAACAAGGAGCAATTCAGAGCAAACATCATAATACTGTTGAGGTTTCCAGGACTGAACACATTTCAGTTTCTTTCATAGCCAGAAGCAGCCATTGGCTTGCCACTAATTGAAATACCAGTGATCCTCATCTGTTTGCCAATCAGCAACAGCAGCTTAGCCTATTTGCTGTTATGCCAGTCTCTTGACATTTTTTTGCAGCAATGCAAACTGTGATATGAACTGGCCACGATTCACCAAGTGGAAAGAGGTTGAGCTTAACATCACTTTCTGCTTCTGCCAGCAAAGCAGGCTTTTATATGTTTAGCTTCAGGACAGACATGGAAAAAAAAGCAGAAAAAAGGGAAATTCACAGCTCCCAGAAGCAAGTTACCAAAATAAAGTGTATCTATAATAATAAGAAAGATGTGTTTGGCCATCAATGCCCCTGACTCAGCACATTCCTCTCCCGGATGCACATCTGTGCATCCAACATCCTGATCTTTTGGGATGCATATGTACGTTCTGTTCTTCCTCCAGGATGTATTATCACCCTTTAAAGGGAACAATTTTCACTTCTAGTGATGCCAGACTATCATCATTATCAGAAAACAAAACAGAAGTATTCCTAAGGCAACGGTTCTGGAGATAGATTTCCAGCCCTGAAGGAAAACGCAATTGTTTTGAAAGCTGATGGCATACAACCGTTGCCACTTCCTACTTCTGAATAATCACTGTTTCTGAATGCAGATTTGCATTCAAATGATTTCAACTGTTTCATAATATTTTAGTATACAGCTATGCTAAAAATAGTGGTTAAGCTGGTCTTAATGACAAAGGAATATTTACTTGTATAGCCAACACCTAAAAAAAAGTTTTCCATACCAGCTGAGTCAGTGCCCTTTCTAAAAATGCTTTCAATGGATTAAATTGGTCTTTCTTGAACGCAGGCATCCTATTTATATAGAAGTGGGATGAGATGCTTCGATAAATATATAGTGAGAGAGGCATGTTGCTCTTGAAGTAGATAATAGATATGTTTCAAGAATCTAGTCCTGAGATCAAATCTGCCATTTCTACATTTACAAGTACTGCAGGGGGACAAACCTCTTTCCACAAAATAGAGAGAAGTAAAAATATCAAGCAGACTGCTAGAGAGTTAGCCAACTCTTCTAAAACACTCTGAAACTTAAAGATGGCACATTTTGAAATAGTTTTCAGTATGTCCAAATGTCTGCTGTATTGAATTGTTTCATAAAGAAAGAGGTGTTATTATCTTGCATTTTCATAATTATAATCCTATACATCACAGAATTTTGTATTTAATAAACATTACAGCCTGTATTATATATTTTAATTTTATTATTGTTTTATCCAAAGTCAAATTAATGTATATTGGAAAATACTTAAAAGTATGTAGTGGAATTAGATTTACTGCTTATCTATCTGGTTTCGACACTTATTTTTTTCTGAAATAGCTTAGATTTCCTAGGAGTTCAACTAACTCCTGAAATATATTAAATGTCATTATTTATACATTACTGAAATTCTGCATAAAGAAAACATTAAAAATTATGTTGCTTATCTCAAGTCAAGCCTTAAAAATCACATTTGGTAAGACAAAGTCCTTTCCTTTTAGCAAAGCTTCGCATTTCTGTTGGTTTAAACAGAAAAAAACAATCATTATTTACTTTCTATAAATATTACACAAAGTGGAATTAAACTCTCTAAGCTATGCCTGTACAAGCATAAACTATGTTTTCAAATAAACCTAGTCAAAATTTCTTTTACAGGGAAGCAAATTAGACAGGTACAGCACACCAAATGAGCTGAACTTTGTCCTCAAAGAAAATTGGTTTTTCCTTTTCAATTTCATTTCAAAGAGATCTGACAACTGTCGCTTTGAACAAACTTTAACAGCACAATATCCTTTGTGCAAGTTTCCCTCTGTCAGCTTTTCCATTCCAGCAGGAACTTAGAACAAAGTGTGTGCTGCCCTTTGAGTTGAGAATTTCATCAGTTGAATGAACACTGGTATAGTGCAGGGAAATTGAGGGCATACTCTCTCTGTGAATCTGAACAGTGCACTCTCTCAACAAATGCAACTTCTCTATCTTTTACAAGGATAAACTAGCCATCTATTCCCCCTCACATTTTCCCTGCTCTCCTGTGTTTACTGAAAGTGAAAAGCCATTTGAAAATCCACCTGTTCGAACCTAGGCAGGATAGCAAATAATCCTGGTCGCAAATACATCTCTTTCTTTTTCAGTTTTCATATATAAAATGGATGGAATAAATCTACATTTATGCACTGCAAATGCTTCTGAAATCTACTGCCTGAGAAGTTCTTTTAATTCTATTCTTAAGAAAGCTCTTAAGGTAATTTAAAAGTAAAGTGGAAAAAGAGAAAAAAAAAAAAAAAGAAAAACCATTTTACAACATTTAGAAATCACTTAGGAGTGACGTAAAATATTCAATTAAAGAGATTAATCACATTCATGTCATAAAATTATGTCATTTGTACCCTACTAAGACCAACATTGTTGCATATTGTTGGGCATCAGCATTCCCTTTCTCAGGAATCCTTATGCATGACCACGTTTGAGAGTGCTGTGCTTTAGCAATGGTGCACAGTTGACACATAGTGATCTCTTTAAGTGACACATGGGAAGCAATTCTGCAATATCTCGTCTGGCTCTCTTTCTATACACTGATCTCACATAATGGGAGCAGGATGTTATTTGAAAAGCTTTGTTAGTAAAAAAGCAGCACACAGAGAAATACTGTCCGGTCTTGACCTGGTCTTGAGTGGACCTGCATTCATGAGAGCTCTTCAAATAAATAAAATATGATAGGATGTAAAAGTAAAATAAGTACTGGTGAACTTTTTGATAAAGGTTTGGGCACCTGAGTGCATCCAGTGGTGTCTTTCAATCACAATTTACAAGGATCATTCATCCAGTGATTTTAATCCCATGAACAGGTTGCAAAGAGCAGTTGTGGAAACTCCATCCTTGGAGGTTTCAAAAGGCATCTGGACATCTTGCTTTAGGTGACCCTTCCTGAGAGGGAAAGTTGGCCCAAATGACTGCCATTGGTCCTTTCAAGCCTCCTGCATTCTGTGATTTTACAAAAATCTTGCTAGGTGATTTTTTTCTCATTTTTTTCTTCTCTATTAATATTTAATTATTAGTATCAAACATGCACATAGAAAGAACTTTGAGTGTAGAGTGGGTAAGGATACCAAAGAGATTCAGTCCTAATTTAATTACAGATTTCTGATTATCATGTATGCTAAATAGTTGAGAAATCAGCTCAAACATTGCATGAGCTAACCAGGACATGGTATATAATTTTTTAAGTTCTAAGAACTCTGATTAACCAACTCCAGACTGTGAAGTTGATTAAGAATCTAAATACTTAGGATCATGGAAATTCATGTTTATTGATAAGATAAAATATTTTTAACATAGAAAGCCAATTTAGCAAAAAAAAAAAAAAGCTGAGCCTAGCCAGATTCTAATTACAACAGAAATTAATAGTGGTGGTAAATCTGAACAATGGTCTTTTCTGTGAAGATCGAATTTCAGTTTCAATTTCCTCCCTAAATATTTGGGGATATTTAACTTTGGAATTTTGTATGCAATACTGTCAATCTCAAGGGTTCCAGTAAGTATAAGTGAAAGTTCCCGAATTCTAGTACTTGAAATAACACCACCATTCTATATACTCTAACGCACGATAATTTCAGATCCTTAATCTGTATTTGCATTTAGAGGGACACATTTGCATAGTTCAGAATGAACACCAAAGCAGAGACAAGAGTATAAAAACAGACAAATGTAAACTTACCTACATATTTCTTCTGATTTGCAGGTTCTCTTAGCCTTTGTGGCATGTATAATTTATATACTTTAATATTATATATAGCACAATTTTCATATTATATTCACTCTACAGTGGTCCTCCATTTCCTTGTACCTTCACTTCTGTCATCTATTACACACTTTTGTCTTAAACTGTGAAAAGACATTCCATTGTCCCTAAGACTAAGAATGAAGGTCCACCCTGCAGCTGTTCCTTCGCTTCTTGATGCCACCTCACTACTTTTTTTTATTCTCTTCTGTGGGGAAAGAGGTCCCATGCTCCACAGGAATGTAGAAATGATGATCCTATACACAGACATAGACATTTAGTCTGTATTAAGGAAACAGACCATCATGAACATTTTTGAAATCTTAAGCTTTTGGTATAGTTTAGGTCCTTTAAAATGTCCCAATACATTATAATTATGTGAACATAGACACATTTGTGCCCTGTAATCTCTGACTATTTTAAGTTCTGAACACCTAATGAAGACCGCAGAACAGCTACTGGAGATTTGGGAAGTTGCATTGGGAAAGGGTCACAAAAATGGCTAAAAAAAGAGAGAAACAAGAGTGTAGTGCCATTTCAAGCTGGTATAAAAAGCTAAAAATTGTTTCTGTTCTTTGTGTGCATTTTATAGATAGGTTCTAACTCTGGAGAATGTGCTTTTGAGAAATAGATATAGGGGGATGGGGCTGGTTTCCCCATTTTTGTGCACATCTCTGTTCCATTTTTGTACTACATTTATGCAGTGGTCATTTATTAGCATTTATATAGCTTGCTGTTTCAAGACATCTTGTGGTCAGTCATTGAATATAACAAGAACAGAGCTATTTCGTGCTTTGAATTTTTCCATTAGATAAACCTAGAGTTTTGTTTGAAATGTGAAACATCATAGGAAATGCAGTCTGAAATGTCATCTAAAATTAACAGAAACATTTGCTTTATGTTTGTAATGTGCTTAAAGAACACACTAGATGACAATAAAAGAAATAACTGAGAAAATTCCCTGAAATTGTGTCACTAAACAAAATAATAAAACGTGATATGATTTAAAATAATATAAAACCATACAGTGTATTCAATTCATTTCTAGCTGTAATTTAACAATAGGTTTCAGCAACAGACAGGCAATAATAATGATTCAGAGTGATAAACTTGTTTCACAACAAAAGTAAAAGATGATCAGCTACTTTTTCTGACAGATCTTCCAGTCCATTTTGTACAAGACTTAATGACCTGGCCCTTCTTTGCTGCATTATATCACTGTTGCCAATAAAATTATATTTCAATGTAGATGGTTAGTGTATTCTACCTGTATTTATACTCCCTCATAATTTGATCCTGTACAACCCTAACCATATTATAGTCCTTCAATGTACTTCATAACTTCCTCCATAGGTTTTGAAAAGAAGTGTTAAGATCTTAAAGACAATGGACAATAGTTAGCTATTGCCATGGGACATGTATTTTAAAATTATTATTTGTACTCTATTGACATAACAAAAATCTTCTATAGAGGCAAATGTTCCTCCTGTTAAAACAGCAGTCATATCTGTCATTGAACCATCATGTTTTATGGCAATGCACAGGCAAGGAAGCAAGAAGAGTTAGAAGAGGAGTAAGAAGAATGACATTTTGCCTGTTTGCTTCTTCAAAACGAAGATACCTCAGTGACTTTCATCTTGTTCTCTACATACAGCAGCTGTGGGCTTAGTTCTACTCCAGCAAATGTGTGGAAGAATATCTTGAACTCCTCCAGAACCTTCCACTTAAGCATCTTTGCAAAGTTCGGGAAGAATTTATGGATCTAAAAGATAATACATTTAATTTAATGATCTTCTCCAACTGGAAAAGATAATTTCTCCAAAAAATCTCATCTCTAAACTTTACAGTTTCTCAAAAACAAAGTTTTCTTTGAAAAATCATTTGAAAATCCATGAATAGTTTTTACAGAGGATTTGAGAGAGAATATACTTGCATCTAGAGATGCAAGTACATTGCCACACTAGAAAAATGCGTGGCAATAATACCAGATTAACACTTAGAATGAGGGTTTCAGAGCCAAAAGCTAAATCTAATCACCATCACAGAGCCATAAATCAACCAGATGACTTTAAGAGATAGTTCTGGTGACAAGAGATTTATTCACAATATCCTCTCGAGTTATACAAGTTAAACAGCCACAAACATTACTTCAGATTTGCTGTTTACCTATTCTGATACAAAAGACAGAAATACAAAATATACAGAAACAAAACTGATAACACGCCATGATGAACTACACTGACTGGAACAACTTGTCTCTGTATCAGAAACCTTTTGTTGAAAGCTGAACAAAGTTATCTTTAGTGACATTGCTTGGGTCTGTGATCTGGCAGCAATACACTTTTGGATCTACCTCATTCCTTGACATGGTTTATGAAACAGCAATGTTGTGGAGCACTGAGATAAGCATTAAGGTCCTAAATGGCCACAGATTTCTAGCATTTGCTCAGCAATCACATTTCAAAGCATACCACAGACTTGCTAAATAACAAAACAGAAGTTACCATAAGAACAGAGTAGAAAAAGATTTGAAAAAAACTAGTCATGTAAAATCTACTCGTTATTTACTGAGATTAGAACTTTGTCCACAGAACCCCAGAGCCGCGTTATCTGAGCAGGATAAAAAGTCAACATCAGCACTAGCTTGCCAAAGTGGTGGTGTTTTTTTTCTAAATAGACACTTAAAACAGTATGTGAGATAGAAAGAAGGAAGGAATTTCAAACTCTTTTCAGTTTCTACATATTGTTGTCATTTCTCGCTACATCTGCTTTATTAGTTAATTTAAAATTCACTGTACAAAACTGATGTGACATTATGTGCTTTGTATGTGTCACTTAAGAGAAAGTTTAGATGCACATACCATTTTATGTTTATGGTCAGAACTTTCCAAAATGTTGAAAGGTCATATATTCTAAGGTATTTAGTCTCTTTTTAAAGACTTTTTTCAGTTGGGATTCTGTGCAGAAATATTTGGGATGATCTGTGTATCAATCTTGCTAAATGTAATGGATTTTTTTTTTAGTACCCATATATCTGGCCAGATTTACAATTACTAGGAAACTCGGAATACTGATCAGCTGCCATGAAGATATTCATAACATGGCTATCTTGTTTAGCTAATTCCTAAATTCCTTCAGAATCAGCTTTTGATATTTAGAACTTAAGAAAATTTCATCTTAAATATGCCATATGCTGTATATCTGAAACACCAACCTGTAAAGCAGGAGACTATTTCCCTGCAGCTTTTGCCATGTGGACATCTTTAAACAAAAAGTGTAGAAAGTTCCCAAAATGTTAAACTCTGGCTGAATTTCTAGACAAGGTAGTTTTTAATGATGTATGCAACCAGCTTAACTGTGGGGTTTTTTTTAAAGTTTTCATATTGTGCATGAAGTTCTCATTTTCCTTCTTATGAAATTTGGCAACTTTGATTCATGTCGCTTCTCAGTTGGAAGCGTAGAGCAGCTAAAAATAAGACCCATAATGGAAGTAGTTGCAGCTTTTGCAAGAAGCTAAACCAAAGCTAGGGTTTACTGATCATAACACCAGAATAAATTGGATTGAAGGCTGAAATTTATCACGAAGACATATCTATAAGTGGCTACTATGTACGTCAAAAGCATGAGTGGTTCATTCAAAAACAGAGCAGTGAGTACTTGAGCAGGCGTTCTCTCCCTTAAGAACACATACTATGTATCCTATAGGATGTCTTCATGGTCTACTGAGCCAGCACATATATCAGATATTAAAAAAAAAAAAATTAATGTCTTTATTCACCAAAGCAAAACACCAAGAAGCCATTCCAGGCTGTGTTCATACACTATTTTCTATGGTCTATTATTTATCCAGTAGACTGGAATGGCTCCTTAGAAGTTGTTTTGGTTAATCAGGTCATTATGCATTAAAGACACAACCTCTCCTTAATAAACTCTTTGTTAAAATTCTAAGGGGAATTTACTGCAAATCTAGCCTAATTTAAATGGCTTTTTATATATATGCAATTCTGTATGCAGCTGGTACAAATTTAACTCTTGTTTTAGAGGCTCTGTTTTTTGACAACTGAAGCCTTCAGAACTAAAATTGTACATATTTGCACATAAAACCGTACAGAACTAAAGCTGTACATATCTTTAATGCATTCATTTTGCCTAATATAAATCAAGAACAGTTCAGTTAGAAATAAGCATGATTATCTGTTGACAATGTATCTATTACAACTGCCCCTCTTGTCACAGATGAGAAAGATTACTGCATGTAAATTAATTTTATAATGGGAATGGTACAGAATAGTGTGCTCAACCTCATCCTACTCTGCACTTAAAACCTGTTTTTAGTAGTAAAATATTCTCTCGTGTATACTATATCTACTTGACAAATTGGCAAGTAAGATTAAGATTAAATCTGCATATTTGCATAGGTGGAAAATGTTTTCAATCCATTCCCCTGGATACCTGAAAGCAATCAAGTTTCTGCATTTGCTGAATGTTCATTGGTAGTTCTGCTTGTTGGGGATAAGTCCTCCAGGGATGTTCTCTTATCTTTACCTTTCTTTTGTTTTTTAGGAAACAAATAACAAAATTGAGTGTGGTTGGAAATCCTAGTCCACTTTTAACCTGTTGCATCTTCCTACTTCAGTATACACTAGCTGTGGGATACCTTCTGTAACTCCAAGTACATTGTTGCTGCTCTTTCAATTTTGCTCTCACTGAATGTCTTGCACCTTAACTAAGTATACCTCTACGGATTCATGAATATCCCTTTTAATTTGGTAGAATGTTCTCTCTTGTTCGGCAAAGCTTATCAAAAGATTTTGAAATAAACAGCTTTCCTCTTTAAAACAGGTTTTTAAGCGAAACAAAGCAAAACTAGAAACAGTGACAGACTCGTAATGCTACACTCATGAATACCAATATTCTGTAATGCAAGAAGAAACAGAGGATCTAATAAGCATGTGTTTATAATGAAATGCCATTTCAAGGTGAACAGAGTGATCATCTAAGGAAATGTCACTGTGAGATTTTTACTCTCCTAAGGCACTGCACAAGAAAAAGGTTTAGCCTTTGATTATATAAATGTCCAAGGCAAAGCATCTACCGACTCAAAAAAACAATCTATAAGTACAAAACGAAGGAGAAAAGCTTTGTGCTAGGTTGGCTTGGAGTCATTTGTTTGTTTGTTTTGAAGAGAGGGAGTGATGATGTCAGTGTTGTTGCTTAATTTTCCATTCCCCGCATTCTTTTGTTCCAGACAATTCCAGATCCTAGTCTGAAAGGGTGTTTTTTTATTCCTCATGTGCAAAACTAAAGCTTTGAGCACTCAGTTGCTATGGAAACAAAAAGGGCAGAAACAGTTTATGTATTTCAAAAGCTGTCAGCCTATATGCTGTGGATTTTGATAACTAAACCTAAACATGAACCATCTTTTTTTAAAACCATTTTGACATTTATTACTGTGTGTGACGGTAGCTAGGGAAAAAAGGCACTTATTTTTTTTATCTTATTTATTTCCCATAAGTTTTATAAATAGTTGGGACTTCAGAACTAATTTTTGTTCTTAATTAGTATTTAGAAAACCAGAATGGAAATAAACATATACTGAACTGGCAAACATTGCAGATTTCTCTGTCATTAAAATAAAGGAAATTGCAGCACAGCCATTTAGAGACACACTGATGAAAGACGTCTTACATATATTGTATTTAATACCTACAAATATGTGCTCAATCACCTCGGAAAATTTTATGAAGAATGAGAAAAGGCTGCTTTTTTTTTTTTTTTCAAAATACAGTACCAAATAATTTCTACTGGTTTTCTAAGCCTTAAAAGATGAAGTTGCTGCTACACAAAATCTGGATAGTTTCTGAACTAAAGAGCCTTATTTGAGTGATCGTTTTACTAGACGTTAAGTGTCCATTCTACTGTTGTTCCTCAGGACACTCTGCTGGTCCTAGAATTAAGGTTCTCATAGCAATGTCTTTTTATCAGAATTTAAATATTCAGTTAAATGAATGAAGAAAGTTACACAAGAATACCAACTCTCTGTTGTAGCAGTGCACCGTGATGAAGGCCTGGAACCAATACAAAACTCATCTTCCCATAATGGGTCACAAATCAGCCCAGTTTGGAAAACAACCTAAAAGCCTGTCGCTCAAAAAGGATTTTTCTTTTTGCATGGGGAGGAGAGGAGAAGAAAATTTTATCAGAATGTTCTTTGAATGCTTTTGCACATAACCTTACCTTTCTCTTTTCCACCCACAGTTTCTAACATCACAAACAAACCTGTGATTTTAATAATAAGTGATGATATTTACCAGTGTTAGCTGTTCTTCAAAATTGAATCTTCTTGACCCATTGCTTACATGCTCTCTTGTATTGCATCAAAACTACATGAAAATCAAAATTTTACAATAAAAACAGAGATGTCAGAATTGCTTACAATACAGTTTCATCTGCTTTATCATCTAGAACGAAAATAGAGCTATAGAGACCATTTATGTAGCCGTGTAACTGATTTCTCAAATGTAAGTCTCTTAAGTCCTGGAAACTTGTTCTGGACACAAATAAAAATGTTTAGCATGAATCAGACAGCATTTGCATTTATGTGTTATTGCAATGTAAAAAGGCAGTATTCTGTGATAGTCTAAATTATTTGATAGTCTAAATCACCTGGACATCAACGAAAGATGCAAAATTTTTGAACTTAGTTCAAGTTAAATGAGCATAAATTACAGACAAAAGTGCCTGTAAAAACCTCATCCTGAAGATCTTGTTTGTGCAGGTGGTATAACACCAACCTACAAATCTGGTTTCATAGAATCATAGAATGCCAGGTTGGAAGGGACCTCAAGGATATCTGGTCCGAACTTTTTAAAGTAAAAAGTTTAAGTGAGATGGCCTAGCAATTATTTAGATGGTTTGTTATAATGGGCATTGTGGGAGCTGCTAGTTCTTCTTTTTAGATACTATTAGCACATGATAGAAAAAAAATCTGATTGAGGAAAATTCTTGGAACTCCATCACACTCTAGTTCACTGGGTTACTTTGCAATTAATCTACAACATCATCAGTCAGGAGACTTTGGTTGAAGTTCTGGTTGTATTGACTAAATTAAATTAATTGAACTTTGAGCAACTTAGATGAGACCAGAATTGTATCCACAAGCTCAGCCATTGGTTCTGTCACATATTTTCTACACAATCTTAGGCAAATGAAAATCAGTATCTGCTAAACACAAAAAATAACTACTCTTCCCCACTCCTCCACTTCTTTGTCCAGGGTCAAAGGGACACCTTCAAGGTCATATTTGTTAATGACTTTTTAACTATTGGGTATTTATATATTATGATAAATAGAGACTATAAAGAATTATGAGTGTCTCAGAGCAACATGGTTTGTTTACATGCAGTACATTCTTATTGAAAAATTCTACAGGTTTCAGTAGAAACAGACACAGACTTCAGTATAGTTTAAAATATATGTCACATGATAAAAAAACTCAGTAAAATAGCACTTGGACTTTGGCCTCCCAATTAAAATGAAGAAAACCTCCTCAGAATATAGTCCATATTCAAATAACAACATGCACAGAAAGCGAAGCAAAATCTAATTATACATGTTAATTGTCCCCTCAGTAACCCTGAGTTGGTTCCATGTATTTGAGACTTCAGCCAGAAGAGTCTTATGAAAGCTCTGTAAGAAAGAAACTATGCTGAAGAGAACAAGAGGTAAGGCAGCTGAGTTCTTAAATTATTTTTAAGGACTGATAAAGCTAATAGCTAGATTAGTTTGACAAAACCAAGTGAACAAAGAAATAAAAAGTGAGCTGTGTCTCAAAATCAGATTTATCAGGAAGAATATCCTTATCATCCTGTTCCAGTCCTACCAAAAATCAGGAGGGAGTGAAAACAAAAACTAATCAGGGCACTGTGGTGTGTTACTCAGAAGCTCATAACTGGCAGTAAAATTGAAAGGACTATGTCTGCTGTGGTGAATAATTTCTACACTGAGGCCCAGAACAGACAAGTCTCGTCATTTGTAACATCTGCCTCAAAAAACCTGAGCCAAAACAAGCTAGTTAGAAAGTTATATGTCTTCCCTTTATTCCAAGAAACTTGGCTTAAAAAAAGCCTACAGAGGATTCTATATTTTGAGAGATTTTTCTAAAACAGATAAAATGTATGAACCAGACCATAAAATGAAATTTGTGCATCTGCTCTTGCTTTAGAAAAATGTAATCATGAGGTATTATAGAATGTCACATATACCTGCATGCATATGTATGTATACAGACACATAGAGGTACCTACTGCAAACTATGCCCTTGGTTTAATGAAGTTAAAAGTTTATTACTTTTATTAAACACTCTAGAAATACCATGTACAAATCCATAAAATTAAAACAAAATTAAATGATAGAACAAATGTAGCTTAATGAAAATGTCTCCCTTCCTTCCTTCCTTCCTTCCTGCCTTCCTTCCTTCCTGCCTTCCTTCCTGCCTTCCTTTCTTCCTGCCTTCCTTCCTTCCTGCCTTCCTTCCTTCCTGCCTTCCTGCCTTCCTTCCTTCCTTCCTTCCTGCCTTCTTGCCTTCCTGCCTGCCTGCCTGCCTGCCTGCCTGAGTCCCTTCCTCCCTTCCTTCCTCTCTTCCACCCTCTCTTCCACTGTCCCTTTTGGGTGTGTCTGGTACACGCGCTAAACTCTCAGAAACCTTTGCTGTCTCCTCACACAACCCTTTTTCATTATTACGGGTGAGTTTCTGGAAGGAAGAAATCATAAGCCAAAACTCCCCTTTGTGCGCACAATGTTGTCACACCCAGGTCTGTGGTTTGACCCAAACTTTAAGAAAAGGCAAATTCCTAAACTGTACTTAAGACAGAAGCAGCTTTAGGCAAGCCATACTAATTATTTGTCTTCATCATCACTTAGTGCTGCAGCTCTTATGCCACTGGTTATATTTTGCTTGTTGCACCTTAAGTTAGATTACATAAATTTAATGCTGCGTCAGTCCTATTGTAATTCAACACATTCACTGTACAACTAAAGCTGACAGATTGAATACTTGGGTTTGAATTCTCAGTCTTAAAGAACTGTGTTTGAGTTTAGTAAGATGTCATTTTTTTTTTTCCAAAAGCCTTATATAGATACATATCTGCAAAGAAATTGAAAAAATAAATAAATAAAAAATTTGTCTTTAAAATAGTGAGATAGTTGGTCCAACCTGCAAGGTAAAGTTATTCTACAAACCTTTATCCTGTTATTGTCCTGCACACTTTAGAAGGGAGTCAGGCATATTACCAACACCTGCATAGAGAGTTGATACTTTTAATGATGTTCATCTTGCAATTAGACTTTTTGACTGAAATTTGCAGTCCAGAAAGATACATTGTCTGGTTTGACTTCTGCAGTGTTCCAGGAACTGTTTACTTAGTAGGAGAACTAGCAGCTGCTGCTTGGTCCTTGTTGCAGTAAGAATAGTGAGAGGTCACTGTCAGAGTCATAACAGTGGAGCGATGTGACCTTTGGTCTAAACCACTTCTACCTTTCTTTCATCATATACAACGTAATTCACTAAACTATTTTGTTTCTAAGCAAAGCACTAAACAAATCGCCACAGAAATTCAACTCTAGGCTTCATCTACCGTGTTCACTAAAATTCGCTACCACCACCTGCCGTTTGATACAGCTGTGCCAGGCAGCACCTCAACAGTCAGCTCTACCTTCATGTATTTTTGTGAAATTGTGAAATTTCATTTCTGAAAGGCCAGCAATTACAGCTGATGAGAGAGCAGTGAGCTATATGGGCTGGTAACTTGACCTGTATGAGATATCAAAAGACACAAAAATTCCTACACAAGGCTTTTTTCCTCTATTTCTGCCAATTTAGAGGCTTGTGTACTAGTAAATTATATAGAGCCCTTCTCTCATTCACCTCCAACATACCTGTTTTAGCTGTTTTGTTCTTATCTGACAGGATGATGTAGTCTTACATACGAAGAACTATATAAGTAGTAAACAATAATATGGAGAAGTATAAATGAGTTTGTAGATGTTAGTAAAGCTTCTGAGATTCCACTGTTTGTAATAGCACTGTAGGATCAAGCAATGCCTGATACTGAAGTGGTGCACACGTGAGGAACTGATATTTTTATTTCTGGAAAAAGATTCATTGATTTGTTGCTCTTTGACAGCAGTAGATTAAGTACTCTCCTTGTGAGAGAGTGCTTCTGCACCTTTCTCTGGGGATGTAAACATTGTCAATCCCGGGCTCCTATCTACCATAATATCATTTATTCACAGAACTGGTGGTTCTCACAAGCACCAGAGAATACTCAAACCAGAGAGAGCCCAGGTATGTGTCTGCATTCTCTGAAATGGGACTTAGTTTAGCATAAGGTATCAAGAGCAGAGTTCTGTTCAGTCAAGCCAACCACCAATAACGCAAAGGATAAATATATGGAAGGCAAAGGATCAGTGAATTTAAATCCTGCCCTGCAGGGAGCATAACACATTTGACAGAAGTGTAGATCAACACAGTACATTTTCTTCTTTGTATATCACTTATATGCATTTAGTTTTGTCCCTGTTTTTTTTTATCCTTTTACTCAAGCATTTCTTCTCCCTCCATGGTAATTACATAACCAAGAGATTTATAAAAAGCATCCATAACTCCTGTGGGACAAACAAACCAAATTATTCTAGCTTCCCTTGGCTTCCCTTGACTGTAAGATACTGCCTTGATCATTCTATTGTCATTTATTCCAAATTCCCTTAAATGTGAAGAACCATGTTTCTACATGACATTCCAGATGAATTTTCACTATATTTAATATAATCTTAAATACCTTTGTGGAATGCTAGTAGCTAACAAATAAACTCCATGCCATTCAAAACTTCACTTTTCCTGTATTCACAATAAATCCATTTGAATTTGCCCTACTGCCTCAAGGTCATGGTTTATTAGCGCTCTTCAAACAGGTATCTTTAGAGACAAATAAATATACTTTTTTTTCTTTCCCTGCAGAATAGCTTGAAGTTCCTTAATTTACAAGAATAGGCATAATTACTTTTACTAATTAATTTCTGAAATTTAACTCATTTTTCCTGAATATATCCTTTCCTTGCTTGAGTAACTACACTAGCGCTTTAATAAATGTAAACTAAGTGTGAGCAAATGTTTTCCTTTTAATCATCGAGCTGCATGAAGCAATATGCAAATACCATGTCTGCATTGTAAGTGTTTGGCAAAGTTATTGTTTTACAAATCTGTAATGTTTTTAGGTTTACTAGATATCTGCTGTTATTTCAAGTCAGTAAGTTCTCAACTAGAGCCAGAATCTTGTCAAGATGATGATGTAAAACAAACTCAAGGATCCTGTCCTGTATGGCCAGCTAGGCTGAAAAGGCTTCTCAAATAATTCCAAAGGGATTTCTCAGTAACAGGATAACTCATTCTACATTATTTTTCCCCTTCTATTTATCTGCTGCTTACAGTATTTAAAATATAACCCTGGCTTGTTTTTTCCTGTGCAGACTACATGACAATTAAAACCAAGTACTAGGGCAGTAGTTCTCAGATCACTGCAGGACAACTTAAATAATCATGTAGCGTCAATGACTTCAGACAAGTTCAATAATCAGCCCTAGCTGTAGTGCCTCTAGGTATAATTTCTGGTTTACCAGCACCCAGTGCAAGACATATGACAAAATCAGGCTTTTAAATGTACGTGATTGCTTGAGTTACTGAAGGCCAAGGCAAAGGGGAACTTGCCTGAACTCACCCTTCAGGCACATAAGCCTAAACGGTTGCCAAGGATAACCTTGTTTAGGATCTCTTTTACTCCTGAGTAGAACTAGATACTTCCTATTTAATCTGGAAATCTCCATAAGCCCCAAATTATCCTGATCTGAGCAACGACGCATCATCAGCTAGACTCAGAAAGGATGGTGCAGACTATGTGAAAGGACATTCAACTACCAGCAGTGTCTAACCACTTATGAGAGAATGTGGATTTGGAATTTTTGGCCAGAAAATTAATTTAGACGGTTGTAATACAGTTAACTGGATGTATCAAAACCCTCTGAGCTGAACTCTTCAGCCAGTCCTTCATATACCAATGTGTTTGATCATCACAGATTGATTCCTGTTGTGCACAGATCCATTCAGACACCCAGCACTCGCGATAGTCTCAGACCTTGGGCAGCACCGAGTTCAAGAACTACAAAATTGTGAGCAGTTTCATTTCATTATGGCAACTTTGCTTCTAAACTCCTTTTACAGATTTTTACCAACTTCTGTTTCTACTCTTGGTCATTTTTTTTTTTTTTTTTTTTATAAAGTTTCTGTGGAGTGAGGGTTCTATCTTACACTGCAATACAATTACAGTAAGAACTACATGAACAGTTTCTATCTAGTTATTTCCACAAAACTTGTAGACATTGCAATGTGGATAAAAGGGCAACATCTTGTACAGGATTTAGATAAATAGTTTTGGGCAAAAGACACATTTTTCACAGTTTTTAGGATCACTATTTTACATTCGTCATGAAAAAAAACATTTTGGATTTCAAGAATCTACTTGGAAGTGACACAAACACTTTAAAACCAGTAAGATTTAATCTCATTAGCTCAAACCTCTGAAGACGTATGGAATCTGTTTTTAACATGCCAAAATGTGATTTGATCATTATTTTTGTTGCAAATGCCTACACAGCTGCAGACTTCTGTGCCTCTGTTGGAATTAATGGAATTCTAACGCAACTGAACAGGATTAGAGGAGAATATTTGAGAGGAAAAAAAATAGTCTCACAGTCATGTTTTCTTTTCTTGTTTTTAGTTCCCAAGAAAATGAGGATTGTGGATATTCACTAAATTAATTCTCTTTATATTAGGGTTTAATTAATCCAGAATGACAGTTGAGTCTGCTTTCCTAATGTTCCATTGTAAATCATCTGCAAGGCTCCAGTTAACTTGAATTTAGATGCATTTATGCACTCCAAAAATGAAAGCATTAATCCAGAATTATCACTATGGAATAAATGTAATTCCATGACATTTCATGCCAAAAGCCTCTCTGTGCAAGCCTTTAAGAACTGAAGGGTAATTTTTAAATCAATCCTTCTAAGTTTAAAATAATGTCATATTTTACCTTCAGAGAAAAAAAAAGAGATCCTATAAACTATGTAGAATTTTATTAATTATTAATATCCTGATTTTGCTTACTTCTAGTGTGTTAAGAGGTATATTCATCTTGTAGGGTCTGTCCATTTTTAACATGCTTAATTATCCAAAAGGACAATAATAATTGCAATCATGGTTGTGGTTTTGGTCAGCCAACGAGCTGCAACTGATCCTGATGTTTTTGCAAAGTTTTACCTGGTAAAGGCCTAGAGACAGTCTTTGTGGGAACCATGGCAATGGGCAAATAAATGTTTAGAAACAGATGCTGAGCCTTGGCCTAATGGAGCTGGGCGTAAGGAATTAATTCCATTCTCCACTACAAAACTTCTCTGCAGGCAACTGGTTCCCAGTGAAAGGTTTGAGGTAAATAATTAATGAATTAAAGAAGATTTTCTTAATGTAAAAGTACCTGCAGACCCAACAGGACAACACATTGCACTCAGACCAGTAGTCCAATTTTTAAATGAAGACTTGTTTAACCATTGTCCAAGGTAATAAGACATGATTTTAATTTATTTGTAGATAAAGGAAAAGACCACTTTATAGGCCCAGACTATACACAAAATGTTCCTGTCTAAACACTGACAATCAAAGCAGATTTATAATTCCAATTATTATTGTTACTGGGGACAAGCCTTATCAATCAGTAATATTATTACAGTTGGAAAGAATGAAAAGCAATCCAGAATAGTAGTCTTGGGATATGTCGGTGTGATTATGGAACAGGGCTAATAAAAAACCAGGGGGGGTCATGCATAAACTGCACAAATAAATTTTCTGTCCTTTACTGGTTAAGATAAATATATAAAAAGTAGCCAACAAAGAATGAAGCGTCAAGTATGAACTTAGAGCATAATGCTTCCTTCTGGAATATTTTTCTGCAGGAAAAGTATTTCTGGGTTGTGCTTGAGTGCAGAATGCACAGCCTGCAGAGAGTGAAATTTTCTATCAAAGCTCTCTTCTATTGAACCTAAAAAGTAATAGGAAACGGGCACCGGTTTGTATTAGAAAGATGGAACAAAATTCCATTACAAAACAAACCGCTCTAGTTGCTGGAGATTAATGGGATGCTTTTCCTCTGCCTTGCAGTGTCTTGTAAAATATCTATCTCTGCATGCTTACTGCGGAGGGATGAGGGACTACACGTACACAGAGAACGCACTGCACTGCTTAAACTTGCTCATCACTGCCTTGCTGAACAGAGTTATGACATTATGGTATGTTAGGAGCAAGGCTTAAATCTGTGGTCATTTAAATCACTGTCAAGGTTTTAAAACGTGATTCAGCAAAAGCCGTTAAACGGCTTGCGGAAAATGTGAGAACATCCTGTACCGGTTCTTGTCATGCTCAGGAGACTCCTGGAAAAGGTAGCTGCTTTATATCATGAAGCATAAAATAGACACCTTTAAGTGAGTGAAAAAATAAGTGACTTTCAATATAATATGCTCAAAATGATCCCTAGTGAGAGAAAGTATTATTTATCCTAATGAGATTTTGAGAGATATGATATTTGTCTTGTAAAGCTGTGTTAAGATACTCTTTATCACCTACATTCTTCATTTCTGCTGCCCCTATTTTTATCAGACTCTATTTCCTATAGATAGGAAGAATTAAAGCTATTTCTTTCTTATTAAACTTTCTCAATAAAGCTTATGCACTAAGTCAGATTTCAAAGTCAGATGCTCTTTTTTTTCTGTTTTTTCCCTTTTCTTCAATGTAGAGCCATACAACAGAAATAAGAGCATGCTGGTGAGAGGGCTTATGCCAGGTCCCATGAACTGCTTTTTTTCAACCATACTGTTTAATAGACAAGCCATAGCTTAAGATCAAAGAATTTATGGTGAATTTAGGAATAGCAGGCCCAAGATGGTGGCAGAAGAGCATGCCAAGGAGCAGCAGAACATATTGGAAGACTAGATTGCTTATTTTCATCACTGTCTGTCTCCTATTTGTCTAGAATGTATGAAAATAAATTTGGATGTGTTTAATGATCCCAGGTATACTAGACCTCTCCCATACAGGCAGTTGTATAGTCTGTTAAATCCTGTGACCAAATGTATTTGCAGGTAGCCACAGCATAGTTAACACAGTGAAGTAT
The DNA here is from genome assembly GCA_013396935.1 of Baryphthengus martii. Classification (NCBI taxonomy): domain Eukaryota; kingdom Metazoa; phylum Chordata; class Aves; order Coraciiformes; family Momotidae; genus Baryphthengus; species Baryphthengus martii. The sequence continues at coordinate 54,332 of VWZK01020706.1, read as the reverse complement.
AGGGAAGCCACTGAGAAAAAACAAAGTAGTGGTATTTTAAATTTTGCCTCCAACACCTTTGTTATTTTCATCTATATCACAAGGAGAAATCTGACATTTCACAAAAGATTTTCAAAGAAATGTAAAGCAATGTAAACAGGCGTTTGTAAAAGAATAGTAGTAGCTCAGAATTAAAAATAAATAATAAAATGTACATTCGGCATTAGAAATATGTATTTCCAGGTTATCAAAAATTATTAGGTTTTCATTAAAATATTGTATGTTAAAAGGTGGTATCACTCAATCATGATTTAATTTTATTGTATTCTCTTATAAATGGTGTACCTCATAGATAAAAGTGTTATGAAAAATATTCATATAAAAAGCAGTCATAGGTTATTCTTATTAGAGTACACTAATCTATTAGCATTTTACAGGTAAACTTCAAAGCATGTATAAATATCAGTTAATTCTCAAAAACCCCTTTAAATGGGAAACAAAAACTACTGCAATATTTTGAGCATCAGTTAATTTTCAAAAACCCCTTCAAATGGAAAACAAAAACTTCTGTAACATTTTGTGACTATATCAGAGTAGAGAGGGGGTAGGGCTAGAATAGCATCACAAAGCACTGGAAGCAATGGCATGTTGAAGGGAGAGAACACAAAATCCACAATATTCTCTGACCATGTTATTTTATTCCCTTCCACGGAGACTGCGTGCTGCTCTGAAATGCACAAACATCCTCTACAGCTTCCAAAAATGCTTAGCAGCGCTCTGATTACAATCAAAAGGTTTTCATGTTAGCATCCCTGTTGGCAATATTCCCCAGAAACGGAATGTCACAGATCAAATATTTATCACAGATGTTTAAAGATAATACAAAAGTCCTGCTCTTCTTGACAGAACCAATCAGGCTCACTATGTGATCCTTTGACTCTAAAGACAAAAAGGATTTGGGAGGAATAACTGGATTTTCTGCACAATCTTCAAGAAATTTGAAATAATCAGTTCGCTTTGCCCATCTTGACCCTGTCTGAATGTGACAGTTCTGAAGGGTTTATGTCCTCAGTGGACACTGAGATTTAAACTGCCTTTGTTTGCTGCCTGAATACATCTATTTGTGATGAAATGACACCATTCTACTTGGCCTGCTTTCCAAATGTGTCCCAGCAGCTTCAGCTGTTTAGTAAGGGACATTTTCACAGGGGCAAACAGAAGATAATGTCCATGATGTAGTGCTCGAAGACTCCAGTCTTATGTTTATTTCCTTGTTGCAGCTAATACACACCATGGAATAAAAAAAAAAAAAAACAAAACCAAAATAAAACTTTCACTTGCATAGCTTGGATGTTACCAGTTTTTAAAGTGGAAATATCTTAGAGGTGAATTAGTAGTGCTGTATTAGTTTAAACACGGGGTTATAGCTTTAGGATTGACAGCTGTTTGAAAATTCCTGCCTGTGAATCCTGTCATCAGCAAACACCCCGAATGTACATAGAGTACTGGCTTTTGGCTACTCATGCTTCTGTCCATCTGTTAAGTTCACACTGTGCCAAGTCATAAGTAAAGATGTCTCCCTCGAGCATAGGAGTTAGGCTGTGATTGGGATAGACAAGCAATAAGTATAGCACTAAAAATGACATCTCTTTTGAAAGATTTTCCTTTGTGCCAGGGCTTCATATACATACAATTAATAAATTGATTGTTTAATGGCTGTACCAGAACGATTGACAAATTGATGCTTATTGTCCAGTGAAGATACTGGGCTTGTGTTAGTAAAGGGTCCAGCTAATGGTGAGAATTGAAACAGCTGGCTACTTATGAAACTTTCTATGAATTTCAATAAAAATCACAATTTAAGCATGTTATTATTCATCCAAGAATTTTTGTCTTTGTATTTCTCCTGGCATTCCATTTTCATAATAGATAGATGCTAAGCGTTTACGTCACCCTGTAAACAATTAGATAAAATGCAACACAACTTAAGCTCCATAAATAATTACGTGTTAAGGGAGACAACTGAATAGAAACATTGTTCTTTAATTGTTTTAATCAAAAGCTTTTAGTAAATACTCGCAAATTATGAATGTGGTTAACATCAAAATGGTAAAATATGTGGTAAAGTTAATGGAAAATGCTTTAACCAAAGAAAAGATAACGAACTTGTTAAAAATGCCATCTGTGTTGGACAGTGATGAATGCATGAATAAAATGAACATCCTTAAATATATGAAGTTGTATGTACAGAATTCCTTCTGTAAAAAAGAAGACAAATTGTGTCATATTTGTATAAAAGAACTTGTGAGTAGTACCACAATTTCTGATTGATACATAATTGTTTATGAATGTCTAATCAACAAATATGTAATAAAGGAAGAAGCAACTTCAAGCAAAAAGGAATGTTAGAGGATAATTTCACAGGCAAAGAAAAGCACTGTCCATAAAAAAGGAGTTGAAAATCTAGAAGTAAAATTTCACTTAAATACTATAGACAAATGACACAGAATAATCAGGGGTGACTTTACAAGGATTATTTTAGAGTTACTATGGAGAAAAGCTTCAAGGGATCATCCTTTGTTTCAGCAGCACTCCTGACCACACAGAAACTACAGTCTGCTTATCACTATTCTGGTTGTCTACAGCCTCCACAGTCCAATTCAATGTTTGCAGCTCCCTATTTTTCATCATATTTTTATTTAGTTGCAAGGTTTTTGTACTGAGAAGTGAAGCATTTAAAGTTGTTTTGTTTGAGTCTTCATCCATATTTTGAATCCAACTAAACCCACATTTTAATGGGGCATCTTCTCACAAATTTTCATCTTCTGCCTGTTGGATTGTGGTAACTCTCGGAATCAGCAAAATAAATTGAGAAATGTAAGATATGCTTTTATACCACTTATCTGGTTTAGAAAAAAAAAACCAAAACAACTAAAACAAAATAACGTGAAGATACACTAAAGCTCTGCTTATTCTAGGGATAAAACATCAGCATTCTGGAGATACTTTTAAACATTGATTATCTTATCGTATGTCAAATTAAAAATGGATCTATCAGAAATTCAGGGGGAATTTAAAAAATATTTTCCCTTCAAAACTGGGTGTGAGATATATTTTTTTTCCTGAGACCTAGAGGGGACTCTGCCAAACTATTGCAGCAAAGAAAGCGATGGAAAGATTGCTGGAGTAGCACTGAAAAAAACCCTTTATGCAAGGATATAGCAGCCAAAAAGAGATATCTGCAACGTGCCGAATTTGCTCTGTTGTATAACACCTTTTTTTATTGTTTATTTTTCAGCAAAACTGAGCCCTACATTCAAAGGTTTCTTGGGTTTCTTGGTTGCTGGTGGATCTACCTCAAGGTCTCTTACGCTCCTCTTCCTCAAAAACAAAATCCAACTTACACAGTGCATCAATGCTGCCCAAAATCTTTAGCAGGAAGATGTATTTCACCCAGCTTTGGCCATCTAAAGAGTAGCTCCCTACTGAAATTTTGTTTGCACTCTTTGTGACCAGTTGCTAGAAATGAGAATTTATATAGGGAAATTCATTCAAAGATAAAAGGGGTGACAAAGCCTCTTTTAAACTGAGGCTTATTTGTCTCACTTGCCTGGGAAAGAGAGCGAGAGGCCCTTTGTACACTATGCACCTACATTTCAGGTGCACGTAGCCAGGGAGCTGAATTCTGTTTAAAGTCCCTTGGGTAGTTAGTGTCCCTCGAAAGCCCGTGGAGTATCAGTGGATAAATCACCCAGGAGCCTTTGAAAACTGTTCTATTCGCTGTTGAATCCTGATTATTGTCAGCTGCAATAGCCCGTGTGTCTAAAAATACCCTTCTTTCCCACTAAGGTCTTTCAAACTCACGCGTAGCTTTTGTAAGAAGATACTCAGTAATGCTCCCTAGATTATACCTTTATCCCTTCCTTTCCTAATCATTCTAACACAGTCTCCTGTTCAGACTTGTCTTACATAATGTTGATCTAGGAACATTATATATAGG
>VWZK01020706.1:28047-50333 GCA_013396935.1 Baryphthengus martii | reverse complement strand
GAGAAAAAAAAAAAAAAAAAAAAAGAAAAGGCAGTTTTCTTTCTGCACTGGTCAAGTTTCAACTCCTTGCCAACTCTGTGACATCACTTGTTCTTTTTTTTCTCTTTTTATGTAGTTAACTTTCTGTTTTTCACCTCACGGACACATTTAGTTTGGAATGTAGAGAGAACATAAAGATTTAATGGCAAATAAACTTTAGAGGCTTTCAGGCTCTGTTTGTTTTTTTGCTCAATTCTCAGTCCTGGTGAACACTGACAGCTTTAATTTGAGTAAAATACTTTATTATGCTCCCTGTTGCACTAGGAACTTTGAGTGTAATTCCTGGTTGTATTTGTTGTCATTGTGTCAATGACAGAAACTAATGCTGCAATGATTACTACTTGTTTATGAAAATGCTAAAGATTCTTCAGACTCTTTGCTCATAATCTGAAGGTTCATTTGAGTGCTCCCATTCTCAAGAAGCAACTTCTGCTTCATGTAAGCTTTCTGATGCAGAAGGAGCTGAAATCAAGATCACCAGACCTGACATAACAACATAAATGGACCTGGAACCTCTTACAACTATTGCTGATTTGTTTTTATCATTTTTCAGAAGGGCTGCAATTGAACCGTGCTGGAAAGAAAAGGTCATTGACCAGCTTGGTGAATTACAGTACCTTGCCACCAGAGATTTTCTTTCCTGAATAAGAAAATGAAAATAAAGCTAAACTCAATTGCTTGTATATGGATATGATGTATGATTCAGATATCAGTCTGTTCATAGCCTCAGTTTTTTTCTGTTGTGTCTCTCCAAACCCTTACATCAGCTACTGAATGGGTGTGTTTGTCGACACGTTCTCAATACTCTAACACGGAACCAAAACTACTGCACAGAGAAACAGAAAAACTCAACTGTTCTTAATTCCTGCAAGTACTACCCATCAACTCTTTTCAACTTACTTGCAATTACAAACTTTAAAAAAGAACTGGCTAAATCTACTACAAATTTTAGAAAAGAAAGAGAAGTATCTCAAACGAATGAAAAATTCAAACAATAAGCATGGGAAACCTCTTTAACAAAGTGGATCATACATTAAGCAGTAATAACTGGATATCCATAAAATATGCATGATGAGAAGAGTGAAAATGTGATTACTGAAGGGAAAAGGTTTTCAGCAAAGAAGAATGGTTGCCTATAATAACTGATTATTTTAAGGAACTGAAATGTGAAGCATGTTCCATGAAATGCAGATCAGTACAGTCACTCTTCTGTAGTGGCTACTCCACCGGTACAATCAAGAGTCTGGGCAGATTCACACGAAGTAATTTACACAGAAGGCTAGACGATATTGTCCAATAAGCAATAAATTAAACGCATGCAAAATATGCACACAGAAAAGAAAAGAGTAACAGATCAGTCCAAACAGATGTTTCTACAACTGCTCGGGCAGTTACGCATTCACTTGCTTGCATTGTGTTTAAACTAAGCAGAACGAAGACCTAAAATAGAAACAAAATAGAAAAATACAACAACAGTTATAAATTACCGCATGCAAATAGCCTTTCCTCCTGTCCTCTATACCTCTCCTCCCTCATTCTCAGGAGCCTTGGAAAATACATGAGCACTTAGAGCCAATTTTTTTTTATTGTTACAAATTGGAAAAAGTCCAGTGCGGGGCAGCTTCATTAACTGCAGTGGAGTTTCAGCCATTTATAAGAGCAGATAATTTGCTCATTTACAAGAGAGTGTTTGGCTTAATGACCCCAGCCCATGCCAGCTTCCTACAGTCTTACTACAAAGAACTCTCTCACTTCTGCTAGCTTTGTTTGTGTTTGTCTGTGTTTGTGGTCTGTTTTTTTCAACACAGGAAACCTTCAATCAATTCAAGAGAGTTTTCTGTATTTACTCCAGCAGAATATTTCTCTGCCCAACTTCCCTCGTAGTTACTCTAGCCACTAGTAGAATTAAGAATAAGCAAGAGGACAAAAATGAATTAATTCCATGCTTCAATCTGATGAATGAATTTAGATGTAAGAAGGCAAATTATTTTTCTACTGTAAAATTCACTACCCCTAATCAGATCTACAGTGAAGATCAGAATATTCTTTTTAAAAAATCCCTTAATAAAACACATAATAAATTAACTAACACTAAAATAAATAATAATTGAAGACATAAGAAATAAAATAATAATAAAATAGAGAACTGATGAAACTGATGAACTTTTGAACCTGGAGTAAACAGCATAAATGTACCTAGAGAAAAAAAAATAGTTTTTTTCCAGTAATATTTCTTCTTTATCATAATAAACACTTCAAGGCCAATGAGAATGAATAAGTCTAGACAGCTATTTGGATGTTTGCTGTAAAAACAATAATATTAATGAAAATATTTCCCAATAAGGAGAATAAAATGTATTATTTCACAGGAAGTTCTCGCAATTTAACATTAATTTATTAATGTAAGTTATTATAAGCTAATAAATTAAAATGTGTCTGTCTTGCACTTCCTTTTTAATATTTTTATATAACAGAACATTAGATGTTTTTCATTTTAATCTTGTCAGTTCTAGTGAAATACCCCTGATAACACTCTGTTTTGCATTTCAAATACTATGTGCTCATTAAAATGTAAATCAGGGGTCCAATCAGAATATCATGGCAATCAAATTGCAATATTCAATGAAGAGGTTTCAAGACTGACTTCATTAGTAAACATCATGAATCTCAGGTTTTTACCGGTCTTCTATTTGTTTGTACAACTGTAAAGGCTCAATTATGAAGCCTTGAGACAGACTAAAAATAACATAAGACTAATTAAAAGTTACAATTAGATTTGTGTAAGCCTTATTTTTTAATTTTTTTTGTATTTTAAATCTTCCTTTTCTACTTAACCATTACAAATGAGCCCTTGGAAAGAATGTTGGAAAATTGGAAGTATGATGTTATGTTCATTATTATGCATGCAGATAAAAAGTATATTCTAAAAGTTTCTATAGAAATTTTAAACATATTGTAGCTATAATATGCTATAATTATGTATTCAATATTTTGTAATATTTATTGTACTTTTACATAGGTAATTTATATACTTTAAGGATTTCTGGTTTCATAAAAAACTACCAAGTATATTTTTATTCCAAATCAAAGAATACCAAAAATAAAATCCTGAAAATATGCATCTTAAAAAAAGTGTTCAGATAATGAAAACTTTTAAAAATAGATTGTTCCTGTAAATTCAATGAATTTCTTAAACTAATCTCCACCTGATTTTATTTTTTTTTTCTAAGTCATCATATTCTGTTAAAAAAACCCTTGCAGTCAGAAATTTATAATATCTTAGCCTGGAAGTAGGTTAATGATAAATAACAGAACTGGTGTCAAATATGCTTTCAAAGATTCTGAAAATAGGTATCTTGACTTGATTATGGCTTTATCCATCAGAGTTTGCAGCTTCAACACGGTGCAGTGCACATGTATGTATGTAAAGGTATTCAACAAAACTCATTAAACACCTATGACTTGAGAGTGAGTAATTAGCATCACTGGTTTTCAAAGCCAACCACTTCTGTTTGACATAAAATAATGATTACGGTCCAGGCAAAATAGCTTCTAGCAAAACTGTGCTTAGCTGTGGAATTAAACAAAGCAAAAATAAAGTCAAGAGGCAACTGAAAAATCAGCTGAGGTAGAACCTTGTCAAAACTCAGACATCATAGGGTCTAGGAAAACTAAACCTGTGAGAAAAGACTAGAATGCCATCCTCATAATTATACCCCTACTATCAGCATGTTATTGGCAGTTACCACTTTATCATCAGCATAAACCAAGTAGGAGAAAAAGGGTACTCTCTCATTCACCTACTGTGTCATCATTATCTATCAAAATGTCAATGGCCCAATGGAAGAATTCAGAGAGTTTGAAACAAATGTTTACTATCTGTAGTACTATGAACTCCTTGCTGCTCAAGGAGTGAGCATCAACTTTCCGGTTCGTAGCTCTTCACTCTGCAATTTCATGAAAGGGCGATGGTCTACACTTGGCACTATGTAAATTCAGCCATTTTTTTCTAGCAGAATAAGGCAATACATCATTTTACTCCTCTGCAGTTGGAAAAGGACTTCTTGTAAAGTAGTGCTGTGATACTGCACTGAAAACTGTCAGGTCTGAGAGAAGTCTGTTTTAGCAGTTGGTCTGCTGTGGGAGTACAGGCAAACACGATGGAAGGGCGAGTCTGCAGATTCCCATGTATGTCACCCTCACTTTTTCCAGGCAGCTTAAATAGATATTGTATAAATCAGATCATCATCTGTAAATGACAGTTATCATTCCTATTAATTTAGCATTATCCTTTACTGTTACTCTATCTTTCAGATCAAGAACAGGATTCGACTTCATCCCTTTCGAGGATCCTTCTACGTTTCTTTCCAACATAATGATGCTGAATACTCTGTCCTTTTGTAAATCCCTTTGATGCAACGCAGCGTTCTCACAGTATATGTTGTCCCTTGTAAACTGAGTTTCATGCTAGTATCCCATTCAAAGGAAAAATCTTACTGTGGAAAGACGTTTTTTAGCAAATGTAAAGTAGTTTTTAACTAGTTGCCCCCAGTAGCTCTCTGTGTCTGCTGAAATGGATACTGGGGCACAAAATGTTGGAGGAGTCCTGTCTTCAGTTAACATATAATAAGAAAATGTACTAGATATACACATATGCTATGTGTAATATACGACACCATTCACTGAAGTAATAATACATTATTCATGAAGTGTCGATAAGTGCACTCTAAAATAAATTAGTGTTGAATTCCTTTTCACTCTGATTTGTTTTAATTAAGCCTGTAATCTACATGTTTCTCGGTTTTAAGCAGTTTCATTCTTTCCTTTAAACATTATTATAGCAAGCCACTAAATTTTAATCACACAAAGGCTTCTCTTGTGGGATTTAAACTAAAATTCTTTGTCTTTTTAATTCTACATATTTTATGAAGCATGGAGATGCCTGTGTAATGGACTTATCAAACTTGTAATTATTCTTCATACTGAGATTTGGGTTTTGTTCTTCTGTTGCTCATCATTCATTAATGATACAAACAAGCTTGTCTTTTGACTGTAAAATTCCTTTTTCAGAGCTTATAATTTACGACGAACATGGCCTTCTGTTTAAAGCCCATCAAAGTCACCATTATTCTACATTTATGTTCATGAAATTGTTTCATCTCTTAAAATGTTTAAACTTTTTTTCTATCCATCTATATACTTATTATATATCATCTCTTTTCTGGCAGATTTAATCTCTGGCTTATTCTTTTTGGAATCTCAAAAAAAAAAAAAAAGAATAAACACCAGCTTTTCAAATCCTCTCAGAAGTTTTATATCAAGAGTAATACTATCTGTTCTTTTGCTTTGCAAGAAGATTCAAATGAATGTTTTTTAACACCTAATCCAATCATCTTTAAACTCTGCGCTTCTGCATTACCAGCCTAAACCAGGTCTCTTCCAATGGCTGGTGGTACTACTTCATCATACAGAATGATCTGAAGCCACTGTGTCCTTCCTTTTATTTTTCCATTTATCATCCATCATGCAATGTTTCACTCACTTAACTTTTTGATTCTCTTTAACTCATTGTGTTAAAAAATAAATAAATAATTTTACAAAGATTCATTCTAATTTGTCTGCCTGGATTTAACTCTCTTTCTAGTTACTTATTATGTAGGAATAGGCATGCATTCACTCAGAAAAAAAAAAAAGACCAACCAAACTGAAAAATAGATATAAACATCTCATTACGTTTGGGAAGCTGAAGGTAAGTAATGGGGTTTTTTTTATTCATATCAACTTTCCTGAAATCTGTTAAGAGGTTTCAAAACTTCTGGTAAAATCTGTCAGTATACAAACATCTCATGATCTTGGGGAACCTCCTTAAATGTAAAGCAAAGATTTTAAGTATTGAATCACTCTGATGTGCCAGAAGGGAAGTTAATGAAAAAATTGGCCTCATTTCTATTCCAAGTAGTCTGACTTTAAAGAGAAGGTTGCCCTTTTATGCTGTGTAAATTGCCCAGAAGAGTAATGCCACCTTTTTATTTCCTATATGTTTATTGCCTAAAACAAATGTAGGAAAAAAGAAAAACCCAAACCAAAAAAAAAACTAATAAGAAAGTAAGGTTCAAAAAATGGCTAATTTTTTATAGCAGTGGTGGGTTGACCCTGGCTAACAGTCAAACACTGACCCAGCCACTCACCACTCCCCTCTCCTGTGGAATGGGAAGAAAACAAGAGGAAAGTGAGAAAACTTGTGGATGGAGATAATGACAATTGAACAGAGAAAGCAAAATCTGTGCATATCGAATGGTAGATGAAATTTAATGCTTCTGATAGTAAAGAAAACAGAAACCGGAAAGAAAAAGCTGTTACATACATTTCTTGTTCTGGAACTACACGAGTAACTCAAACTCATCATTATGGTTAGTTCTGTGAAAGCATTTGTTCATCATACTATAACCATATGTTTTTACAGTTGGATACCAACATGTTGGATAGCAACATGTATTCAACGGGAGATTCACACGCAGACATTGGTATAAACCTGAATGTTCAGTCTTAGTCTGCTGCATTCTGTTTTACAAAGTTTTACAGTGAAATCATGACACAAACATTACAAATAATTCTTATTTGTGCTCCCATATAAAAAGTCCTTGTGTTCCGTGTAGTGATCGCCAGTTGGGCACTCACTGATTTTCAAAGCTCTGCTCACCTATTCAGATGTCCCACGGCAGATCACTCTTCAAGTAGCATACACAGATTTTTGAAATTATACACCTTTCGCAACCTGATATTAACGCAGGTAGCATTTCCCTTTTGTATTCCTATCGAGTTTGCTGATTAACTTGATCAAATGCCAGTTATGAGTCAGCTGGCATGCAAGTTCTAAGTATTCCTGGATTTTCTAGCACATGTTCATGATGATCAATTTCTCTAATGAAATGTCATTTGGGGATTACCGGAAATACTTTCCTTAAACTGATGAGATTGAAATCTTGAAGTTTGTTATTGACTTTCTGCCCCTATTCCTACATAGTACCATTTCTGAAACTGATGTTGTTTGCTAAATCACCACAGAGCCTCTCTCAAATGATTTGCCATATAGTTATTGTCCTCAGCTAATCAAGTTTCTTTGCTAGTTACTTATCATTGTACAGTAAGGTTTTGCTACATTTTAATTTATTACATTCAGCTCTTAGTTCCTGTATGTTAAAGGAGAATTAGTAACTATATTCTGCATTTCTTTACATGGTCATGGGGTCTTTTTGAGTACCTGTAAAACATAAACTAGAAAGACAGGATGCAATTGCTTGTCTATCACAAATGTCCAATTTGATTTTTCAATATTTGTGCTTTGTATTCAAATTTCCATTTCCAAAAAGACGTAAGAATGGTAATGTTTTCAACTAACTTTTAAGCTCTAGCAAGTATTCAAAATATTATTTTTAGGATACAGAATGTCTTCTTTACATATTACTCTCCATACCGAGGATTAATGCTGAGAATAAAAACCCTACCTCAATTCTTTTGTCACAAGTTTGACACTTTTGCCAGAAACTGCAGTCTTGGGAGCTTCACTGATGTTTGTTTAAAATTTTGAAGGAGTAGGAATGTGTATAGTTTTTACATCTAAAGGCAGTTTATGTTTTCACGGTTTAACAGATTGTTCCAAAGATTACATGATATATCAAAAATTGAGACATTTTTCCTTGTTTGTCCTCCATAATAAAAAAAAAATAAAATTAAGCTGGGACAGTGTTCATGACAGAAGAATTCATAATACTACAAAGAATTCTCTGCATGATGATATTTTGTTCTTTGTCAAGCACAGGCAACCATGGTGATGAAAACAACAGAAAACATGATTGTATCAAGTATGATGCTAATATGTATTTTTTTCCCATTTACTGAATAAACTAGTTCTAATAGAAATTTCACAGACACACAGAAATGTACTATTTTTTGCTTCTTTAAAAAAATAGAATTAGAAGAAGCAAAAAAAGATTTATGAACCTTAAACTAAAAGTGAAATCTTCTGTACACATTACACCTCTATGGAATAAACACAAATATTAAAATAATATACTAGTAACTTACTGGAAAACTTGTAAAAAACCACAACAGTAAATGAGACAAATTTCAAGAAGTGAGGAAACCCTATAGTTTTTCAGATTACAATAAATAATTACCACTGAGAAATGAATAAAACACAAACAAATACAACAGCATTACCGTAGCCTGCATCATTCCCAGAGATACTGGAGTAAGAAATTAATGCAGGTTATTTCTTTCTGTCCCTAACCTTTCTCCTGCAGGGGGTGGAAAATGTAGGAAATAGGAATAACTTAAAAGACTGAAAATAGTCTAAGAAACAGAGCAGAACTAAGATCCACTATTAATTAAAATGTTTTTGATTAGACGAAGACCCAGAACACAGGAACCCCAATAGTCTTGATACTTCATTTCTGCAGGTGCATAACAGTCAAAATGATTTTCATTCTATTACTCTCAAATGTGTTTTTAGAAGAAATGAGAGGTACGATACATGTGGCAAGGGAAACCGTTTTATATGGTAAAATTCACAGTGGGATTGATGTACAGCACTCACAAGTGAACATTCCTTTGATACCTTTTCACTGGAGCTACAGCAACAGCTTTCAAGACCTTGCCCAAATAAATAGTTTGTCAGGAGAGCAATTAGTTGAAGTAGAATAGCCAATCTATTTTTACCTAATTCATTCCCAAGAGTTACTGCTTGTTATATTTAACGAGAACTCGTTCGCTGATTTAGTCACTTACCAAAATCCTCTCAGGTATCAAGAGTAGTCAATAGTCTGCTTACAGTCCCTAACAGATAGCTCAAGACCTCAGCCTTGTCTCTGCATCTTCAGATAAAATGATAATGTCTTTAAGCTCCAACTATTAATCATGGCTGGAAATGAGCCTTAGAGGTCTAATTCTCTGAGATACTTGACTATGTACCATGACTGAGAAATATAACAATCTACTGCTTTAGAAAGAGTCAGGTAAGATATTTGGAAAAGGCTATATTTAAATAAATATATCTACCCTAATTTTCATTCTGAGTCCCACAGAAAGGAGATTCCAGAATGTAAAGCTCCAGAAAATCAGACTTTCTCCACTTCATTTTCCAAAAGATATTTAAGTTTTATAAACAGAATATGGGAAACTCAGAAACTACCAAGATTAATATATCTGAAAAATCTGCAATATTCCAACTGACATATTATCTTCCTTCAACTCCTTCCTTAAGAGAATTTCTCTTAAGTAAATTGGCCACCATCTACTGAAAAGGTCCTCTTCAGTACACCATCATTGTCCTACTTACGAAATCTCTGAGCACCCATCCCCTATCTCCTTGCTCTTCTTTTGGATCATCCCTATGTCTTGAAAGGCATAAAAGCCGACAGGAGTAAAATTTGCACAATGTGAATATCAATGTGAATGTTAATATTTCAAAGCCAGTAGAGTTACCTCTGCTGGGTCATTGAGAGATGCAAGCATTCAGAATTTGAATAAGATCAGGAGACCAAGATTTTCACTGATTCTTGTATAAAACCTGATAGGTGTGTTTTTCCTCTTGCAAAGAAAGAATTAATTTCCATTGAAACTTCAGACCCCTGAGGGGACATTGAAAGTGACCTTTAAGGGAGGAAAGGGAAATGTAGGATGATCTGAACTGTTAAAATGAAGATTGACAAGTTTGTAAGGCACACACTGTTAATGCATAGGAATGTAAAAATACTTAAGCTAAGCCAAAACTTTGCTTCCCTTTATCTAGGATACCAAATTGCTCTGCAACCGTCTTATTATTCAATTTGCTGCCACCAGCAATCATTAAATTCACATAGTCTTTGTATTCATCCTGTAGAATTTTATACATACTCAAGTGCACCCAGCTTTCAGGGGGAAAACCCACATTAGTATTATAAGGAGACATTTCCACATAGATTTCCACTATTATTTTAAAGAAATAATTTCTCATTTGATTGTTGGCTTCTTTTTCTAATTACATAACTTGTTTTACATACTTGAAAAGTACCTCCTTGCTGCTTCACCTTGACATGGCAGAAAGCTTTCAGAATGGTGACCATTTCCATGTCTGCACCAATATTCACTGAAACAAGCCTACCACTCTAGCCTAGAAAACAGTTTCCATATATGTGCACCTCATTTAGAATCATTTAGAATTATCTTTTGTTCACCTACACGTGTCTTTTTAACATGAGATACTCTAATTGTCCTGTATCTTCCCACAGATACACTGTTATACACAGAGATCTTTCTGTTTGGTATCACTGTGTAATACCTGAAAAAATAGACCTAGGCAAATGATGGAAGCAGAGTCTGTGAGGGAACTTGAAAAGAATACGATAGAAAGGAGCTTTGGGATTTTAAGCCCACTGAAACCCTGAGAAGTTAGAACATCTTAAAATCTGGAAATTAATTAACAATAAAACATCTACCGCACGTCAGACAATCTGACTGTCAGAGCCTGACATTATCTGTAAGTAGAATTCAGGATAGGCCACCGAGGAGATAGGTACCTAGATTTATTTTGGACAGACACGATCAATGGAAACTATTCATCACAATTTAGTTATGACCATAATGACTTACCTTGAGAGCATTTTACAGTAAATACCGAAAGTGTGTTGATATGCTGATTTGAACACAATGAAGACACTTTCTGCATTCTGTTTATGTGTTCCTAATGGGAATGATCAGCAGGCTGTCTGTATGACCTGCTTTTTGACACAGCAGTAATTTAAGAAAAAAAGTTTACTAACAGATGAAGAGTAGAGAACTCATTCAAAAAATTCCAATAATAATTGTCTTGTATTTTGAAGTGAGCAAGTCAAAATGTCACATAACATCCTTTTCTGTGCACACCTTTCCTAATACAGTTCTCATTCAGTAATAGGCAGCTGAAATTTAATGGGTTGGCAATATCCACCCAATTGTATATTTTTGACAGCTGGAGACAATAAATTTATAAAGGCTATTATATTTTTTCCTGGCAGTATTGTACATAGAATCCATGTATCTCTGCATTAGCAACTATCACAAAAAAATTGGTACTGCTTCATATTCTGAACAGTGTAAGTTTGAGAGCTAAAATTTTAAAAGCTACAATTTTAGGAGAAGACTGGAGCTCATTTTAACTGCCAGCAGGATAGCTTGTACTATATATTCATTTGTTTGTGTTTTTCAAGCATACTATTACATATACTAATGATTTCTGAGTACATATACAAATAAAACACTAATGAACATTAGTTTACTTACAGAATTAACTCTGCATAACAACGTCCACTTGTTTAGGCCCCTGAGCGTAACCATCTGAACAACTTATCTGGTTGTAACTGCAACGCAATCTTGTCCAGTGAATTGGCTTTCCTGGGATCAGGCTGGGGTAAAAGTAGCACCAGAAATAGTACAAGAAATTAATACTTTTTTATAACAGAGAAGCCAAAAATATTCAAGTAACCTGAAATATTTATTTTGGCATCTTCTTATATTTTTCAGTTTGTTACAGGTACCTTATTTTTCAAACTGGAAATTTACTTTTAACTAAAAAGGAGGGCTTGGATTGTAAAATGTCAAAACAGCATGTTCCAAAAACTTCCAAATTATTTCCAACATACTTTCACCATTTGAAGTAACTCTGAACTCATCTTTTCAAAGATTCCTTTTCCTTTCATCAATACCAGTCAAAAACTGTTAAAAATCCGTAAGCTGTTTTCACTATGATTCAAGTACACCATGAATCCAAAAAGACACTGACCTGATCTATGGTTTAAGCTGTAGAAATTTCCTTAATATTCCCAAAATATAAGCTATGATTATATTTTGACACAGAGGTCATTTTGCAGTGTCTTCTCCCTTTATGATAGGGATAGAGATAGAAGAGCAACAAAGAAAACTATTCTTTTGGCAAAGGGATTAAGACTGCTGAATTGATGGTAGCAGTAGAATTCAGGTCAGGTATGTATTAAAAACTGTTGTGTTTTCTATTTTAAAGCCGAAAGTCTAAATTTTGATAAGTTTACCACTTATAAATTAAAATATTCCATGCAAAGTACTTGGAAAAACTAATGGATTTACTCCAGACACCATATTTTCTGAGGGATGGTGATTTAGACTTCCTCATGTTATTTATCAAAGTTTTAGGGCTTCAGAAAAAAATAACCACGCTGGTTTTGCTATAGATTTAGTCCTATTCAGTGTCAGGTATGCATCCCTAACTTTATCTTGCATCTAGGTATTGCAGGAAGATCCTGCTGTGAAATGAATGAAGAAAAAACCCAGATATATTCTTCTACTCTGGTTTTACAAGATGAAGAGCATCTTCTATTAATTACATCTTTAGTCCTTCCAAATAACTATAGTTACTAAGCACAATGTTAAAAAAAAAACAACAAACACAAAAAAAAACACAAAAAAATCCAAACAACAACAAAAAAAACCCACAATAAAACTCCAACCAAGCAAAAACCTACTAAGCTTTAGCTTTTCTTATTTCCTTCTTGTCTCCATTTCAGACTCAGGGTAAGCCTCACAGAGCAGGATTTCTATCAGCCCCCTTGCCCCTTCCCCCTTCCCTCCCAGGAGAGGATAAAAAGGGAATAAGAAAGAAAATGCCTCACCCAAAATTGGAAGGTAAGACTCTAACAAATTTAATGAATAACAAGAGATAAACAAGGAAAAGGAATATTAAGGGCAGAGGGATATCCAACTCTACACACAACCCGCTCTCGGGTGAGGCGGAGTCAGGCCCAGCCGGCTTGAGGACCTCTCGGCGCAGCGCAGCCCGGGCGGTAAAAAGCCCCCCCTTTCTCCCCCGCCTCCCGCCGGTTCCTGTCGTTTTTCTGGAACGTGGCGGGAGGGCGAAGGAATGACAGCTGTCCTCTGACCCCTCAGGGTCCTGGCGTTGTCACCTGTCTCCCTCAACTCCATCAGGTAACAATTAAACCACAACACTTAGATGCCAGCAAATCTGACATGATCTTTTAGTCTAACACAGTGAGCAATAAAAACTGGTATATAAGTGACGATTATAAGCAAAACAGCTCTGAATCCCATGGTTGCAACATCCTACTACATTTGTAATGACTATGGAGCTGGAATATGTGAAAAAGTTTTTTTTTGGCAAAAGCAGCTATTTCTGCAAATGTACTGCAAGTCTGTTATTCTTGATTTTGTCCTGAATTTTAGGTTGTTCTGTGGATTCAGCTTTATTTATATTTTATACTATTTGTCAGGGTTCTGAAGCCATGGAATACACAAGAATCAGCATTTCTAACAGTTCTGCCATTGTGCAGTGAAAGTAGACACTAAGCAAGTAGAAAAGAAGTGAGCAAAATCAGAATGGAGGCCAAACAACAGAAGAGTACAGCCAGATACTCAAAGGTACAGAAAAGGTAGCAGCAAACATAGTTTTCTAAACTCAAAGTATCCTACCTGTATGTTGAAATCCATATTCTTCTGTTTGCATGCTTTCACAAACCGGTTTCAAAATCCTTCTGCCACCTGCAAAAACTATTTAGGAACACATTGCCTACCAAAACAGAGCAGATCAGTGCTGAAATTAAATGAGGTCATTATTGCATTATCCTTCCATAAAAAGAGAAAAAAACCAAACCAAAACACAACAGAGAAAGGACACTAAAAATCTGTTGGGAACAAAGTGCAATACAATACTTGCACTTTTAAAATTATTAGATTATTCAGACTGGTTCCTGATATCTGATGTAGGGTATTTCCCTGAAAACTTTGGATTCTGGATTGATTTTGACTGCTTCTTTGGTTGGTTGACACTCTGTGTTGTGAATTATGCAAATATAAAATACAGTACATGATACTTCTGCTACTTATAAATGTTTTCCGGTTTGGTCCCATTATATTAGTACAAGTGGTCTAATTTCTTCTTTTTACAGTGATGTAATGATTCCTTGGTCTCAAACATATATGTTCATTTCACCAGTAAAGGGATGTTGATGCACCTTTTTATTTGATTTATTTTGGAGGAGTTTTGTCCACTCATTAAATGTCTGGGCTAGATGTCCAGCTTGAAAATCCCATCATGATTCCTACTGAATCATGAATCATATTTACACCATGGAGGATTCCCCAAATATGTAAGTGGAGGTAAACAGGGATTATAGGAAATCGGCGAAACTGGATACATGAAGCACTTTGCAAATTTAAAAGGATTATATAGGCTGTAAATTAAATGTTTATTAGCACTGCTAGCAGCCAAGATTCTGTATAACCCACTTATATACATGAATTGTAGTTGCATAAACTGGCTGCATTAACTCTCAAGGACTTTCTGAAAAATTCAAGGTTATATGAACTAACCTGCAGAATAACTGCTTGTCCGAACTTGATGACAGGCACTAAGAGAGCAAAAATGACAGTTTGATTCAGAGACAAATACAAGTTGGTCTTGAATGCCTGGCTTCCATTTTTCTGAGATGAGATAGCTGTCTTTAAATGGCTTCAGTGGTGAACATCCTGTCAGTTTAAAAGGTCAAACATTGCAAGGCATCAGCAAAAATGATGCTATACAGACCATTGAAAAAAAGAATGATTTTATTATCTTGACTCATCTGTTATATATTTACTTTGCTGTACTTTTTTCAGCAATTAGGAAGCTTATGGGAAAGAATAAAAGATGTGCTGAATGGCTGAACTGATTTCAGGTGTGGTGCACGACATCAGAGATGAAGAGAGATATATTGAAAAGCATGGGGAGTGGGATGGATAATTCTGGGTGATGTCACCTTTAAAATGTTACTGTCTTTAGCAAACAAATACTACACAGTTAAATATGTTTCTAGGTGTAATATTTTATTGATGCTACTTCAGTGTCTTACTTTATATGGCAATATGCAGCAAATTAATCTACTTTTTCTATTTCTGAAAAGTACACTTAGAACCATGCTCCATTCACAAAGAAACAATAATAATAAAGGACTGCCTTCCTAGCCATTATTGTAACAATAAAAAAAATCATCTAGGTAAATACTGACTATTGTTTATGAATGATCTTTTTTTCCTATATATGTGGTGGGTTGACCCCACAGCAGCTGAATATCCATGCAGTTGCTTACTTCTCCTTGCCCACTCCCAGGTGGATGGAGAAGAATATAGGAAGCATGGGAGTAAGAAAACTCATAGGTTGAAATAAAGATGAGGATCATTCACGAGATACCTTCGCACGTAAAACAAACTTGACTTGAAGTTAAATTAATTTATTGAAATAAACATTTAGTCACTGATTAAGGCACTGGGAAGCAAAGAAGACAAACACTCCTCCTTGCTTCCCAGGGTTAACTTTTCTCCAGTCACTAACTTGTCACCATGGGTCACATTCGGTCCCTTCAGTGATGCAACAGCTGGCACAGGTAGACAGAATCAAGATGTAGCAGTTTCTCTCTTCCTCTCTTTCCTTCTTGTTCATTCCATCCTGTGTCCTTCACAGACTGCAGTGTCTTCTGGGATATCCTTCCTCTGGCACAGACGCATCCATGGGCTGCTGTCGCTCTAGGGGAGTACCTTATCCTCCACGGAGCACCTCATACACCTATGACTTTGGTGTTCCCTCATTATCTTGTTCCATCCCTCCTACTCTTCTGACCTTTCCTAAATGTTTTCATGGGCACCGCACACTTGGTGTTGGGTTCAACTGAAAAAGTCTGTGGGTCCATTGTGGAGCCGGCTGGAACCAGCCTTGTGTGGGACAGGGCAGTTCCCGACCTCCTCCCACAGAAGGCATGCCTGCAGCCCCCCACTATCAAAACCTTGCCATTTGCACCCAATGCAATATATTAGAACATGACACACACAGGTAATTTTTTTCATTTAAGCTAAAAACACAGTCCACCTCCATACAAAATGTTAACACAAATCTGTATTACAAATTTATACCTGCATATTCATGGACTACAGAAAAACAAACAAACCATGAACTGCACACCTGAAGATTCAGTACAAACTAATAATATTTTCATTTACTACATAAATGTCTATGTGACAATAAAGAATAAAAGACTGTTTCTACAGCACTATTTTTTTGTTCCTTGAAGGTCAGTGCAAATTGAAGAGTATAATATATAGCTATGTATGTGTAGCTTAGAGTAAAATCACTTCTGATCAAATGACATTAAACAACTCCACAATATCAGTATGAATTATCTAGTCAATGGCCAGAGAGCTGTTGTTATTAACTGGAATATGAAGAATGTTTCTTGGGCTGTGACTACCATAGGATGCAAAGGTTCAGCTTTCTTTGAACAACTTCTCTGTGTGCTGGTCTTCCATTATTAAAATGAGATGTTAATACTTTCTCCTCTGACATCTGCATTGTGAAGATAAATATATGCTCATGATAGAAGCCACGTAGCCACTCAAAGAAGCAGTTGCAAGTGCTAGCTGGGTGACTGTTGAGTGAAGTTAGACAGTTTTCCAAATGTTAGTTGGACAAAATGAATATATTAGGATCACAAACATTTTTTTTATAAGTAATGAAAGAATATTAAAATTTGTGAAAGCTTTTGGAAGCATATAAGCAACATAGTGATTTTGTGATGCAAAACTAAAACCATTTATTTTCTAAGATACTTTACTCAAATTTTTTTAAAAAGCAATTGGGCTTAGAGTATTTTGTTTTCAAAAGACGTAACCATGTATCCGTGCTAAATTATGTTTTCTGTGGTAATTTAAGACATCTAGATACTACCAAAATTTAGGTTTGGTTTTGCTTTTTTTCTCTACTAGGAGGAATAATACTGGCATGCAGACTATCAGGATATCTTTATTTCGAAAGAATCAGTGGGCTTATGAGTATAGTTTATGTTCTTAGCACCTTCTTCCCATAAAAATACCTAACATCTTCAGCTATAAAACCCCCAGATAATCATGCAGTTCCTTTATGTGTATGATGAATGTTGCCTTACATTTAGTAAGAAACTACTTCAAAGCAGTAGTATGTATGGAGTTGTTTACGACTTAAAAGATGATAGGACTACAGGATTGAGAAATTGTTCTTTTGTGGTTTTCTTTTTATTTCATCTTTAGTGATTGATGAGAGGCATGGATATCTTATTGAGACAGCTGAAGTTCTTAAAATTCACAGGACAAATAACACAAATCATAAGAACAAATGTTTAGCTATTAAAAAAAAAAGGTTAAACCAGTCCCATAATATTGATGAAGGCAGTGAGCTTAGCAGGAAATGTTCATGTTAACACTGGTGCTAGCTGTCAGGTAATTGGAAAACTGCAAGAAAGTTGACCTACCAACTAAGATACGTGCATTTAGGTATAAAATGGAAAATTCCTCTTTTTCTTAGCTGTTCCTGAGTAGTAAGAATTTTTTGGGGGAGTAATTTTTCACTGTTTAGAAGAAGCAGATATTTAAGCTGCTCCTTTCCTATCTTTTCTTCTCATTTGTAATGCAGAATTTATAGCAGCCCTGAAGGTAGATGAAAATCTACCATCTTAGTCAAAAAAAGAGGTACAGCAAAGTGTATTTTATCCTTTAGGAGATGAACACTGTGTGAGTTATAAAAAGTTGGTGTTAGAGAGGGGGTGATTATAGTTAGATCTGGTGTGATCGTTAGCAGAGAGTGATTTTATTAGGTGTGAGTGTAGCAAGTAGATGTCTCTTTTATGCCTCTAAACCTTTACATTACTGGTGGCTCTGAACTCAGTAAAGAAAGGCAACCATTTTATGTGCAGTTATTTGTATGTACTAAGGGCATTTTATGTGCAGCTTATTCATTGTACTGACTGCCTTTTTCATGTTTCCCTGCAGACCAATTCTTTATTATTAAAAATTATAACTACATAAATACCTAAATCATTGAAAAAACAAACCATGCCGTGAACGCAATCAGTTTTTCAGATGTTATAGTGATGAGCATGATCTAAGAATAAAACAAACAACAGACAAAAGTGTATTAACCATATTTCATGAAAAAAAAATATTAATAATTTTTCTTTATAGGTAAATGAAATACTTTCGCAGCTTGGTAATCCCCCAGTATTTTTAAGATGTCTATTCAAATGGATAAGGCTGTCTTCTGGATTTATACCTGAGAAGTTTTCTAACTGATTATTGTGCATGTTTACGCTTTAAAGTATTTAAAATAAATTGAAATCCAGCATACATATCTACTACAGTACTATGTCAGGTGTGGTCCAAGCTAGAGTAGTAGCCTTGTCAATACTACTATAAGTTTAGCTTTTATAATTTCTCAGCATATATCCAGCTTCTTTTAGTTAAAAGCTACAAGTATGTCTGAAATGCAAACTGACTTCAAGAAAATTCCGTATTATTTAGGTCCACCTGTATTTTTCTATCTTTCTGCATATGTAGCACACAATTTGATTCTACACAACAGAGTGAAGTGAAATCATTTAAGCTAACCCCGGGTTACATATAAAGTACCTGTCAGTGTGCCATGGTATCTTTGAAACTGGTGTCCTCTCTTCTATTATCTCAGTATTTATGCATTTTTCCATAGTGTACTAATTATTTTTTTTCTGAACATAACAAGACCAAATGTATACAATAATCTTGTATATTTAATCTGTTGTGCTAAGTATGTCCTCAAAGAGAATATAGTATCTCCAAAAGGAACAGGCCGAGGCCTTGGATAAAACTGTTAGAATTGAGTATAAAGAGTCATGATAAATTTTATTTTCTGTTACGCTTTGTTTATATTCATGTTTCTCATGAAACAGAAGTTTTAGTTTTCACAAGATGAACCACATAATGTAATTCTTTTCCAGTAGATGTTACTGTAAGATGTTAGAAAGAAAAATGGAAGCCCTTGAACATATGACTCTTCTCAACCATTTTTCTAAGAATCACTGGAACACTAACCTGCGGCTCATTTAGCCAGCTGCTAGATTAGTAAAATAATCTTTGTGACTTACAAACTGTAGCAGAATGTTCTAAGTCAGCAAAGTTGTCAAAGAAATTTGCGTTATAGCAGTCTAAATATTGTAAGAGGAAATAGATATACAAACAAGCAAGAAGAAAATCTTAGGACAAACTTACCAGATGAAAAAATATTGAGCTTTATCATACAAACTGTTTGATTAGTTTTATTCAGCAAGAATACTTCTGAGTGTTGTGCTTCATTTGATTACAATAGTTAATGAACTATCTCAGTATATGAAGAATCACCCTATCTGAATTATGAACAAAATATTCTGCTTACATAAGCTTGCTTCTTAATAAACAATGGCAAAGCCTTTTTATTGCTATAAAATAATATTTTGCTGTGAGCTGAATTTTCATTTCCTGTTCATGAACGTCCATGGACAATTTTATTTAATTTTTCTTACTTGAAACTCTTGTGATCTTATCAAGAGACTGCTACGCCTATCTTGTGTCAGCTTTCAATTACATTACAATTGCTACTGTAAAAACATCCTGAGTCAAAAAAAGAACCCCGAATCTAAGTCTTTGTACTTATAACACAAGCAAAACATAGATAAAGAGAAAGCACCCAATGAAAAATTGAAGTACACTGTTTAGGAATAGAAATATATGTAAATCATTTAAAGGATGAAAACACTGTCTTAACCGGCACAAAAACTTTACAGTGATCTGATACAATACACTGAGGCCTACCTATCTGATAAAGACCATGCAGGTTACAAAAAGAATAGTCATTAAAAGCTAATAACAATCTCAAATACCAGTAAAGCCCAGTTTTAACTCAATTCTTAGATCACAGACAATGTTATAACCATATAAAAACCTGACACTAATCTTGGGCCTATTTTGTTGATTCACATTCATAAATTTCAAGGTCAGTGAGATAAAAGTTTAAGTACGTATGTGTAAAGGTTCATTCTGTTGGATTTCAGCCCTCATACTTTAAAGGATTTCCGAGAAATTTACTAAAGACAGTATTAAGGACAATTAACTCTGTTCAGAAATATTTTAGAGAAGAATATATTGAGGGCTCTTCCTTTATCTCATGAGTCTTTGCAAAGAGACACCTTTCATCCTGAACAAGCGCCAGCTATGTTAATTAACAAAAACTTGTGAAGCAAAAATAAAACTACACTGTAATATTAGGTTATAACTGCTTCAGCAAGCACTTCAGATACTTCATTCAAACAGCAGGATTTGTTCTTTAATTTTTAAGTTTAAAAAAAGTGCACTTACAGTAACATTATTTACGTAAATTATGGCTAACAGTCCACATGGAAGAAAAAAACCCCTCAGATTTTTCAAAAACACAAATAGGATTTAAGCAATAGACATTAATGTCTCCATTGTTTTTCAGAAGTTAAATGTCTGACCATGTTCCATGAAAAGAGGAAATTTGTGGAGTTTTTCTCTGGGAACTACAGCTTGAAATTATCGCACAATTCACACTGAGTCATGTTGACAAAGATTGGCTGATCTGTCCAGATATAGTAGAGTTTAATGAGATTATTATTTAGAAAAGGTTAATTTTTAAAACTTCTACATGACTGTGATGTTGAATTCAACTCCTTTGGATTTTTTTTTTGTTTGTTTTCTTTAAATCAGAACAGATTGCTTGTGTTGGACTGAAAATATCTATATTGCAAGATTTAAAATTGCTGAGATTTGTTTAAATCTTGATAGCCATACTTTACTTTACATTATTTTCCAATAATGCTGAAATATTTGAATACTCAATCAAAAAAAACAAACTCCAGAAGAGTAAATAAACATACAGGAAGAAAGCTTGATTGATTTCAATATAAGCTTGCTAAAAGAACACTCCCAGTTAGGATTGCTGATAAAAACCTTCCAGCTTCCAAGTAAATCCCTGTGCCAGCAGTAGAATGAACAATATTTACATTTTAAAATGAAAATGTTTGATAAACATGTAGAATTGGTGGTAGCAATACTCTGTTATACAGTTATTTTGCAAGGAGGTTAATGTACTATCCAGTACGGAATGTGGGAGGTGCAACAAAATTTCAACACTTTTAAAGGGTTTTTCATGTGCGTCTCCTTACAACTAAAGTGCCTTTATAAGAGCAAAGGTAGTTTAGCAGGAAATATAAAGACACCATAGTCCAGCAGCAGCTAGTTTTATACCATTTTTTTTTTTTAGTTTAATTAAATGTTGCTAATCCCCCAGATATTCCATAAATATCACAGTCGGATCTCTTGTGAGAGGAATCAGCTCTTTCATAGTGATATACATGGAGTAAGATAATTTAATAATTTACTTACATCCTGTCTTTATTAAATTATGTCTGTAGAGAAATTGTAAAATACTTTTATTGTTATCTTTCTTTTTCTTCTTAATTACGAAAAAATAACTAGAGTTAGAAATCATGTGGAAGACAAAGGATCAAATACTTTTTTTTTCTGGTTTGTTGTACAACAACGTTTGCTGTCAGCCTCAAGATGGATTCTCAGTGTTTCTTGCAATAATAGAACAAGGTGCTATCCCTATTTCTCTTCCTTCACCTGCTATCAAAAACCTGTGATACCTGTTATACTTGATCAGCTTATTAATTTTCCCATGTCTTAGTATTTCTATCCCACTTTGTACACTAAGGATTTTAGTATAGCTGAAACAGTACTTCAAAAAAAAGTAAAATAAAGAAAGAAATCAGGATGATGAATAGTCTCAAGTCTGGCCCTTGTAATGCTGTCTCAAGTGCATTCGATATCTTGAAACCATCACATTCAGAATGTTTTAAGATCAAAGAAATCAATAAAGCACAGCAATCAAAACAAAGTCAGAAAGAAAACTAGTCTATACCCCATACCTCCTTTTCCCCGGTTATTTTATCTCCTATGGCCCCAAATCTTGGAAGATCTGAACACTCTAATAACTAAATTTCACAGTCATTTTTAGTCATCCATTTCTCTCTTTGTTGTCTTTTCAGCCTTCTCGTGCCCACAGATAAAGAGCATTGAGCTGCTGTGTGTGGATCAGGAATAGTTTGTTAAATAATTTGATACTTTAAATATAGTTTACAATATTTTTACCAATTGAAAATTTAACAATTTGTTATTTTGTTCTCTTTCTGTACTTAGCATACTAACTTGAAAAGCCGCTACACTACTGCTGACAAATGTCTATGTAATATAAAACTTTATTGCTACAATGGCTTGATAAGCTGTAGGAAGATGCACTGTGTATTTCCTAAAAATTATTTCTATGCGTTAACTATACTCCATTAAAACAAATTGTAAACCAATCAACCAACCAAAGT
>VWZK01020706.1:12741-27994 GCA_013396935.1 Baryphthengus martii | reverse complement strand
CCTTACTGTAGCTAAATTTTCTTACATAAAGACAGGAAAGAAAAGTAAAATTCTGTTCAATCATTATTTCAGTGTACTGATGTTCATCTTTCTAGACATCCCACGCATCACTGTGAGAAATATGAGATCTTAATTCCTCTGTTGGTCGAAACCTCATATTTACAGGCACTATGTGTGGGTTGTACATCCACAGAGTTTTTCGGTGACTCACACAGAGCCATAGAGTTAGAGATGCTCTTTATACCTCTCACACAAGTCTACCCTCCCTGTTGTCCAAATCAGAGAATTTATGAGAGTTCTCTGTGGCTTTCCAGCCAAAGCATGTTGGATTCCTTCACATTGAACTCAGTTTTGTGCATAAAGAAGGAGAAGTCTATTTTTCTATCTTATACTCTTCAATTAAAAATCATTCTTTAATTCATGGTGCATTTGAAGAAGCGCATAGAAAGATGAATGAAATTAAAACAAATAGGTCTACTGTTTGCATAACTTATGACCTTCTATCAAAGTCCCATGGAGTCACTCAGCTGAATGCAGTATTGAAAAAAAATCATCAGTCTTCAGTTGTTCTTGAATCTCACTGTACAATTGGAGGTAGCTAGAGAAAAGTTCACAAGGTGTAGCTAATGATGAAAGAATTACAACCTGAAAACATGAAAGAGAGAAAAGAAAATCCTCAGAGATGCTAATTGAGAATTTCAGCTCATACTCTGCTCAGATAAGAACTAAGAACATAAACATACAGATAAGACACTTCCCCAAATGCCAGGATATACATAGTAATCACATCTTAAGGGCCAAATTCTGTTTTTACTTAAATCTATGAATCTTTGCATTTACATTTAGGTTAAAATATCTTTTTAGGGTGACAGATGAAAAGGGAGGGTCAAACCACAGTATTCTCTTCATGGAAAACTCACAGATAGACCAGGTCACACTGAGGTTTAGCTTACATTAAATTTTTCCTTCCCTCTGCATCCAGTTACCTGTCAGTGCAGATTTAGTGTACTGTATACATTAATAAGGATTAGATTTCCATACACAGAGAACAAACTGTAATACCATAATAGGAAAAAACAGCAAGTGTCTTTCACCATATAGCAGACCCTTCTGTTGAGTAACAGCCCAAATAATCTTCTGACTAGTAAGAAATCTCCCTCTTTGATATACAGCTACATATTTCACAGACAAATAAGGTCACCTGCTGTGCAGATCAGGATTTGCTTAAGAATGTACTCCACGGTAAAGAGGGATTCAGTGTGGAAAGGAAAAGCAATTCTAGGAGTAACTTTGTAAAAAAGATATAGAAATATCTTCTTAAACAATTCTCTTAACTCTAACACATTTAGCACACGCTCAAATATCCGTACACTCTCCATGTGGGCAGTGCAGTACTGCTGCTTCTTTATAATTTTTCCACCTGCACCTGAATTAAAAATGTGAGACAAATAGTCATGAAACATAAAATTCTTCTATATATAGGCTTGGTACAGCAATAGACCATGCCCTGCTTTAGTCACCTAAGCAACATTCATTTATTTTTTTTCTTCCTGATTAAGAATGCTGGGGAAAAGAAAAAACACAAACAACTTTTTTTCTTTTTTTCTGCTGCTGCAAAGATATTTTGCTTTATTGCAATCTTGTAAACTGTTACATGGTTTATCTGAGTGGAATGAGTAAGTATTGACAATATTTTTTACACTTAACTAGCTCCCACAGTTCATAATGGAAACTTATTAGGATAATGTTAGTTCTTTTGACAAACATTTCTTTTGACAATTAGCTTATTTAAACACATGACAAGAGTTTTAACGATGGAAGAACAGTAGATGACTCAAGAGTCATACAAACACCCAGAGGAGTCCGTTTGAGTCTGTTCTTTCCGAAGGAGAATAAACCACCTGTTATTACAGAGGAGCTGGATGCTACAAGATTGTGCTGCGTAACACAGGCAAACATATGAGCTACAGAATTTAGGAAAGGATTCTGAGGAGTGAGATTAAAAACCCACTAATCTTTCTTCAAGTCACAACAAATGACACTTGAGGGTTCCCCAGTGTAGCAGCTGAAGCACGACTGAACACCTCAGCAAAATGATAGCTCAAATGGTTTTCAGTTGCATTCAACTTGATCCTTCAGGGAAGAGAGCAAGAGGAACAAGATAATAATATCAGTAGATTCATCCAGGACAGGTGTTATTTAAATTACACGCTGTCCATTGGGACACAGAACTAATGGATGTACTGTCTGAGAGCAGTTGGCATTTTATCTCTTTGGGGTTTGAGGCTGGTGTAGCTAAGAAGAGAAACTACAGTTTCTCTGTAGCAAAAGAACTGAGGAGAAGAGTGAGAAAGAGACTGAAATGATTCCTGTGCATTTTTAATATGTAGGGGAAGGTAAATAAAACTAGAGCAACAGCCAAACCTATACTAGTAGATAAGAAGGAAGCATACCGGGGTACTAAGAACAGAATGAGTGCTCATATTGATCAAAACAACAATCAGGTGGTTCTGACTATGCCTAATATTAGTGGCAGACTTAGTGAAGTCTAAAAGAAGCATCATATTATTTGTGCTCTGAAATATCAAGAACTTGATTGATGAAATGAGGAATTTGAATTTACAGTGTAGGATGTGAAACCAAATAACCAAATACTATGAAGTGGAAATATGGAAATAAAATAGATTGGCAGCTGTAAATGGTTCACACTAATAAAAGACACATGATGCTGGGAACAAAAAAGGTGTAGCAGAACCGTATCCTTTTACCTATACATTAAGCTCTCAGAAAGTAAGAGATAACATGGGTAGAATATCTGTTAGATTAAAATTCTCTTTGAAAAAGGATGATGTTACCATATTGAAATTGTATCCTATGAAAATTAAAAAAAAAAAGTTATCAGGGAAATTTCATCTAACTGAACATGAAACAATGTCAAAAGTATGCTGGAAAAAAACCACAAAGGTATTACAGAAGTGAAAAAATATCAATCAGAGCAATAAAATTAAAAAATGTACACAGTACAACACACATCTACAAAACCTAATAATACATTCAGGTCTGTAATTTTACAACAATGATTAAAATAAGTAATTTTCTAGATTGAATTTGCCCAAAAAATGCAACTAAGAAAATAAGCATGTGCCTCTGAGACAGCTGAGTATATCTCTTGACCTAACACGGCAGATCACAAATGAAATAAAATTGTGTCATGGAATAATCTAACAATATAAAATATAGTGAAGGAGGTTGAATCAGATCATCCTAAGGCAAGAGTTTTTGTATGGCTTAACTATTAATTTACTGGCTATTATTTGAATGTATTTAATGTAAACTATTATTTTACTGTCTGGTAAATGGAGAAGTATGCCTTTGTGTTTGTGTGTATATGTGTAAAAATACTTCTTTAGACACTTCAGTTTGTGATTAAAATGAGGCAATTCAAAGCATTTTCAGTAGCAGAAACACTGAGCAATCATAAATAACTCGGTCAAAACTGCCAAAAAGCAACGATATACCTGGCAAATATTTGAGAGAAACAGTGTGTATCACTTTTTTTTTGATTTTGCACACTACTCACAGTTACCTTTCTCTTGGGACAAGACCATGAAACAGAACAGATCAAGGCTTCCACTGCCGTTCATTTTTTTCTATACTTGTGATCTAGTAAGTGCAGTCTCTTATGACTGATGAAATAGCTGATCAGGCCCAGAATCAATTCTTGTCTCTCTTCATCAGAGTAATCACATCCAATGCTTTGTGGAATGAATGATCAAACAAAAGGCCTGATTCTCAAAAATCCTGAGCTATTTACATGAATAAGAGAAGGGGCGTGAATGAGGAATATCGGTATCAGTCTCAACTCATGAGTATCTGAAAAAGTAAAAAGCAGAAAAGTATAGCAATATTCTATTTTTATTCAATGTTATATAGCTAATAATGCCGGCTGAAGTACTATCTTCAGCTTTCACAAAGCTAATATGATAAAACTTAAATGAAATATGTATGTGTATTTCAGATTTTATTGTAACAAATTATAGATACTAAAAATATGCCAATTCACATCTTGCAGTTTTAGAAACCTAACATGTCAGGGTTACTAGTAAGGACTTGGTAAGTTATTGTTAAGTAGAAAGAGGCAGGTACTTCTGGAAGACAATTCACATTTTAGGTGGCTTTACATTTGGAGGTCAGGATTTCCTTCAGTTACACAAGTCTGTGTTAACCTGAGCAACGATTTGGTTCTTAAAACCAGTGAAATGAAGTTAGGCTTTGAGCCCGCAGTATGAAAACCCCTTCCCGCAGAGTTACTTGGCCTTGAATCAGGTTTACATTAACTCATTTATATTGACAACTGGCTACAAATTAAGACTCTTAATGTTACAATAGCTTAGCATCTTAGTTTACCACACCTTCTCTTCATATCCGTATGTAATCTATTCACATTTGTTATTTCTAAAAGGATTGCCAGTCCTCATCGTGAGCAGACATATTTATTTGGACAATATATAATATTTACATTATTTTGTTTATTGTTTTTTAAATTCATTCTCCTTCCTGCTTTTTATATAATATATTGATTAATCTTCTGAGCCAACCAAAGCTCCAATAGACAATACATTTTTCCTTCTGAAGGCCTTCTCTCTCTATTTTGTCCAGATATTGAGCTGGTAAAACCTAATGCTGTCCTTACAGAAATGCAGTGTTTTACACTCCAAACTTAACAGGAAGTCATTCTTCATTAATTTTTCTCATTGAAAATCCAGTCACACAAAAAATTACCACATTGGATCATATCTGTATGGTATTCAGCTCAGGATCCCAACTCCTAACAATGACAAATATCAGGTACAATAGGTGGGAAAAAAAAGCTTACAGATTAGAGAAATTACAGTTGCTGAAAAGATTTTTATATAAATCCTTAATATTTAGAGTCCTAAGCCCTTAATCATGAAGTTCTCATCCTTCTAAATAGAAATTATAGCAGGATTTTGCTGCTATGGCAAATATCTAATCCATCTGTTAATCTTGCTATATTCAAGATAACCTTTGACAAAGAGTGCTGCAGGTGAATTACATACTGTATGGGAATATTAATAAAGTTACGATCATTTTGAACTGAGTACTTTTCAATGTCACTTAACTTCACCTTGTAGTAGTACTGAGAGAAGAAAAACCTCTGATTTTTCATTCTTGCCTTTTTCCAGTTAAGCTCTAATTTCTCATGTGGGCAGTTAGCTGAGCTTTGTTACTGGCTCTCCTAAACAGCTCTCTTTGGAACGGTATCTGTGAGAGATTTTTCCAAAGGAGGGGATTGATCTTAGACCACAAGATCCACAGATGGATCAGTAAGATGTGCTACTAAATTCTTAGGAACTTCTGAAAATGGCCACACATTTTATAGGCCACAGGTAGAAAGTGGGCAGAGCAATAAACAAGAGCAGTTACAATATTGTTAATTAAATTACCATCTTAGCAAAACTGTGGTAATGATAAAAGTTTTTATTTAGTTGTGGTGTTAAGAAGCTTCTAGACTAAGTTTCAAAAAATGTATACATAAACAGAATATGTTATTCTTGCAGAGGAAGAACTTGGCAAGTTCTGCGCTTTCGAATCTATAATAATGATCATACTAAATTTGGGGCCTCTTTTAAAAAAAACCAAACACACGCTATTCTGCCCTTTCTTCCTCCAAAAAAAATTATAGGCCATGCTAATCTCCACTTGGAAATTTTTTGTTTTGTTGCACAGAAGTAATTTAGAGAAACAGTGTAGTGGCTGCATAAATGTAAATTGGACACCCTTCCAGAAAAAGCCAATTATAGAAATAATAGTGCATAAAATTATTTCTAACGTGGCAATATTTTCAAAATTCAGAGTTATTATCTTTTTTTCAGCTATTTATATAGATTATATTTGTAAACATTTTGTACAAATATCAAGGTGGCCTGATGTCAGCACTTGTACTTTTTCCAGTTCATAATTTGATTTTCACCCTGTACTGCTTTATTACACTTTTGCAAATTGTGTTTATATTTTCATAGCATACAGCTGTTCTGTAATTAAAGTATCTCTTGTAGGCCTGTAAGATATTCAGTGATCTATATTTTATATTTCCACACTGTCTCTCCCCTAACTCCAAATCTATTTTGTTCCTCAAGCTAAACCTAAAAAAACCCAACAAACCTCTAACCCTACAGCAACAATTTAGAATTTAAAATAAGGGCCTTACTCTAAAGGAATCAGACTCTAATTAAGTACAACGAACAATCTTCCATAGTGTCAATAACTTAACCCATGTTAATAGAAAAAAACAGGTTTAAACTTTGTTCTTAACATCACTCTTGTTATACATGATATTTCAGGACTTTTAGACAGTGAAACTTCATTCAGTACTGTCATATGGAATTCATCTCAGAATATGAATGTGTTAAATAACACTATAGAGTACTATCTATTTTGTTGCGTTTTGCTATTAAATTTGACCCTGTCTGATAGCTGTTTTTGCTTTCTTTAGGTGTCTCAGCTCTCTCAAGTATAATACATTTTGATAGCAAACTTTAATGATGTGAAAACTGTTTCTTTAACACAGAGAATAAATTCTCACAGATAGCACCCACACAGATTTGACTAATTTCCACTGATGTGTGTACAAATATGAATAGACAGGACTAAAAAAGGTTGAGTTAGACATCCCCTGGAGAATCTAAACTGAAAGTGCTTTAAAAGGACATTTGAAAACTGATCATAAATATGGGCTTCCTCTTCAATAAATCATAATTGATCAACAAGGATATAAAGTAAAACTCACTTATCAAGAAACTTGGACTTACTGAAGGTCGTGGATATTAAATTACAAAATGCCTATTTTTTTCTCAATGGAAATTCTTAAAGCACGTGAATAATACTCAAAAATTTCCCACTATATCATGTGTTCTTCCCAGACTGTGCCTAGTTTAGCCTATTTGAAAATAGGACTTCTCATTAAAAACAAAAAGGGCAAAATAAAGACAGTAATAATGGAATTATATATTTAAGGTCTGATTGACTTGTGGTTTTGGCTATGAGAGTTTACTGGTTTTGAAGTAAAAGTTTAACAATTCAGCTGAAAAGAACAGCCCTTCTTTTCTTTATCCTGTTATTTCTACATAATATTCAAATCTAATGAATAGCTTTGACTAACAGTCAATGTCAGAAAATTCAACAGTAAAACTGGAAAGGGAAATGGCATTTCATGTTCAAATAAATGTGAGTAATTTTAAAAATTAAAGGACAAAAATGTGTTGGGTATAAAATAAATATTTAACCCTCAGAGTTACACACTGACACGTCTTTTAGAGACATCAAATTAAAAAATGCATCTAACTGAAGCAAAATCTTCTCTCACCCATTAATAAGCAGAAACAGGTAGTATAAAAACAATTTGGTGAAGGATTGATTTTAGGTTTTCCAGCTAAACAGCATTCTACAATATTTAATGTTACACATCATTTTTTTTCTTGATAGAAATTGAAAAACCAATAAACATTAATCCAGTTTTAGTATTAGTATGCTTAACACTCATTAACTCAGGGTATTTACATTCCCTCTCAAAAGCATTCTCGAGGCCAAACTCCCTGATCATACCCTCTGGCTTGGAGTCTGAGAGCGTAATTGGACATCATGGGAGTGCTCACCTGAAGAGAATGTCAAGTCTAGACGAAATCCTCCACAGTATTTTCAGACAGTGTAGACCCACGTGTACTGATGCACATTAAGACACATCCCAAAGAACACACACGGTTGTGCCTGGAGGCTGCAGAGTCAGTGTAACCTGTGGCTCTCGCTGCAGAAGAGCTTTACACATGGTTGCTGCTAGCATCTTGCTTCACCGCTGCGGTGGCAAAGTGGAGAACTCTTCACAAGGACCAAAATAGCTAGTCTGATTTTTCAAAAGGGCCTCTACTCTTAGAGTTCCTGCTCCAGTGCTTCTGGCCAAGAGCCAAGAGAGCTGTGATGTCTTTCAAGCAGAAGAGTTAAAGCTTGCAATGAACCTGCAAATGATGACATGCCTGCCTAAAAACACAGCAAAAGCGCACATTTTTGTTGCCCCTTGACAGCTGCTGAACTGAGTTGGATGGATTCCTACTTTGCTCTTTCCTTCCTTGTCTTCATTCTTCTCATACGTTTTGGAACAAGTAATAATGCAGTGCTGGTTCACAGATAAAAACAATTTAAAAAGAAGATTGACCCTTTAACTTTTACTTGCACACAAAATATACCCTGTTACGCATACATCTCACATTTCTGCATTAATCCCAGTCTGCCTAGATCTTTTCTGTTTCATACAATTCAGCAGTGAATTTAACCATTGAGGAGACAGGTGGAATACCATTTCATATAACTCACAAAGGTAAGCTTTGCTCCTGGTAAGCTTGGTCTGTGATGACACGTTATTATCTAACAGGGAGCATGAAAGGATATCAGCAAACAGTAGTTAAAAATTTAATAGTTGGAGAATATCATAAACTTGCAAGTACACGATTTTATATTTAGGCACACTGAACTCAAATCCATTGCCTAATGTTTTTCCTCTTCATTACATTATAAAATTAATTGAAGTGAGCCTTAAGCAGAAATTGAAAAACAGTGTAAGTAGCATTCCTAAGCAAAGGAACAAATTCAGCTTTTATCCAAAACAAAATCTTTCAAAACCACAGAGCATACAGTGCAAAGAACCAGAAAAAAATGACTGTGACCTTCTGTGAATCAGGACAGAGAAATCTTTCCTGGGCTGATTGAGAGACACAGACTGTATTTATGTAGCTGTTGTAGGACATAAAAAGAAAGTAGAGATTTGGGTTTGTTTTTTTTGGGTGCTGTTGTCAGTTTGGTTTTGTTTTTTTTTTCAACTTCATCTTTTTAACTGCCCTATCTGAAGCCTACTGTCCCACTAGAGAATAAATATGCACATAAAGTCCCATTGAAGGACGCAAGGGACTGATCAATCCAATGGTAACATAACAAAAGATGCTACAACTGAAGCTTTCTGTTAAAGCCAGAAAATGCAACAGGTGAGAATTACTTTATCACTTACAAGCAACGATCTGAAATTTTCATTTGGTTCCTTTTTGTTACAAACATCTAGTACTGGTCATAGCCACCGACTATAGAAGCACTGAAGCAGAACATTATGGAAACAAAACTAGTTCAATCTTTAGAGAAGATACTGCAAACCACAGTTTGTAACTTTGAGGGGCAGAATGCTCAAGTTATAAGCCCCTACTGTGTATAGTTACTAACCGTATGAAGACAGACAACCACGGGGTTGTCAGCTACAATCTTACAAAACTAAAGAAAAGCACAATCCTGTCCTTGTATTCATTTAACATCTTTTCGTAACATCCAATAGGAAAAGAAGCCCACAAAACCTGTGG
Source organism: Baryphthengus martii (assembly GCA_013396935.1). NCBI lineage: Eukaryota > Metazoa > Chordata > Aves > Coraciiformes > Momotidae > Baryphthengus > Baryphthengus martii. The sequence goes on along the minus strand of VWZK01020706.1, from coordinate 18,578 downwards.
AAAAGTGTGAAAAATCTAAGACTGCAGAATAGTCACCTTAGGAAGTAAACAACAGGTATTTTAACCAAACTGCATAAAACTTCTAAAGTACCTGCTGCACATTCCATCTACTAGTTACCACTCAAGAGTGCCTGCACTCCAACAACATAATCAGTGAGTTGTACACTGGGATTCACTCAGTGAATGCATAGTTAGCTCTGGCACTATAAATGTGTATGAAAAGTAGAGGGGTTGCACATGTAGAAGTTATATAGGACATTCAAGCGATGTCCTCAGACAGATCTTGCTCAATGTTTCCAGTGTAAGTTGCAAGTCACTGCATTACATTTATGTATTCCAGGCAAATATAACCTATAAAAAAATACACCTCCTAAGGAAAAGAAAATCTCCTCTCTCTTATATTCAGTTTTGCTACTGAGACAGAAAGCGCTAAAATAATAACCATGTTGTAAATATTCCATATCTCTTACATGTAAGTAAAGCTGTCCTGGGTTTGTTCCAAATAAATTATCACAACCAGCTGCTGGCCCAAGCAGTTAGAAGAGGCCACAGCCAGGATAAAAAAACTGAACCAATCAATGGGATACTTGATACCATACTGAGTCCTGGCCCTATATAAGGGGAGGGCTGGGTGAGGGTGGGATTGCCTGTTTTCAGCTTGCTTCAGAGTGTGTCTTCAGTGTGGTCAGAGCAGGGAATGTTGGCATCTTGGGAACAGGTAGAGCTTTCCTGGTTTCTGTTACTCACCTTGTTTATAATTTCATTGGTCCTATTGTTTTCTTCTCTGTGGTTTTTGTTGTTTTGTTTGTTTGGTTTTTTTTTCTATTGAACTGTACTTATCACAACCCCTGGGATCTCACCTCTTTTCTTCCTCCCAATTCTCCTTCCCATCCCATGGGAGGGAGTGTGGAGGCAGGGGGAAAGCAGCAAGTGAGTGACTGTGTGGTGTTTAGCTGCCAGCAGAGGTAGAACTGTGGCAAAAGCATTTAGGACTTATATCTTTGGACTCTTGTCATTTATTAATCATTAGAAATATACCTGAAACTGTGCCATTTGTACATTCAAGAGATAGCCCAAAATAATATTTTTTTTGGCTGTTGCATGACAAAAAAAATCTGAAAAGAATGGGATATGCTAATGAATGCTTCCACATACCAAGGCATAGGCAATTTGCACAAATCCCAAATCAGAATCCAAGGAAAATGAAATGAAACTGTTGTGTTTACTTGCCTGTTATGCTTTTCTTCCAAATTATGGAGATACATATTTTTTTTCAAAGTGTGTCTTATACAGTAAGTGTAGAAATTATGTGTAGCTATACCTTTTGCTGGTAGGTAGTGATCAAGAAAAGCAAAAGCATTAAAGAATATCAAATATGATGGGTAATAAGTTGGAAATAATGCAGTTAAATCTAGTTGAACGAAAGTGAGCATGTAAATACAGCTTGAATTTATGTGGGCAACGTGCACTCTTACTAAGATCTGTATATCTCATAGGTCTTGAAAAAAGTGTATGACTTCAATTTTGACCCACTGATGCAGCAAATTAAAAAAGTTTAAGATGTCTGGAACAAATATGCAATCCTGTAGGCAGAGAAAATTACCACTATTAAAAAGAATGTTCTGCCTAGATTGCCATTATTACTGTTTCAATCTCTTCCAGTATCACTCCCTGGCATAACTGCCATGGAAAAAGAAAGCATGGTCTTCAATTTTATAAGAAAGAAATAAAAAGACTGGATAATTCAGTTGTGGAAGCCAGCTTCATTGAGTAGTCCAGCAGTGACAGATATAGATTCTGGCTCCTGATACAAAATTGAAGAGATTTGAGTCAAATCAAGACTGAATTTATAAAGATAGGTTTTGACCCAGAAGATCCTTGCCAAGACTTCAAGGTAGCTCAGCTTTCCTGAACAGTCCAGAAAATGATTAAACAGTGGTTTAACTGACTCTCTTGCTTTTGGCTCTAGAAGCTACATATTAGTTTCTAGCTATAATATCTTTGGTTTTGTGTATTTAGGAGAGTATCCTCAAAGACTTTTTTTTTAAACCAACGTTAAAGTTTCTATTGGTTCATACACAAGTGAAAATATCAAAAAGGGTAAACAAGTTGAACTCATGTTGGGAATATTATCTAGCAGTACTAGTTTCAGGACAAGAGGCAATGTCATTATGCAGATAGGCTGGTGAAGCAACAGCAGGAGGAAGAAAACAGAGGGGATAAAAAGAGGCCAGAGGGAATGACTAAGGAAGGAGGTGAGAAATAAAAGTATGGAAAGAGGGTAGAGCAGGCTCTGAGTACACAGAGGTGGGAAAGACTAGTTTTATATAACATGAAAGGTTTCACTACCCGTACATGGGAGGTAGAATTTATAAACAGTCATGAAAGAAATTGATACTCATACGTGAGATGGTTTTAGCTTTCTTCTGGATTTGTTTGATTTTGTTTATTAAAAGCAGGTTGTTTATTTTGTATAACTCTTATTTTCTCAGCCATGGTATGCCTTCAGATGTGCAAACAATGTTTATGTGATGGTTATAATAATCTCTCTGAACCTAGACGCCCCCCCAAAAATTATCAATAATTCATCAGAATGAGTCCCTGTAGTTTTTTCAGATGCATCTGCAGTATTTTTCTGGTAAAATACTCTTCACCTCTTGCACAAAGCATTCATTCCCACACAGATTACACATGAAGCACTTGACTGTGTTTTAACAAAGTAAATTACACACAGCTTTCGAAAGTGTTGCTCTGTCTTAAATATAAAAAAGCATAATTTGGCTACTGACCTTACTCTTATTAACAATTTAAAAAATCACCCTAAAAGCTGAACTCTGTGGTTTTGTTGGGTTTCATTACCCATAGAGATATTAAAAAAAAAAATAACTACAACAAAAAAGAGCTGTAACAGGGGCACTGTCCCTGTTCCACAATGTGCCTCTAAGTCTAAAGTGAAAAAGATGAACAATAGAGGCAAACAGAAAAGGTGATCAGGGGAATAACGAGTGCTTGGAAGAGGTGTGATGCCTGCTGTCCTACCTATTGACACGTATCCACAGAAGTGACAGTGCATGTGATTTGTCCTTCCTTCTCTTCTGTATCAACATGTATTCATGAATAGCCTTGGTACCCGGGCGTTCTGTATTCCAAGCCTACAATATTAAACAGAATATCATTTCTGCACACTGCATTGCTATTTATTCTGAAAGAGTTTTTAGACATTTGAAATTAACATGTGAAATAAGTTAGCAGAGCAGCAGAATTATTAAAGTGCCATGCAGTCTTATTGCTTAAAAACTCATGAGCGGCTTCATTAGTTCAGATCAAGACACAAACAGAGTCTTGATTAATTTTTTTTCTTAAGTCATATAGTGAATCTTACATAAGTATGGTAAATTGCCTTAGAAAGCAGTTCTATTACCACGTGTAATTAAATCAATACTCACTCATGTCAAAACAAGTCCAAACATAATTTCTTATATACTCAATTAACAATGAAAAAGTGACTCATACAGACTAAAGGACAACTATGAAGGGAAGGGTTAACTTTTTAAATCTTCCTTCCTATTCCAAATGGCACTAAAGAATGTACAAAGAAATTAAAATGGTTTTCGTGATGACATTCTTTATAGCTTTTGCAAGGTCAATAAGAATTAAATATTAAGTTTTGTTTTTTTTCTCTGGCCAGTCATTTCAGTGACAATTGACAGTATTAGTCAATTTTTCTTTCATGTACTTATGCAGAAGAATAATGCTACTGTGCTATGAATTTTTAAAAAATGGAAGTCTAACAACATGTCTTTGGGTTTTGTTTCCCCAACATTTTTATTATCACATAAATACACCTAAGTGCTGTGCTTGTAATCACAGACCAGAAATGTTTCTGCTGCTGACTAAAGTGCTTTCTTCCCTGTGTTGGAACATCATGATGTGAATACCAAAACTATGCAAAAAGGCTAACACAGATAATTGCAAAATGCTCTCTACTGCTACCTGTAAAGACTTCCAAACAGTAACGGTTAAACCTCACTGTACTTTTTACTTTCAAAAGCAATCAATCACACAGGGGCGCATTAACCAGACTTTGCTGCATACATTGAGGTGAGAGATGAAGTTACAAGATTCCACCATTTTACTGCAGTTCCTCATGTATTTCTTGCACCACATAGAATGAGGATTATAGCTACTGTTCTAGAAGCTTCACCTCCACTCTCCGAGCTCTACTTTAAATTTACTTGCCTGATCCTTTGGCATTTTGAGTACATGCTCCACCCTTTAGCAGGAGAGAACCAAAAGGAAGATTGTGAGGCTGGTCCTTTAGTAGATGAATGATGTGAAGTCAACTACTGGCAATAAGAAAAGCCTGCCAGAATACTCTTAGCCCCAAGAAACTACTTGCCTCATAACTGAAACCTCTGGAGGTGATGTATAGGAACCCAAAATCTACTTGCAGAGTAGGGAAAGAAGAGCAAGAGCAGAGTGGGAGGAAGTGATAGCGCATACTTTTGGATCTATAAGTGTTTTGGACCTATAAGACTCTGCAAAAGGGATATGACCACACCAGATTTTATCTTTCTGTGCCAGAGTAGCTTGTAACAGTGTATTTAGCATAACTGCTGTGGAGATTTACAAGACTATAGATCCTATTCTTACCATAGGATATAGAATACCTGTGTTGTCAGTCATACAACCTTTTGTGTTACAACTACTGACCGCAGCAACCATAGGTCATTGAATGAGTCCCTGCTTCCTGACATGAAGTGTACCTTGTTAATAGCTCTGCTCAAAATACCAGTTTCATTGTTGCATGGAGAAGCTGCCAGAAATGACCACAAAAAATGCCCTAGAAGCTAAATGTGTGAAACTCTTCTGCATCCTTGATGGAATTGTCTGCAAAGAGCTTGACAAAACATGACTGGTGTGCTTTTCTGTGGAAATTATGGGCTAGACTTTCTTACTTTCTCTCTCACAGTCAGTCCTGTTTCGATCAGTTTTATTTTCTGCATGAAACAGAGCAGATTCTTTTTGCTGTTGCCATAACAACAGGCAGAAACACCAACCATCACACTGGTCAAAATTCCCTGATATTCATGCTAAGAAAACCACTGAGCAAGGAAATACTTACTCTCCTCGGTATGATTCCTGACTTGTTCATCTATACCAGTAGTAATCCTATAAGGAATGACTGATGTGCTGCTCTTGGACAGCATCAGGGATTCTGAAGAAGCCTTTCCCGTTCTGGGACCAAACTTTGTATGGATACTAGCCATGTACACCCAGAACTGGGAAGGAATGACCAATGTGAACTTGGTTGTAGGTGTTTTAGAAGCTCAGTGGTTCTTCAAAAATATCATTTGTTTGTATTTGTATGTCAGTTTTCTGATTGATTGACATTAACGGTCACTTATCTCTTCCTATCTGTCAATGGATCTTCCAGTTCCTACCACGTTCCTGCCTGAAATATACTGAATATTGACTAGAACAATGCTAAATAGACTGAGACCAGCAGCAGACATCAACAGGCAAATTTTCTAATGTAGATCTTATGTATGTCATGGCATGGAAAAGAGACAGGAGGCATGAGGCAAAACACTAAAAGAGATTTGGGTTAGTGAAAGAATGATAGAGCTATACGTGTTGATCAAACATATCCATTGCAGTGTGCATATGGATACTTAGTGCTACGTTAACTTTGTTTACAGACCTTCAAGATCCACTAAAGCAAGACAGACATAGCTGTAGCTGAATATAGATGTTCCTCATTTTTTTCATCAACTGTTAGAATATATGTAGCAAGCTTAAGTCAATACTAATGTCTTTCCCCCCCCCCCCCAAAT
>VWZK01020705.1:13216-37373 GCA_013396935.1 Baryphthengus martii | reverse complement strand
AGATGCCCTGAGGATTTTAAATTTTACTGTTTCATGGTCACAGCAGCCAAGGTTGTCCCTGAGCCTCACGTTGATCACCAGCCCTTCCCTGCTGGTGAGAACAACGTCCAGCATGGCACCTTTTCTTGTTGGTTCCTCTACCATTTGGAGGAGAAAGTTGTCACCTATGCATTCCAGGAACATCCTGGATTGCTGGCGCCTTGCTGCATTGTCCCTCCAGCAGATGTCAGGGTGGTTGAAATCCCCCAGGAGGACCAGGGCCTGTGAATGCAAAGCCACTTCTATCTGCCTATGGAGGGTCTCATCTTCTTGGTTCTGCTGGCCAGGTGGCCTGTAACAGACCCCTACTGTAACATCACCTTCCCTTGTCTTCCCTTTAATCTTAACTCATACACTCTGAACCAGCTCATCAACCTTCCCCAGGTGAAACTCCATTGATTCCAGCTCATCACTGATGTAGAGGGCAATACTTCCCTCCTATCCTCCCTGTCCTTCCTAAAGAGCTTGTGCTCATCTATCCCTACATTCCAATCATGGGAATCATCCCGCCAAGTTTCAGTAATAGTCACTACGTCATAGCTTTCCAGCAGCACAGTGGCCCTTAATTCATCCTGTTTATTGCCCAAGCTGTGTGCATTCATGTAGAGGCACTTCATCTGGGCTGGCCGTGTCACCCTCTTAGGCGAATCCCCCTTGATGCCCTTGGGGTGAACACCAAGGTCAGTGAGGAAGGAGTGGGGGAAGTTTGCTGGAGCAGTAATTCCCCTTCAGCCTGTGGTAACACAGAGGAAGACTGTTAGGAGTTTTCCCCCTAAGGATGACAGACTGGCAGAAACAACATGGGATGGACTGACTACAACTCCCTATTCCCTGCCCTCCTGCACCACTGGAAGGGAGGAGATAGAGAACTGGAAGGAATTGAGCCCAGGAAGAAGAGCGAGATGAGGAGGAGGTGTGTTTAAAATCAGGTTGTATTTATCGTTGTCCTACTCTGATTCAATTGGTAAATTGTGGGCTTGTTGTTAAAATTAAATCGATTTTGTTTCTCCAAATCAAGTCTGTATTTTGCCCATGATCATAATTGGTGAGTATGCCATCCCTGTCCCCTCCATTCCACTCGAGGGTGGTAGGAGTGAGCGAGCAGCTATGTGGCACTTCGCTGCTGGCTGGGTGGACTTAAACCATGGCAAACAGACATGGGTGGCTTGAAGGGACCAGGATGTCTCTGCAAAGGCCTTCTCCAGTCTGGCATGAGCTTCTCAATAATCTAACCATGCTTTTCTGTAACAGGAAAAACACTCAGGTTTTAGGTGTGATAATTCAAATCAGGCTAGACTGTCTGCTTATGGCCCAGGAGGCCTAATGAGACTCCTGATGAGAGTTTTGGAGGGAACGTGGTTGGGGGAACTGTTGCTGAAACCTAGATGTGATCATACACCAACAACTAAGGCAAGGTTTTGTACCTTTACACCTTCACTAGGAAGCTATTTATTTCAACATCCTTAATCAGCTCTCACCGAGATTTACAGAGAATGAAAATACATAGGTCACTTACAAATTCAGTGGGAGGCAGACTTCATCCCCTTCCATCCTTTCTTAGAGACTCAACTCTGAAGGCCTGAGGGTGTTTACACACTGCCACCTGCTGCTTTTATCTCCTTGATCTGAGTTTGCTCTGCTCCCAGCAGAGCTGGTGATCTGCTCCCCTCTGCCTAATTCTGCTCATCCTCCTGCAGTTTGATCCAGAGCCCAATGGAGTCAAAGACTCTTAAGACTTCCTTTGGCTTCAGTGGATTTTGGAGTCTGCCAGATACATAATTAATTTATTTCAATGGGCTATGAATCAGCCTTTTTGTACTGCCAGATGTATAACTAATATTTCAGGATGAAGTCCAGGTATCTTTCTGTTTCGTAAGGTTCTTTCTACTGTCTCAGTTCTTGTCCCCCAGGTAGCAAAGTCATAAATAAAACTCTTATATTCTTAAGTCAACAAGCAAATCAATAAAATTAATAAAACCATGATTTGATGCTTTTAAATACCTATCAGTTACACAAGAAAAATACCTCAAAGGACATTCCCGTCTCAAAAATAATAGCTTTTTCACCCTGAAGTTTCCAAATGAGGGCTATTTTTTCATCATCTGATAAAATACAACTTTGGCTGCAGTTTTATCATTCTTTATAACTTGAGGGAGAATTAAAAATTGTTTATGCATGAAAAAGCAGAGGTGAATTTACTGAAGTATTCTGGTATCACTAGTTTGATGCATTACTTCAAACATCTTTTTTACGTTCATGATTAAAAGCGGACAAGCGAGGCAACTGGAGTATTTTATCCTTTGTGAGGGCTTGTCTTGAAATTAAATGCACTCCTTTTCTATGCCCATGCAAGCAGCTTTTGCTTCCTTTGAAGTCTTAGGCTGCGACACAAGCCTGCCATATTCTAGCCTGTTAATAGACCCTCACTCTTCAAAACAGTACAGCCTGCAGTCTGTGACTCCCACTGTTATTTCTAGTGCATCCTCTCACCTTTTCATTGTAAGTTAAACATCTGTTTTCCCCAAGGATCAGTTTTACACCAGAGTACAGTGCCTGTTTCTGTTTTAGCCTCATGAATTAAATGTTGATCTAAAATAAGCATATTGTTAAAGGATACAAAGGAACTTAGCTGTATATCAACTTTATTTCATACCACTGGTCCTTCTTTCTCAGCAAACTGCTGTGTAAAAATCAGTGGATATTTGAGATAACAAAGTATCAAAACTGTTTTGTGAACTCCTCAAAATAGTGTTTTTCTTTCACTGACCTGCTACCTGCCTGTCTTTTGGTTGAATGACCCTGACTGTTTTGTGGGTTTTTTTAGGTTGTTGGGTTTTTTTTTAGTTTTAGATCAATTCGAAATATTTGCAAAGTCATGCTCTGAACTTTCAGGAAGTATTAGGAATAAAAATATACCTTTGCATTGTATTTTCATGGATGATTTTTCCTGATTCTTACATGATGGAAAGAGCAACTTGGAAACCAGTTCTAATGAGCCCTAATGATGTGATCAACTTAAAAATGAAATTGGAACAAAAGCTTTGAAATTCACTGCAGGAGTTTGCTTTCCAATAGTAACTTCTTTTGATTTCAAAAGAAAATCAGGAGCGTGGTAAATTAAGTTCATTTCTAAAAAAATAGGTCATTTTTATTTAATGAGAGCAGCTCCTAGGCAATGCACGATCATCTTAATGAAATTCAAGAACTACTTTATGAATCACCAAGTTTTTAAAAAGATGGAAGCAAGAGTGGAAAAAAATAATTTGTTTCATGGTGGTATTAGGAATTATGTCAACTGTATGAAGTACTACATGGTTACCTATGAAAAAACTGGAAGGTCATAAAAAATTGTCAGATCTTTAAGTTTTTCGGTTTTGTTTTTAAATCTTTTGGCAGTTACTATTAACTTGTGGGGTTTTGCTGCTCTTTGCTTTAAATACACAATATAAAAAAACATCAAGAGCTGTTACTAGTGCTTGAGAACGAATTCTATTCACTATTGCATTTTCTCTAAGCTTTAAAGAAAAGTTGTTGACACAGTTTAGCAAAAACACTTAGACTCTTAGATATCACTCTGCTTCTGAATAATCTTTTTAGTGTACAGATCAAAAGGAAAGCTTTCATCATAGATCTTGAATTGGACTCTAATCAGTGTAGGAGTTCCATAAGCTTCAGTGCAAGACCTTTTCATTTTCCTCATGTGAAGATCAATTAGATCATAAGCTCTTCAGAACAAACATTAGATTCTTTCAGTGTTTACTGTACTAAACAATGCAAAGCACCACAGTTTTGGCTTCAAGAAAACAAACTGTAATTGACATGTTTGTCTCAGAGTATGGAAAGATCAAAACCAGTGAACTACTTTCGCTGCTTGACTATGCAAATTGCATCCAGACTGAACTAGCCATAGTCAATCCCACGGATCAAGATGAATTCACGGGTGTCAGATGCTCTTTTGAAATGTCACTTTTAAATTTTATTTTTAATTATTATTATTATTTTCATTGTTACGTAGGCAGAAATGGTTCATTTCCTCTTTGATTTTAATAAGGCAGAGTGTTTTTTTTCCCTCCATGGTAGAACAGCTTTCTTTTTGTTGTTTTTTTTTTTTTCCCCTGTTTTTTTTCTTTTTTTTTTTTTTTATTTTTGGAGTGTAAGTGGACAAGAAAGAGTATAAGGAAAAAGATATTGTGTCAGCATTTTGCTAAATTTTCTATTTGGGAGGAAATATGAGTATGTCTTTTTTTCTTTTGCCCTAAAGCACACAATTCTTAACCATTTAGAATGAAGCACTGTGTAGCTGGAATACTTACTGTACAGAATATTAATTGCACATTGGGAGAACTTATCCAAAAGTTATTTGAAGCTGGTGGGGATCTTTCCATTGATTTTAAAGGGCTTTGAAATAGGTCTTTAGCCTTGTTTTTTGTTCATGAATCATTCAGAAGCAATCCTGATGTCTAGTTATTTGTAAGTATCGGACAAATAGTTTGGACAAGCAACTTCAAGTCTACAGGCAGTGCCCAAAATGTTAGTTTAGACTATTCACTGTTCAATATTCATGTTGTGTGATTAGTTATCTACATCATTCTGATATTACTTCTATTTCATTGAAGGACTGAAACTGTTTAAGCTATAGCATCTATCCATTTACATTCTTATAATGGAGCAGCTCATAGCTGTAGTATATGAATGAATAATGAATAACAAATGTTGAATAGTGAATAATGAATAGTAAATAATTTATGCACACTGGTAAGATTCTTAAAACAAACACTTGTGCTAATATCTGTGAAACTTTTTGAATTGAGAACATTTTCATAAATGTTCAGCAGATGCAACAAGAATATGGAATAACAAATAACTTGAATAGTACAGAATAATACTCGTGATTATATTTTTAATGTAAAATAAACTTTTTTTATATAAAAAACGAAATCCCACAACTTCAGGTTAGGTCTGCACTATAAAATAAAAGGAAGGAAACTACATTATTAATAGGAAAACTGACCAAGGGCTTTTTTGGCTTCATTGCTTTCCTTCCACCCAGCAGCACTCTGGACCTAAGAGAGTAATAATGTGCCATATTTTCTTCTTGACATCTTCTGAGTTAAAAGTGTCCTCTGATTCAGCATTCTAGTACTCAGGCTATTTCTCATTAGCTCAGGAGAATCAATACAAATATTAAGACGAAACAGAAAAATATTTTACATTATGAGGTTGTTTTGAATCATAAAATATAAACAACTCTCAAGATCTCTCAGTGTCTTACTTATTCAGCATCATCACCTTGTTGTTAGTTTCTTTTAAATTCATAGTTGCTCTTAGTGGTTCCTTTCTTTCTCTAGGTGCTCATTTCAGTATGTTTGTTCATTTTGTTTGATTGGTTGTTTCGGGTTTTTTTAATCCTTTTTATCTTAGGTCTTTGGATATTTTATTTTCCTCTTCTCAGTTTCTCATTTGTTAATTTTAATTTCCTTTTTTTCCATTTTTTGTTTTAATTCTCTCAATGCATTTAGTCATCTTCAGTCTTTTACATTTTATTCTGTTTTCATAGTATATTCTTTAATATTTTCAGTGAGTCCTCACTTGTATTCAGCTTCTCTCTTTGCCTGTCAATCCTTTACCTCATCACATTTTCTCATTTATCAGCCAAGTTGCCTCTTACAAAAAGCTGGCATGTGATTCTGATGTAAACGGTACACTTCTTGCAAACCTAGTAATGCACAATATATTATCAACTGCATGTTTCTAATGCTCACAGACCTTTTCTACTCTTTTCTGCTGTACATCTGGTATTTCTCATTTTGGCTAACTATCTTATCTGATATAGGACTCATCTTCAATAAATTCTGCCTGGCACCTTCTGACTCATAAGGGTATTATTTTTCTGAATACCTATATCACTCCTAACATAAATTCAGAAGCTTCCTCCATATATAATTTCAAACTTATGTTCTATCATAATCTGACAATGAGAACAAAGAAAAATAAATTAGAAGAGAATGACTAAGAACTAATCCGTAAGTCCAATCAAGCTCTGGCATAGTGAGAAACCACTGCTGTTTATTTAGATACATTTGCTGTTAAATAACATCATACATAAATCCTGTCCATTAGACATAACTAAATCTCTTTAGTAACCTGACAATACAAGATATCTTTTAATTCTCCAGTTTGTATGTGTCATGGTCCAGTACTCTCTGATTGGGTTCTTTTAGATTGTTCCTTCACAGCAACCCATATTGTGTTGCACTTTGTTAGCACAGTCTTCAAAACATGCTAGTGCTTTGGCTACTGCTGAACATTGCTCACACAGAATCAACGCTGTGTCTCAAACCCAAAATGTGCTCTCTCCCACATCCTTCCAAAGATCAGTAGGCTGACTATGGGTAAGAGGCAAGAAGTTGGGAGGGCACACAGCCAGGATAGCTGATCCAAACAGACATTCCATACCATGTGACATCATCCTGAGCAATAAAAGCTAAAAGAAGGAGGGTGAGGTGGTGGATGGGATGGGAGAGACATTAATTAGTAAGGCATTTATTTTCCAAAGAAACAGTTATGCAGCTTGAGGCTCTGCTCCTCCAAAAGTGTCTGGACATCACCTATTTCTGCACGTGACCTTTGATTTTCTTCATTAAACTGCCTTTATCACAATCCACAAGTTTTTAATCTTATTTCCTCCTCCTATCCTGCTGAAGAGGCAGAGTGTGAGAGCAGCTTGGTGGACACCTGGCAGCGAGTCAAGGTCGACCCATCTCATAGATATTTCACATGAGAAGAGTTTCATATTTTAATACTAATTTTACTTATTTGAAGATACTTGATGTTACATGGGATTTTGATTTGAGTGATACTGCAACATATCACAATGCAAGCACGATACAGCATTTGCAGTAGGCAGACGGATCCTAATATAAATTTGATTCCCATTTCTAGTCTCTGTATACTTCCCATTACCACACTCGGTGTCCTCAATTGCTTGGAAGGAATACATAGGTTGAAGCCAACTTAGTCCTGCTGCCATCCCCAAAGTCCATTTTGTTGGTTGCTCAGTTTTTATACTTTTTGTTGGGCTGAGCAACATATATACTTCCCCTATGTTAGCTGCTCAGGCTAGCTCAGGAAGATATTAACGCCATTTTACATCAGTTCAGGAAAGGGCATTAACACAACCAGTTGATCTACATAGCTGATAATTTGGCTAAAACATAGGCCACACTTGGGTCCTCTTTGCGTCAAGATGAGTTCAGCTTTCCCTGTTAACAGCTGTGGTCACTCCCAGTACTATTCCCTGAGCTTCATGAACATAATACTTTTGCCCATCTCCTTTGTTTTCTTCCATTGTAGGGATTCACTGATCAGTTGCACTTTGAAATGTCCACAACTATCAAATGCCTATCAAATCAGGTACAGCAGATGTATTCAAAACTACCAAAAAGCTTAAGTACCATCATCATAACTACTGTTATTTTTAAGAGAGGAACGTGATGACAAATTTCAAGTCCATGAAAGACTGTTATAAATGATTTTTTTTACAGATCCAAGGCAGACAATTTAAAAGAAGTACAAGACTTCAGTGCAACAAGGAAAACATTGTGAAAATCTCTTCAGTGGTAAAGATGGAGAATCACTAGTAGAGATTCTAAGGAGTATCTGTCAATGGACATCCTGGACCTTTCAGAGGAGATTGATTAAACTTCTGTATATGATGAAGGTGAACTTACAGGGGAAGGACATTTTCATGCATTCATAGAATGGCTCGGTTTAGAAGGGACCTTCAAAGATCACCTAGTCCAATCCCCTGACATGGGCAGGGACATTCAGTTTAATGGTCATGATAATTGCTATTTAAGTGTTGAGATTACAGTAAAACTTAGGAGTTATTTCTGTGATCATATCCTGGTATGTTGGGGACTATATATCACTGAAAAAAAAAAGAAATGAATAACCAAAAAAAAAAAAAAAAAAAAAGATAAAAGAGGAGCTTACTGCCCATCTTTTGAAATTCTTACTTTTAAACACTGACAGAGCCTAAGTAAAATCAATTAATTTGTAAAGCTTTTTTTTCTGTTAAATGTGTTTATAAACAATAGATCAAAGGTTTTGTCAAGATCATCTTTGATTTTTTTTTGTAGAAGCAGTAAAATTTTTCTATAAATTGTGTTTGCATTTACCCATGGCTACCAGAAGACATACTTGAAATTTTTAAACAACTTTATTTTCCCTTTGAAGAAACTACTTCAAGAAGAGAGGAGAAATTTGATCTGATTGTTTTCCTGAAATACAGATTCTTTGTATATTTGTCATCCCAGGTAAAGAAGACTTCAGAGCTGCACTGTTCAGTATGACTTTAGGAGAAATTTCTTACCTCACTGGGGATAAGGCTTCTTGAAATTTGTTGATTAGAGGTTAAGAAATATTACCTACAAGAAAAGATTAAAGGTACTAGGACTAATCTTGAGAAAAATACTGAGAGGAGTCTTCAGACACATATGAAAGTTGTGTAAGGGAGGAAGAAGATAAACTGTAGTCCAGATCCTATCCTTTAACATTAGAGACAAAAACAAAGGGCATTAAGTGTAGCAAGATAGACATTTTTCTGTTGATAAGGATAGTAAAGCACAGGAATAGCAGGCTTCTTGTGAAAATTGTGAAGTTGTCTCATGAATAGTCAGAACAGGATACTTTTTAAAGCAGGCTAATTAAATATGTCAGAAATGTTGTAAGTATATTAAGCTTTCATTAGACCAGAAGATGCCATCTCACAAGTTCTTTCACAACCCTTTTTTAATGACTTCATAGTAATAAAACTTACATAAAACAGACAACTCAGCTTCTTCAGGATTGAAGCTCATGTAGGCAGATCCTTGTCAGTTTTACGCTATTAATTCAGAGCAGAAAGGTACTGTAACAGCATGAGCATGGAATAACTGTTCAACCTGTTTCCTTTCTGAGGCAAGGTCTTGATGTCAGGAAGAGTTCCCTTGGTAAACCCCTATATAGTTCAAATATTACCTAGACAAGCATTCGTTATGCCAATACTGTTACGCTGAATGGGATAAATTTCCTTTTTAACTACACTAATATTCTGAGGATTTATAGACAAGAAAGAAAAATAGGCGCACAGAGCGTACAATTCATCTGACATACTTTTGATATCTATTTCAGGAAGTGAATTCTGTCCTTTAAGCACCTATCAATCTCCAAAAGAGCAACTAGGATAGCTATCTCAAATTAAAATGCCTCATCCTCATCCACTTTCACTAACCTTATGATGACAAGGCTGATATGAGTACTATATAAAGAACGGTAACAGTTACATATGTATATAACACATATAGTTATAGATAGGACTTTTGTCTCCTGATAGTCCTAATGGATAAAGTAACTATCCTGACAGACGCGGGATTTATTTGACCTCTGTAGTGCAGTTTGAGACAGCCTAACTCAAGCTACATCTTTCTACACCTTTAGCACATTTCATACAAAGTTTTAGCACTTTGTTTTTCTATTTTTTCTTCTCACAGCCACAAACTTTCACAGACAACATGACCAGTTCTCAGGTTGGATCCAGCTACAATCTAAAAAGGTGGTGATGTTGTTCCACTGTACAGCCATTGCAACCTCATGACTGCAACAGAGGACCTCATGAATCAAAAGCAGTAAAAACATTAAAAAAATGAGGACATCTTAGAAGTGGATTACTGACTGCATAAACCTCATTGACTTTTGAGGAAGTCTTACTGGTTTATAGTAGTAGTAGATTAGAAATTCTACCAGTAAAATTAATGTTCCCTTTTGGTACATTAAATAACATGTACTTATAAGAAAGGTGAGATTTTATTTTTGTTGTTCTTAGAAATAAACCAAATAATGTTTTACTTATATACTTTCAGCATGGACATAACAGCTTTTATTTTGGATTTTTAGAAAGACAAATAGTGTATCTTAAATCAAATTTCCAAAAAGAAACTTTTCTAGTTCTGTGTGGTTACAGCTACCATGATCTGGAGAAATGAAAGACTAGTTATAATTTTATATCCTTGACACAAAATAAATAGATAGCTAAATAAATAAATAAATACATATATAAATAAATGTATGTGTGGATGTACAATAGTTGCCTAGGGCAATTAACAAGTAGAATTTTACAAAGCTGTTTCGGGTAATGTACAGAATTCATGGTTCACCTGCTAAGACCAGATCCCAAATCCAATTGTCTTAAAAGAAAATCAATTACAGAGGAGAACTTCTAGAACTTGGTTATACTTGCAGATTGAGAAACCACACAAGATTTCTAGGGTTAGAGGGTGATGATGTCTGTTTTGTATTTAGCACATGCTACATTATGAACTATCAGTTAAAATATAACCTTCTCCTCTAAGATCTACCTCTTCTGTGTCTCCAAGATTTAGCAGAATTGGTTTTCTAGTCTCCTGCAAAACTGTGTACCTTGCATTGCCCATACAAAATCAATAGAATTACATCAGAAAACCTACTATGCCAAAAGCAGACTAAGAGCATTACAAAAAATGCAAATTTCATGCCATCAGCAGAGAAAAGGAGATAATTTCTGCTGCATTAAATGTATTTAGAATGATGTAGAGGTCATTGGAATCATAGGAACTGCAGCATATGTTTAAAATTGACCTTCAGGGCTACTTTAGAAAAGAGGTTGAAAAAGATAATTAATTTAAACATAAAGATGCTCATTAAATATAACAACAAAATTGACAACGGACTCTATTGCCTGTTTCAATGTGTATCATAAAAACACAAACTGTGATTTCTACTAAGATTATACATGTGAAATGATACCAGTGGCAATATCCAACAGAATATACATATCACCAATATTTTACAGAGTCAGAGATCGTCAAGGTTTAGGGTCAGGGCCACCTACTACACCTATAACAGATGCTCTCTGTTAATCCTTCTTCCTTCCCAAAGGGAAAGAAAAAGGGAATAAGGGAGAGAGACTTATCCATTGGAAAAAAACCCCAAACAAACAGATTTAATGAAAATAATAGTAATAAAATGGAATATATACAGATATATACAAAACCAATATTGAAAACAACACCCCTGATGGCAATTGCACCATCATCACCACTGATGCTGCGGATTTAGCTGATAATTAACATTTTGAAATATATCTCATGGCCACTTGGTGCTCTTTTCTATGATTCCACCTGTAAATACATGAGTGGGTGATTTCATACATTGCACGTACTGAAATGATTCAGTACGGATCAGATGCTGAAGTTGTTGCCATTTCAGCACCTTCTTCAAACAAAACATAGAACGATTACAGGAATGGTTGCTTTGACCAGCTAAGAACAGAATAGAAGCTGGTAGGGATTTTTATTACTCAATATTACACAATTTTGCTCTATGCATTTCTCAAAAAGCTTTAGAGAAATTCTGTGCCAGTAACTTAAAAATTTTACCTATTTGATTAAATGAAGTCCATTAAAGTCAAGTTAAACATTAATATTGGAGCTGAATCTGGTGAGGGATGCCAAGCACAAAAACATTTCTATAGTACATAAAGTACTTCTATAAGTTTATAAACAGCACATCAGTGACTAGGAAAAATATGGACTGGCTATTGAGTGGGACAGTGGGCCTGGTGACATGGTGCATGGAAAAGGCTGGTGTAAGACTGTCCTTTTGAAAACCAAGGTCCCGGAGTCAAGGAGGAAGGTCTGAAGGCTTAGAGACTAGTCTATATCCAGTTCAATTACTTGATCTAACCCAGCTGACAAACGTGGCCCTTACTTTATATCATATATAAACAAACAGTAGAGGCATTTAAAGACAACGTACCAGAAATAAACTTTAATATTCAATGATCCTAATATTTTAAATTGTTTCTGTGCAGAAATCCTGTTATGATTGACAAGATAAAGGTCCTAAGCTTTTTCTCACAGAAATATGCAAGTTGTAATTAATTAACTTGCTACTATCTTTATGTCAAAACACTGAAGCAAAACATATGTCTTCACTGAAACCTTTCAAGACTTACAGATAGCATGGATTTTTGAAATAAGCTTAACCCTGTCTTCTACAAGAAGTAGCAATAATAAAATCATTAACTATTTAGAACATATTTTTGAGCAAAAGAAGTTAATTCTAATCTAAAGATCAACATCTGCCTTCTACCTTCAATTTCTGGGGAAAAAAGTTATTTTCATGGTATGATAAAATGCAAATATCCGAGTTAAATCTCATTTTAAATTTTAATAGTCGGCTATTCATTGAAGTAATTGATTACTAACATAAATATTTTACAAATAAT
The DNA here is from genome assembly GCA_013396935.1 of Baryphthengus martii. Taxonomy (NCBI): domain Eukaryota; kingdom Metazoa; phylum Chordata; class Aves; order Coraciiformes; family Momotidae; genus Baryphthengus; species Baryphthengus martii. The sequence continues at coordinate 25,027 of VWZK01020705.1, read as the reverse complement.
TTTTTATAGATATCAAAATTTTATCCAAGTAACAGTTTAAAACACATTTATTCAATATTCTGGGAATATTGATCATATAGTCATTACAATCCATCTTGGATTCATCTTGACTCAGATAAGCTAGAGCACTGGAGCCCAAAATATCCTTACTTGCTTAAGCGTTCTGCTATGCCTTTTATCTTGTTTTACATCGTCCCAGTAAGTTGTGTCCAAGACATACTTGTTACAGGGACCATCGATGTCACTTCGCCTTATGATTCTCAATCAGCCTGAGGTATTTTTTTTTCTGTTTAGCAGTAGGCTCAGTTAGTAGGCATCTGAGAAGAAATTGAGCATCTGGTCCCTGCAATAAATAGCATGTTGGAGCTAATTTGAGGTAACATATGCCCATTTATCAGAGTTTATGATAATCTTCAGAACTGTGTAGACGTAGGAACTGTAATCACCCCACAGCACTTCTGTCAGGACAGAGTTATCTTTCTTACCCTCATGAAATTTCAGAAATGTCAACAGTCATTCTAGCCATACTTCTAACAATTCTTCATTGCTTTTATTCTGAAAATTTTATAAATAATAGCAAACCCCTTTAGCTTGTGGCCTTATTTTATAAACATGTTTCAGTTTCCATTATTTCTCCAAGTTTATTTATTCATGCACTTAGACATAATGACCGTATTATGGCTAAAATAAATCATACTAAAATTAATGTATAGATGATTGATTTTGTCTTTCGCTTACACATTCAAGTAATTGTTAGCTGAGCACTCTACAGCAGATTTCTTTCAAGTGTGCTTTGTACTTCTGTTTCAAAAACTGCTTAAACTTTGGACATTTCTACCAAATGGTCATGACTCACTTGTCATGATGTGGCATCTGCAACAATTAACCAAGAACACTTATAACTTTAATATTGATATTGCAAAGTATATTTCCTTAGGATCACTGCAAACTTGAAAGATATAGCCATTAGAAAGCTACCATCTCTGTAACAGCAAAAGAAGACAAAAATATACAGATTGAAAACAAGCTATTTCATCATGGTGACAGTTATCACTACTAATGAACAAATCCTGTAATAAAGACTTTTTTTTTTCTTAAAAGTTTTCTATTTATTCATCACATTAACCTTCTTCCTGAGAGTAGTTCTGTAATATGGGCTTAATGGTAAGTGGATATAGATGCTCTAATAAAATTATTATGGAAACTGAAAAGAACTTAAAATAATGGAGATGGGGTTTGCTGATAAGGTTGTGAGAATTTTTTAAAAGATAAAAATAAAAGTCATATCTCTGAAAAGTTGAAATGGAAGAACTTAAGACTCAGATATCACAAAAGTATAAACTATAAAGTAATTGGATTGAGAGCAACAGTACCCTTCACACCTGTTGAAGAGAAGAATGTTAGCTGTTAAAAATGCCAGTTCCTGGAATGACAGAACGGTAGGGGTTGGAAAGGACCTCTGGAGATCATCTAGCCACCCACCTGCCAAAGCAGATTCACCTAGAGTGAAAAGTCCCCAGAGAAGCAAACTCCACATCCCACAGCACCTCCACAGTGCTCCACCATCCTCACAGTAAAGAAGTTTCTTCTTATGTTTAATTGGAATTTCCTGCGTTCCACTTTGTGTCCACTGTCTCTTGTTCTATCACTGGGCATCACTGAAGAGACTGGTCCCATCCTCTTGACACCTGCCTTTTAGATATTTATAAACATTGATAAGATCCTCTCTCAGTCTTCTCTCCTCCAGGCTAAATAGACCCGGGTCTCAGTGTTTCCTCACAAGAAAGATGTCCCAATACTCTCATTTACTTTGTAGCCCTCTGTTGGGCTCTCTCCAGTAGTTCCCTGTCTCTCTTGAAATGGGGAGCCCAGAACTAGACGGAATATTCCAGATGTGGTCTCACTAGGGCAGAGGAGAGGGGGAGGGTAATCTCCCTTGACCTGCTAGTCACACTCTTAATGCATTCCAGGATACCATTGGCCTTCTTGGCCGCAGGAGCACACTCTCGCCTCATGGTTAACCTGTTGTACACCAGGATTCCTAGGTCCTTCTCTGTGGAGTTGCTTTCCAGCAGGTCAGTTCCTAACCTGTACTGGTGCTTGGAGTTGTTCCTCCCCAAGTGCAGGATTCTACACTTGCCCTTGTTGTACTTCTTTAGAGACCAACATCCACCTCTCTACAACCTGCTTTCATGTAGTTGTAGAGAGTGATAGTCTCCCCTCAGTCTCCTTTTCTTCAGACTAAACAACCCCATCTCCCTCAGTTGGCCCTCACAAGAATTATTCTCAAGACCATTCACCAGCTTTTTTGCCCTTCCCTGGACCTGCTCCATCACCTCGATAGCTTTCTTATACTGTGGCACTCAAAACTGAACACAGTACTCAAGGTGCAGCCTGACCAGTGCTGAGTACAGTGGAACAATCACTCCTCTAGTCCTGGTGATCACACTATTCCTGATGCAGGCCAGGATGCTGTTGGCCTTCTTGGTCACCAGGGCACACTGCTGGCTCATGCTCAGCCAGCTGTTGATCAACACCCCCAGGTCCCTTTCTGCCAAGCAGCTTTCCAGCCACTCCTCCCCAAGCCTGCAGCGTTGCCTCAGATTGTTGTGGCCCAAGTGCAGGACCCATGGGGAGAGACTGTCAAAAGCCTTCCTGAAGTCAAGGTAGACGTCACCCACTGCTCTCCTCTCATTTACCGAACTAGTCATGGCATCATAGGAGATATCAGTTTGATCAAGCATGACTTCCCTTTGGTGAATCAACGCTGACTACAACTAATAATATTTTCCTCCACACATTTACAGATGATCTCCAGGATGAGTTGTGCCATCACCTTTCCAGGGATGGAGGTAAGTCTGACTGGCCTGTAATCTCCTGGGTCCTCCTCCTTGCCCTTTTTGAAGATTGGTTTGATACTGGTTTTCCTCTCATCCTCAGGCAACTCTCCTATTTTGCCTTTTAGCTAAATCTGTTGAACTAACTGCACTTTCTGAAGTTTCTGAAGCTCCCTGAGTCCTTAATTTTAAAGCCTGCCTCACTAGGTTGGCCAGTCTGCTGTAAAAGATTCCATTGAATCCTCGAGACAGGTGAAGTCTCTAGAGTCTTATATGACCCATAGTAAAACCGAAATAAGAGCCCTATGTATTGACAGCCATAGGAAGACATCCAAAGTACATGGGAAGGACTATGTGCTTGGATAGTTTTCTAATCCAGAATCCTAAGAGCATTAAGTGTTTTAAGAGCCTGGATTTATTTCCATATAGACCAATATGCTGTTTTCCTGGGTTTTTCTTTAAGTTCTGATGTTGTCTATTCCTCTTGCCCATCTGTAATCCCTGTGTCCTAGCTAGTCTAAAAGTAATTCCCAGGTGACAGCTTCTAAGGTAAGGATCTATGCCTTAATTTCTGTATCCTCTGAATAAATTCATTCTCAATTATCTTGACTATTCTTATGTGGGCTCTTTGACTTTGTGTATGCTATTAAAGCATACTTATACTCCAATAAGCAATCTGTAAAAAATGTATAATTGGATTCTCTGTGTGTTGTCTCTCATTAACTCTGTCTTAAGTGTACTCTGTTGACAAGGTTTTTTAAAAAAAACAAAAAACTATTCTGACAGTCAACCTTGCAAATTCGTACTTAGATCTGCAAGTCAAATTCTGACACTATTTATATTCTACAAGTAGAGCTTTGTTAATAATATCTTGATTATTTGTGAGCACAAAAAAAAACCCAACAAAACAAAAGAAACTTAGTTCATATTCTCACAGCTTTGTAGGCACTGCTGTACGGTGCTAAGAAGAATAAACCAGCAAATATCCAATCAGTATAATAAGCACATCTCTACATATGTAAGTGTAAATCATACTAGTGGCATGTAAGATTGCAACACTTAAATGTAAAAGAGTTGTCATTTTAAACTAGCACACTATTTCAGATAGAAAATTTAGACATTTGTTCATGTTCACCGTGAAATTAACATTTTTTATGTGACTGCTTTATAACACTACTTCACCTAAGTAATAAACTACCCTGTGACATTACAGAAAATCCTAATTTTTTTAGTAACAGTTTCAAAGAAAATATGTGATCGGGCAAGGGATTAATGTAAAAAAGTTACCTTATATATATAATATAAATTAAGCATATGTCACAGAAGAGGGAGACATAGAAAGAGCGAGACAGTATTTTAACTTTAGTTTTGTACTTCTTTCTGTGTTTTAAAGCACCAGCTGCCGCTGGTAGCAAACTCTAAGTAATCATTCATCCATCCTCTTTCAGTCCTCAATGCAGCTGGGTCTGAACCAACTCCAAGATTGACTCAAAGCATCACAAGGGCTGCACTGCTTTGGCTGTTTTCTGCAGGGACTCTGGCTGCTAATGACTGGATGGATCTCTGCATATTCTAGTCCATTCTCCTTCCCATGTTTTATACTGGCATGTCCCTGATGTGCTCCGCACCAAGGAATGGGGTAACAGATTGTCTGTAAGGGCATTTGCTCAACAGAATTTTCTATAGTTTAACAAGAATCCCTCTTTCTATTCTGTTTTCTTTCAGGTCTGTGATACATTGTTAAGAAATGATGTTTTTAATGAACATTTCATTTTCAATTTTTATTTTTTTATTATTTTTTTTTAAACTAAGATACATACAGGTTCCGTATGTTTCCTTCTACATCATATGTCCAAGTAGACAAATGAGTTAATGCACAAAATACCTGTTCTCAGTGTCCCTGAAGTACTTGGAAATAGAATCTAATGTTTTCATTCCATTTATCTATATAGTTTCCTCTATCCTTTTGTTGTGATTTATAATACTGTATAAACAGTGAATTAATACTTTAGTCCCTTCTGCATTTGTTACCATTCTTTCCACTGGGGTCAGTTGCCAAATGTGAATTTTATAAAGGTTTTTGGTTATATTAAACATTTGTATTGCAAGCACTGGTAAGTACTTTGGGGGGAATCTTATATATTAATCTATTTTTTTCCTCATTAGCATTTGAGAATTTTAAGGAGGGTTTTTTGGTATTACTATGTTGTTATCTGTTGCACTCTGTTTCTTGAATGCCCTTTTGTTAACTTCTATACCATGAATAAACTTTTCTTTTTTTCAGTGGTGACAAATTGCAGTTATTTTAAATTTCCTCATTAACTTGTCCCCTCATTTAAATGTTAATGCTGTGAGAGGTAAATTGAAATATTTTTTTTCTCCTACTGTCAGGAAAATAAAGTTTAAATTATAGTTACTTTCTATTTTGTCATTCAAAACCAATATTTGCATACTATCCGCTTTGATTTCATGTACTCTGTCAATGCCAAAATGAACTAGATCAGCAGTACTTGTTAATGACAGAAACCATCATTTCTTCTTATCGACCACTTTTCCTCCTTCTCCCTTAAAATGAACCAAAGTAAAACAAAAATTCTCTCTGTATGAAAATCAGGCTGCATGGAAATCACTTACAAAACTATTTCTCATTTCAGTGGAGTAAAAAATTTATCTTTGTTTCTTGTCATCCTGTTTTATTATTCAAAAAAAAGCCTCATTCAAAGTTAGTAGAAATCAAGGTAAAGATTCCTGCTGATCTAATTTGGTTTACAAAGTTCAGTACTGTTTTATGGATGCCATCTACTATTTTCCTTAGTTGTTAGCTGAGGAAATGTATGGAGACAACATATCGTCATGTATATGCACTTCAGTTTGCGTCCTAAACCTTACATTATGGGACTATTTGATTTTAGAATATGAACTGACTGCAAGTGAAATGTAGTCACGTGCATCAGAATCTGGTAGCTGCTGAAAAATAAACCCTATCTTGATTTTTAAGGGAAGAAGAAAATTATTCTGTACCCAATTAAAAGGACAAATTTAAATGGAAGGAATATAAGTACCCACACTAGATCTGGCAAACAATTGAAAACTAACACTCTGTCTCTTACAAAAGTATCATGGGGCTTTTCACATCTAAAAGGTGTCACAAGCTGGCTTTTATGTGTTCTCTGAAAACAAAGACAGTCTGGCTTTGATAGCACATTAATTTTGCATAGCACCAATCTTAACATTGGATGCTTATTTTAAAATATGTTCAGCTATCATTTTCAGAGAACGGGGATTAAGAAGTGATTGCGTCTCTTGCTGAGGGTTATTTGTGCTCCCAGGTACACCACTGAAATTACATCTATATGAGTACTGAAGCTACCTTTTAACTAGTATTACATACAACATCAGGTTGGTGTTACTAATACGTTAACTGATAGGCATTTGTGGTTCTTTAATCCTCTTCTAGGTGAATTTTTTTATTTATTTTTTCATAATCAGTAGGCACAGTAATTTAATTCCCAAGTGGTTCAACCCCTTTGATATTTATTTATGCCTCTTCTTCTCCCTAGGAAAACAGTATTTTCTTCAGTAGACTTCAGAAAAATTCCAACTCTTCCTGTCTTCAAGCCGCTAGGAACTTTGCACCCACAAGGGGTTTCCTATAGGAGTATAATATAAATGCAAATATACCTGAAGTTGTGAAGCACTCATCCGTAACAGGAAAATCTTATGTTATTATTTGCTTAAAAATTTCTTAAATATGATGAAAGTACTGTATCACTAGTATGAAATAGAAATGGGTGTGACAAGAAGTAAGTGAACTTTCCAAAATACAAACTGTTAGGATGAATTCTGAGAAGCGATTTCATTAATGGAGTCTGATAATTATGCATAGTTAAGGTAGCAGAGAGGTTGTGCAGTTAAATAATAAATAGAGCAGATGACATTTCAGCTGGACAACTGACTCAAGCAGATTACTCACGTGTTATCTATTACGCTACGTGGGATCTTTAGTGCCATGTTTCAAGAGGTAAGTGGTGGTGGTATTCCACAAACAGAGACAGAAAATAGTATATGATTCAACCACTAGATTTTACAGGTACTTTCTCAGCTGATAACACAGAAACTGTGGGTAGCAGTTCAAAAAAAGAAACCTGACAAGCACAAACGCTCATGTGGAAATTCTTCACTAAGTGCATCCGAGAGGGGAATTACAGAGCGCATTTTCTTCCACACAGAAGCACTTCTGTGAGTGCCTCAGTGCTGACTCAGCAATTGCATTTCAGCGTAAGTTTTCTCCATTTCCTTCTGCTCTGTTCATTTGTGGTTGGTTTGGTTTTTTCTTTACCCTTGTTTTCCTAAAGTGGATCCTCTGTCGTCTAATATTGCTAAGGGAACTGTCAAAAATGTTATAACAGAAGCCGGTAACTGTTGCTTTAATTTCAGACCAAAAAGGGTGAACTAGACTCTTTCTGCTTGATTTTCCATTGAGGCATATTGACGTGTTCATGGGCAGGAGAAGAAAATTTATTGAACGACCCAAGCAATGTTGATAAATAGTTTAATCAGGAATCTGTAAGCGCATTCCTTAAAGTTCCTAAATGTGGCTAATGCCTATAATTAGATTCTTCCATTTGGATTAATATACTCAAAATGGATACTGTTCATAAAAGTTATGCATGGGTGTGTAAAAAAATTGAATAAAGGAATATGTTTTCCCCTATGATCTCTGTTCCTAGTGGTTAAAACTGAGCAAGACACTGATACATACTTAATAGATGAACACACAGAATTCCTACTAAATGCAAATAGCTGTGCACACTTAATTAGGAATGGACAAATGCCCTGGTAAGATCAAAGTCTGATGTACTATCCCTTCCTTTTCTTTTGTATTACTATAAGCAGGTTTCAACATTATGTGCTATAAACTGACTGGTAATACTTTTAGTGCTAAGTATTCCAGTGTAATGTAAAAGATCTTTTTTTTTCCCAACCAACTGACTCCTTGTAGATTGTAAGGAGATGTGTTTTTCTCTTCACTCATATTTTACTAGCAAGGTATGTGGTATTCATGGAGATTTAATACGTACTTGTCTCTGAAGCTGACTGACATTTCCATTGCCTTTACTTCTCCATTGCTTTATACTGATATATTTCAATGTTACATATTACACCTCCGTTTCATATTTTCTTGTATATTTATTTCATGCCGCATTTGAAAACAATATCATTTTCTGAATAGTACTAAAAATATTGAAACAGAAAGCTCTGTTGTAGATTACAAATTTTCCTCTGTAATAAAGCTAATACCTTTTAGCTATTAGCTATTTCATATGTTCTTAAAAAATTGTATATAGCAGTTTTTTCTTTTCTTTTCTTTTTCTTTTAAACAGTAGTCTATGAACACAGTATGGAGAAAAGCTGCATTACAAAGCTGGTAGGATGAGAAGGAAAATCATGTATTTCACAGACTTCAGGGTTAATTAAGGCAAGCAGAATGTAATTACCTACTTCAAATTTGCCCAAGAGAACATTATGAGAAATACCATATAATTTTTAATGGCCATTTTTGTTCAGGACCTTGTTTTTATGCTTTATCTGAAGGATTGCATCTCTAGCAACAGGGCTCCAACTAGCATGATACCTGGGCAGTACTAATACAGGAAAAATGTCACACACTGCATCTCTCACTAATAATATTTCCTTAAATACTTTAGAGTTCCACAGAGGTCTTCCTTCCATCTGTGTATAGACCAGACTGACCTCATTTAATTTAGGGGTTCTTGTGTGATTACAATTTAAACCTGTTTTTCTGCAGCACTAGAGATGATTGCATTATCTCTCTCAGCCAGCACTCTGAAATGGAGCAGCACTCTTGAAATAAAGCCTTTTCAGGACAATCTATGGTTTGATTAGCATGGCAGTTCAGGGGCAAAGGGGTGCCAGCAGTACATTTTTAACAACTCTCTGCAGTAAACACAGATAGCAGAGCAAATGAAGGAGTAGATTTGACATTGGTGTTAAGGCTTTCCTCCCTCACATTGACGGGAAAGGGTGACAAGGCTATAATGTTACAGGGAATGAATGGAGTTTGGGCTCTATATTCTAAATATTTGCAAGCACAAAGATGCTACCTGCAAAGCAGAATACTATGTGCCACCTTGAAGAATTATTTTCAGTCTGTCTCCCTCTTGCTATCTGGCTGCTTAATGGACAGTATGTTTGATTCAAGTTTTAGAGTTAAGCAAGAACTTCAGCTCGCTGCTCGCAGTTCTCTCTCTAAGTGCATATAGGCAAACCTAAAGAAATATACAAAATATTTTTCTTAGAGTTGGTCAAAAAATTTCACTTTAAATGTTATTTCAACAAGTGTCCTTTTGAAAAAAAAAAAAAAAAAAAAAAAAAGTGCTTCTGATTATCATGATGCCAATTTTCATATTTTCAATTGAAAGCTTTTTCTGATGTTTTTATTGAAATCATTAAATCTGTATTACCCAAATAGTTATAGAAATGCTTCAAATTCCTCTTTCTCTAAATGGACAACAGTAATCATCTTGTGAATTGTGTCAATAATTTTTTTCTTATGAAATATTTGTGAAACATTTGAAGGCATGATAAAATGCTGGTTTGAGTACTGCCCTACATAGAGGTCAAAGTCTGTGCAGTAAGATTTCTTTGTTTGCTTATATCTAGGTATGGCATTTTTCCTACTCTCCCTTATGAATATTAATCTTTGTAACCATCAATGGGGTTACTCTTTCTATAGCACTATTTTACTTAAAAGTCTAGGCATGGATCTGACAAATCCTTATTCATATTGGTAGGATTACTTATATGCAAATATCTAATGAAGTTGATGCCATTTGTTTGTGACAACAAATTTACATGAGTATTTGTATTTATAAAATGAATCCTCATTTTTAACAGTTACAGACAAATTAGCAACAGGCTTGCATCCTATAGTAACGTTTTTTTGTCAAACTGTTTTTCAGTCCACAAAACTTTAGTGCTATTTCCCAGGGGAAAGCCTCCAGCAAAGCAGAGACACTTCAGAGCACAGCTAGGTACAAAATACAAGAATTATAAAACTGTCATAAATGTCAGAATGTATTGTAATCAGCAGCACAGTAGCTTTGCCTGGAAATCAGCCATTTATTCTAAAGAGTTCTTTATGGTCTGGTAAATTGCATTAAATTTAAACAAAATCATAATGACATTTTATGCAAAATAATATTTTAATAATCCTGGACACTGTCAGTTTCCTGGGATATTTCTCCTCCCATTATTTTTCCATCCTTTATTCTTAAATTTTTATTTTACCATACATAGCCTGTACACCTTGTCTTTTTTGCATTATACATACACACTTACCTGCACACTTCTCTATAATACCAGCACTGAATTTAATCTCACAGGTGTCACTTTTGCACCAGTGTGATTTCATTGACACCAGTGGAGTTTTCACAAGCTTAGATGACTCTACAGATCAGAGGGAAACTCAGCAACTTCACTATTATTTAACTGGAATATTCTGTTGTATGAAAGCTAAAGCTCCTAAAATAACACAACACCCTCTACACAGTGAGGAAGCAAAGCCAAACAACAGAAGAAATCAATGTGTTAAAAAAAAAAAAAGAAAGAAAGAAAGAAAATAAGATTTCTGAAAGTGAGTAGCTAAACAAACAGAAGCTAAAACAATGCAAAGAAATTCTATATTTCTGTGTAGAGAAATAAAAGAACACACAGAAGCAACTGTTACAAAGAAATATATAATACTTAACCATTAATGAGTATGCAGTTGAATATACATTACTTGTGCAGCTATAAATAATTAGCCACGTAACAGAATAATTGCCATTCTGTGGCAGACTATTGTTCATCTCTTTTTCTGCGTCCCTCCCCTACCCATCCTCAGTTCATTCTCCGTTACGTGCCTTAAACTTGCATCCATCTTTTCTGTTGTTTTTGACACTTTCTGTAGTCAAGTAATGGTGAGCACAGGTAATACATTATTTATTTATTGAGCATTGTGCACACTGGGAGGCAAATTAGTATTCTGTCCCTATCACTCACTGCTAGACACTGCACGCAGATGGAACACATTACCACATTAGACCAGTTACGAGGCTTTAAATTAGATTTGTGACTTGAAAGTTTGAATAAGAAAACTAATAGAACACAAAATGAAGCAGAGGGAAAATTAGATTAATTATCCACAACATTTGGAGTGAACTGTTGCTAATGCACTGTGTTGTAGAAGGCTATTTTTGTACTACAAACATGCCTTAATTTTGCCTACATTAAGCTACTTGAATGCTTGTGAAAACACAACTATTTACAGTTTCTAATATCCTAGAGTTATTTTTTTTTAATTAAAAATAGATATTTTAAATGTGCTGCATCATTTTTCCCTCAGTCGTTTTACTTTACTATTCTGACAAGATAGAATGAATCGTAAGCATCACAGAGACTGCAGAAATTAATCACGGAAATAAAAATGTGAACCTTCATGATGAATTAGAGGAAGGTTAGGTAAGAATTTTTAATGTAAAATTGTTAATTTGTATCATGTTACAACATAAGATAAAATTCTGTCTTCTGTGAATGCATCAAGGCAGCATTTGAACAGGTAACTGTACACACAATGCAAAAACAGGGTGGTTGGTTTTTTCCCCACACTCCCCATTTTCCCTCTCACTCATACGAAAGACTCTCTCACATTCAGTCAGGAAAAAAATAGCAAAGAATTACACAGGCAGTAGCCAGATTGCACATTTACAAGTCTGCTTTGCCATCGCCTCAGCAAAGACTGAGCTCTTGTTTCGTTTCTAAAACTATTTCCCAGTGATTCAGGCAATTCAGGTAAACTGAGACAATTCACCTGCAAATAGGATTGAGTTCAGGGACCTTACATTCTTAATGTCACTAGTGTTTCTTTTACTTGTTTGTATCTTCTTTATTAAGTGAGATTGTTGTTTTTTGA
>VWZK01020705.1:0-13188 GCA_013396935.1 Baryphthengus martii | reverse complement strand
TAAAAGCAATTTATGTTGGAACATCGAAAACGTTTAAACAAGCCACAGACTTTAGCAAATGAATTTCACCAGTTTTGCAGTATATTATTCCCTCTTCCATATTCGTACGTGTTTTTCTTTACATAAGCGGTCTCCAACTATAGTAAACATTTATTTTTTACTATCTCCATGTAATGTTTTTCTCCTAGGTTATCCAATCAGAAAAATATTATCTACAGCACTTGAATTTTAGGAAGAGTGGTTAAATGAATACTTAATTCCTGTGCTTATGTCAAAAGGACATATATTAAGAAGTACTATATAATCCTGGTTTATTGTTTTTTTAAATGTAGTATCCAAAAACTGTAAGAGAAGTTATGGATGGAAAAAAATGAGAGAATATCTCTTTGTTTGTGTATTCATATATGCACAGTTGCACCAAATACACCCCCACATATATATGTATGATAGAAACATGTTTAAGATGCTTTGTCAGGTGTCCCAAACACATATTTGTTCTTCATAAAATATTTGTTTATTAAAAACACCTGAATTAAAATGAAAGCTTGTTGCATCTTTGTGTTACTGTATTTTTAAAGAAAAAGGATACATTTTTGTTTAAAAAAAAGGAAGCAATGATAGCTAAGGAATGCAGGCAGTTGATAAGGGTAGATAAGGATCACTAAACAACTATCAGTGAAGAAATACGACTAAAAGAAATAAGTATGAAATATAGGTACTTCTGATGTATGCACATCAGAACCACATCTAGTGACTTACTGATAGTGCTATGACTGATATTAAACAGAGGTGCCAAAAGTGTCATGATGCAGAAGAGGCAGAAGTATTTAATAAATGTGTATGTTCTGCATCAGCAGGAAAACAATAACAAAAATAACAAAAAAACCCCAACCCTCAGAATGAAACAAAAAGAATAAGTATCAGATTTTATATTGATAAATAGATTAATTACAGAGTATTAAAAATTTAATGAAGTTAAGTACTTATTAAAATACAGAACACTAAAATCTAAGGACATACAAGGAATTATCCAGAAATGTCCAGGAGCTGTTTAAAATACATGTTTTAAAACAGGAAAAACTGCAAACTCACAGAGGATTTTAAAACTGAAATGTTGTACTACTGTTTAAAAGGTTATACAAGAGGAAATTAAAGGACAGAGAGGTTGATATCAATCTCAGACAGTTATCAAAAAGCTGACTTGGATGTAATCAGTAAATAATTAAGTCAGGAACATTCAAAATTAATGTCAGCCAATACAGTTTAATGGAAAATAAGCCTTGTTATACAAAGTGTTTAGTGCTTTTTTTTAAAGAGAATAGAGGATCAGTTGATAAAGGTCAGTTTGCTGAATAAAATATTCAAACTTCTATAGGGTACTTAACTTCACATCACATGACTTTCTGGTTTTAAAGAAGATCTATTATAAAGGGAAGATATCCCTATTTAATGTACATACCATTGTCTGTACTACTAGGTTGCAATAAGAAACTGTAGATGAGACGTTATTAGTCACTATAGATGAATCTTCCTGTGATTCCATCCATGAATTTATCTCAGTCCAAGATCACTCACTGTCTATATTAGTAGTTTAAAAGAAATTATAAATGAACTGTGAGCAAAATCACTGACAATATCAGAATTAGTAGAGGGGCAATAAATAAATAAAAAGGTAATTCAGGTAAACACATTAAGGTAAGATGTATGGTTTAGCAGAATGAAGTATGTTTTAATAGTGTACTTTTTAACATGAGGGGGTGAAAGATTGTGTCAGAAAAAACATCAAATCACACTAGTAGGATTTGAGCTGATCCAACAACTATATGCTTATCCAAGCTGCAATCTCTATGGACTTTGAGTAACAGCAGTATTCTGCTTTCTCCTTTACCTGTGCATGGAAAACTGAGGTTGGTTTCTTGCCCTGCTGCTTCCAAGAAGAATGGAGGAAGAATATATAGTAGTGGGTTCAGCTGCCAAATCTAAGACATGACCTTTACAGTTCTGTGGCATTGGAAAGCTACAAACCTGTCTTTCCTCCTGTCACTGGCTACAGCTAACATGATCCTTCCAAGGTTTCCACTCAAATCCTTATTTGCAGTTTGCTCTCTGCCTTTCTACCTCCCTCTTTCATCCTCAAAGGTGTCACAACCTCCATTTTGACTTTGCATGTGAGAAATCTCGAGTCAGTACTGCTCCAAAACATAACCAGCAGAATTTGATTACTCGGATGTGATTCAGAAATCAAACTTCATCACCAACAATGCAAGGAGAAAAGTAGGACTATTTCTGCACTGCTGTATGATATAATGAAGCTATTAGTTGACTGTTATGACAAGTTATGGTACTTAGACTTTAGAAGCATTTGAAAATAATTACTGGAATTAGGAAGGCTGGGGAAAATGCCTCATGTGGAGAAGCTGCAAAAGCTCCATGTATTGAATTTCTTCAAGGACATGACTGCATCACAATCTACGAATACCTAATCGAGAAACTTTCTGGCATTAGACATAATGAGATGTAGTGGTTTGAAGGCAAAGTTAGGTAAATTAGACTAGATATAAAGGTCATTTCAGAGAGATCTTAACAGAACAGCTTCCCTAGGAAAGTAATGACTTCTCTATTGCTTTCAGTTTCAAAATTAAACTGTAAGAAAAACCAAACCCAAACCTGAAAGAGAAATGAGCAACATAGGCACCAAGTGTGCTTCTCCAGTCTGTATTACGTGAAACAAATGAGATTAGCTAATTCTACTACTATCATTGATGTTAAAATTTTAGCAGTTCTTTATATACAACCTTTGCTATGTTTTATATGTCCGGCACTTTTTAGTGAGTGACTAAGAACATTCAGACGGGCACTTGACAAAGATAGCTAAACACCTACAATGCATTTTCTATGGAATTTGGAAGCTCAGCTGAAGAAGTTTTCCAGAAATATGCTGCTGAGCTGATACGGTTACCTAATTACAGTGAAGAAGTCTTCCTAGTTATAGTAGTGTCCTTGGCTGAGCTTGATGTTTACATGCTTACATCCTGCATTAGGCCAGGAGATACAGAATGCAGCCATCTTTGACAAATGCATGCTCAAACATTCATGGTAAATCTGGCAGATGGCCACTCCAGACTACTTAATCACCCATACTAATTTCAGAATATAAGCTTTCTTGGCTCTGGATTGCACCGTATTGGGTGATCTTGATGATCACTAATGCAGCATTTCATATAAGAAGCAGTTCCCAGAGCAAGATACATTAATTCCTTGAACTTCTGACTAGACACAGACCAGAGAAACATGATTCATTACATTACAAAGGTGGTTTCATTTATTTTTATCACTCAGATTATTTTTTCACTATTTTGCATGATACCGTACAGACTTCCTATAGGGTTCCTCAAAAAAGTTAAAAATTATGCAAATCAGAGACTACCTGAAAACTTCTATTCAGTGTGCATGGAGTCTCACTTGTCAACTGGGAAGGCACATGATTACAAATGAATTGCCTGACTTTTTATGATAAGTGTTGAGAGTTATTTTGGTCGGTGATCTTTCTGCCCCAAGGATTAGGATTCCTGAAATACCATTTCTGTATTTTATCCATGCCTTCCATAGTACTTCTGGTTTTATTTTGGACTGACAAATGTGCAGGTCCTATTTATTCTCTAATGTACATCTTTAGTTAAGGTACTCCATTTATGCAGTACACTGGCATCACATATAGATCTGGTTTATATATAACACTTTGAGGTTTCAGAAATAATTATGAGAAGTAAGTACCTGAACATCTAAACAGAAAAATTTGTATCTGCTTTTCTCTATCTTAACAACCACAATTCTTTTTTATTATTATTGATACACTATCATATGCATACCTGAAACACATTTTGAGAAGGTTTTATTTTGTACTAAGAGATCTGTCAGAGACTATGCATACTCCTATTTGACAGGTTTACCTGTTTCAAGACATGAAAAGCCATTTCATCTCTTCAGTTTGCTTCTGCTCATAATACTCATCAGATATCAAATTTATATCTAAAATTATCGATAAACATGCTTATTTTTTACTTATACTTTTCATTTTTTTTCAGGGATATACCTTACTACAAAAATGAATGTTTAGCTATCACCAAAACTGGAAAACATGTATCCTTCTCAAGAAAACAATCACACCTACAATTCTACTGATAAGCACTGTTAAATAAGTGATAGAAACAATAATACACATTACAGTAGGGGAAATCTTCCCTAAAAAAAGGTAGGTCACACTTCTAGTATCCAAGGCTCTTTTCTTTATTATGTAATTTTATCACTTATTTAAATGTGAAATTTAAAAGGAATCTACAGAATACTAAATGTGCTATCAGGATAACGTAAGAAGCCCATTCTTATTTTGGTTTCCTTACAAAACAATTATCGAAAAGGCATAAAACTTACTTAGCACGTAGACCCATCCAATTTCCCAGTACTTTCTTAATACAACTGAGCTCCTGAATACATGCATGTATGTATACACACAGTTGTATCTATGCATAGATATATAAATATGTACATATCAAAGTCCGAGGAAGGCTTGTAGGCAAATGCAAATCTGTGGTTAAAGAACAGCCATACGATGGCTCAGATTATTTTAATTCTTAGTTTATTCATATTCCCAAAGATAGGAAAAACAGCTCCTTTTCTCTTCTTCCAAAAGAGCAGCAAATGCAGTGAGAAGGCCCTAGGAAGAGTTTATGAGTGTACATCATGGAAGAAACCTTTACTTACAAGTATAATGACGGAAATCATAAGTATGAAAGGCAGCTAGGAAGGCCTAAAATTGACAATAGTGACAAAAGGGAGGACTCATTTAATAAAAAATGTGGTATAATATGGCAAGGAAGGAAAAGAGTATCACTGGTATTTATAAATTGGTATGTTAGCAGAGACATCTGAAGACATGAAGTCATAGAACTGACAGTCATGGAACTGTAAATATTGAGAATAACCAGGAAGACCAGAAAGAAAAAGTGAGATTTAACTGTTCACTAAAGATAGGAGAACAGAAAGAATAACACTGCATTTTTTGAAAACCCTGCAAGAGGTTCTTAAAGTTGTGTGAAATGTGTAATAGGGGAGTTCTCATTGCTTAAATCATTTAAAACAAGACTGAATAACATATTTTGAAATAATATTGTACCAGAAGGAGGATTATCTAGCAGACCTCACACTTAAGATCTCTCTATCACTTATGCACTCTATCCCAATCCATTTAGTTATGAAATCATTAATCAATAGGCTCTTTTCTGCCAGCTCAAAAAAGGAAGTTTCTGAAACAGTTATTACAAAAATGCTATATATATAACAGTCATAAAATTTTTATTTGTGTTTTAATAAATGGTACTATACTCTTTTCTTAAGTCTTCCCTGAGATTTCTTTTTACTGAACTAAAAAAGTTCTTAACATTTTTTTTGGCAGTAGTACCAGGTCGGTATTACAGCTAAGGGAGTGTCTATTGGACTTTCTGTGGGTTATGGCTCTTGGCATTTTTTATTTTATTTTAAGGAAGCAAAATATTAATTGTGAAATAAGGATCAGAGGTTCTGCTGTTCCTGAGACAACTAGCTACAGCAAAAAAAACCTTTCTTACTGTAGGTAATCTCATACTTGTTTGCTTTAAAAAAAAATAAAATCTGAACTAGAAAAGATAGGATAGGATGTATTCACATGGCTGAACTTGTCTGTAAATGACAATATGAAAAATGACAAAATGTCTTTGAGAACATGAAGCAGAAGAGCGTGTACAGGGGTTAATTTTATACAGGAATCCATTTGCATTGCAAACACCGTTTTGGGGCAAGAAAAAGGAAGACTATTAAAGATGTGGTATAGAAAGAAGGACATATACTAGTGTTAGTGAAATAACTGATGCTAAGAGCATAAAAAATTATGTAAATGACTTTTTTAATATTATTGAGTTTTGAGAGGGACATCTGAATTTCAAAGAAACCAATATTGTCTCTGATGTATTATAAACACAAAACTTCAACAGTAAAGCACCATTAGTCCTGTGCAATTTTAATTTTAAGCTTCATGTTCTGTGCTTTTGCATAACATTAGATTCAAAATCGGCTTTTCAAAATTTTTAAGCGCAATCATTTCCAACAATGACAATGATAACCACTACTATGTAGCCTTTTTTATCCCACTGACCTAATCATTAAAATGGTTTAGCAGAATACATTTAAAGAGACAGTCTGTATGATCTTGATTTAACAAACACTGACACTTATGCCTAAACTTATTTTTATTTTTACATGCTAAAGGAAGTCTTTAGCTTAAAAGAATAGGTCAAATTTCAATTAATCATATAGTTAAAAACAGGTGCTCTGCTGAATATCACCTCTAAACAAATGTTCTCTTCAAAAGACATAAAACGTTTTTTGTACCAGTAGTATGAATTTATGCCTAGTTTCCCTAATGTTAAAAAAATATTTTTTCCCTTCATTTTAATCAAAATCTTGTATTGTCATAGACTTCAGGCAGCATAACAATTAAGAAATGTATTAAAACAAGAATCTTATGGCACTAGTCTTTCATTTTTTCATTTTGAGCGTAGATGTTGAATCAGCTGTTTATAATCCAGGAAGGGCTTTAGCTTATTCTAAAAGCAGTTAATGACTCTTGTTAGGTTCAAAGATCTTTTGATGTATACTGTATAGCAACTTGATGCTAAATGAAATACGATTTGAAAACTGAGGTTTGGATTGGGAAATGTGAAGATATTGTCAAGTGATAAATTAATCAGCCTACAGTTATTGCTTATGTAAGAAAGCTTCTCTGGAATTCTTCAGATAAAGAATAAGCTTTCTGAAATATTCTTGAGAAACACAAACTCCTGTGCAATACTTATATGAATGTGTATGAGGAAAAAGGTTGCACCTTACTTCATAGCACTCATTGTGTTTGCATTGTTCTGACTGACAGTGATGTCAAATCAGCAACAGTGTGTTTTCCTGCAGAGGATACTCTCAATTTTCAGCAGACTTTGTCAAAAACATCAAAGGTTAGAAGCTTTGAATCAGGGACATACCTAGGATTAAAATCTTTGTTCTTGAACTACAAATAAAATACTGCAAAAGAGTTTCAAATTGGCGTTCCTATAAAATGGTGGCATTAGAATTATAGTGAACCATCAGCTGTGTAAATCAGATGTTCTAGAGTCAAAATGTCAGTTTATTCTTCATGAATCACTTTCAATCCTGAAATAAGTAGGCACCTTTCCAGCTGAACTGACTGAGAGTGACAGCCCTGGTCTATGTGTAGGTACATTGGTCAACATCCATTGTGGCAAATATAACTGAGATGCCTAAAGCAGACAAAGTCCAGTTGCTGTGCACTTTCTCAGACACTAACATGAGAGAGGTGGGAACCTTCCACAGGCATTTTGTGAGGGTGCCTTCACACTAACCCTTAACAGACAGCCTGTATAATATATAAACAAGAATGTGGGTGCACATGGTATATATAGAGATTGAACATAGAGGAAACTGTCTGGAGAGTGTTTGGACTAAGAATGGTCAAGCTAGAGACATGACCATCCCAGAGAGGGCAGACAATCTCACAATGGGGTGCTGGGAAGATCCTGTACCCAGCAGTGGCGTGTCAGCGTATGGCCCGTACCCAGGGTCACCTCGCTGCTTTGTACAGGGAGGAACCTTGTAGGGAGCTTCCTCACACAGCTGGAGGGGTTAAATCTTCCACAGGGTGTGAGCAATTGGGAACCTGCACTGTCAGAGAGGGGTGGCAGCGACCTCTCTTTGAGGGGCAGGGGAACTGTAGGGGATATTAACATTTTCTAGGGTTTAATTACAGAAGAGTGTCTAGAAACTTGTAGGTGCTTATTAACATTTTGTAAGTGGCCAGCATTGTGATTTAACCATTGTATTACTGATACAGATCCTGAATGTATAGCTCACTGATTGCTGGTTAATTGCATGTTGTTAATAAATCACTAAACTGCTTTGATCCTAATTAGCTTAAACTATTTGAACTGAACAGCTTTTTCCTTCAACACAGTTCAGCGCATCTAAAACTTGAATTATCTCCTGGAGCTGCTGTTCCTCTCCATTAGCAACAGCATTTGACTGTTCTAACTTAGAAGCCTTAGAAAAAAGATTGAACTCTACCTGAGTTACTGAGACCAGCAATATAGAATTTGAATAGATATCAGCATCACAGAGAATGAAGTTGCAAGTCTTCATCCACATAGTAAAGAAATGATATTGGAACAGCAACATCTGAGGAAGGGACATCTAAATGAGAGAAACTGTGTTTTAAAGTCTTATTCTATTTACCAACAGTAAAAGATGGTGGATAAAAGCTCTCAAGCTTTATTGGAGTTGCTAAGCAATGATCAGAAAAAAAAAAATGCTACAGCATTCTGACAATGTTGTTTAAATCTTTGGAGGTTTTCTGGGTTTGTTTTTTTTTTCTTTTTCTTTATTTTTTTTTGCTGTCATTGTTTTTTGTTTTGTTTTGTTTTCCCTAGGGGTGAAGGGCTGCATGATCATGGAGATGTGCTAACTTATAGGCTTGCTTTATTGCAAAGCAAGGACTACAGACAAGGTCAATGCATCATGAAAGTGTTTCTATTTTACATAGATCAAGAAAAGAAACAGAATAATTAGGTGGGGCAGGCTATAAAGGGACATAATAAACAAATAAACTTAATTACCTCATACAAATAGAGTAGATGTGGTCTCAGTTGCAGCATGTAGCCAGGGAGAGAAGAGGTGCAAGGGCCCTACACAGGGAGAAAAGGTGTGCTAATTATGAAGTGTTGTAAAGGATATTTTCTTTTAGATCATCACAAAGAGCTTTTAATATTTCCCCTACTGATTTTTATTTTATGCTTTCATAGTGCTACAGAGACAGCTGGATGAAATTAGGCTACCAAACTATTTTGTGCAGCAATATCTTTTTTTCCTTTAGTCTTGCTATCAACATCTCATGTGGAAAAACAATGGGCATGTTGCCCCAAGCTCTACCTGCTGTGCACACAGCCAGCCCTCCTCCCCCTTCACTGTCACTCCCGCTGAGGCTAACAGCAACCATGTGTCATCCCAGCTCCTCTTAAACTCGTTGATCCTCCTGAGAAGATCCACCTGTCTCTGCAAATCTGTTAGCTGATTGTCTCCTACCATAACTAACCGACAACACTTAATACATTTCCTTACCTGTTCCTTCTTAATATGCAAGTACGGTGCATATACGATATGCACTAAGTGCAACTGCTGGCACAGCAGATGGATAAAACAAAAAGTGTATATATTACAGGGTAAAAAATCATGGTGGTTGGTTGGTTTTTTTTGTCGTTTTTTTTATTCTCCTTTCTAAATAAGCACTACACTTCTTCCATTATGTTTCCATTCAAAGCCCCTAGGTACCTAAACAAGATAGCAGTTTTAGACATAGATTTC
The DNA here is from genome assembly GCA_013396935.1 of Baryphthengus martii. Taxonomy (NCBI): domain Eukaryota; kingdom Metazoa; phylum Chordata; class Aves; order Coraciiformes; family Momotidae; genus Baryphthengus; species Baryphthengus martii. Next base: position 3,732 of record VWZK01020705.1, on the reverse strand, counting down.
TTTGTATTTATTAATTTTTAAAGAACTGTAACTTTCTGTTACTCACATTTTTCAATAACTATTACATTTCAGTTCTGCCAGAAAGACTCACTTTAGCCTGCCAATCAGTGTCAACAGCCAATCTCATCAATGTAGCTGGACATTTATTTCAGAAAATTAACTTATATTCTGGTAAACATTATTGATTATGACAAGTGACACTGTATGATTGCTAACTGGGTAACTTCAAACATATGGAAAACCTCATTTCTGGTTTCTTTACAATGTGATTATCCAGGAGAGCAAGTCACAGTAGCAAATGGTGTAGCATATAATAGTCATTGAAATATAAAATAATAATTGCTGCTCTAGTGGTACTTTGATATGTAATTATACAATATATACTTTAAGAAGTCTCAGATTGCATATCCCCATGGCAGACAGCTACTTCCATGGGGAGTGTTTCATAAATGGAGGAAATTAGTGGGCTAAAAGCCAAATTATGACAGAAACTGACAAAGGCAAGGGGAAAAATCAGTGTGAAGGATAATACTCCAGGCTTGACTTGTTCCATTATACTTAGCCATTACAGGGAGGCTCTCAGGTCACTGAGCGATTTGTTCTGCAATACCTGTAACTGTGCACAATAGGCTAAGTGAAAGGCAGTATCTATCATAACTTTGATTTGCCTTGCTTTTGTCAGTTTGTGCTGTGCCTTTAACATTATTTAAGTATACTATGGGGAGTATTGTTATTAAAGCCAGATTGGTACTGAATTACCAAACCTCCCTGCACACCTAAAAGAACAAAAAATGCCAAGTGTATGGTACCTATGCTTATTATCTGAAACTGAGTGCCTAATCCTGCACTTAGTTTTGCTGTGTCAATTAATTTGTTTCACAGACATCAACTGCAGTATTAAAAGAGGGAACCTGGTCAAAGAGGCATAAGGAAAATACAGAGCAACAAAGCATGTTGTTTTTTTTTGTGTGAATTACTTAATCCTTGTCCCTCTTTTGCTATAATTCAAAGAATTATTATACTGATAAAATGGTTTGTGGTTCAGGACTTTGATTAATGATGATGCAAGGACAGGTACATAAATGTACACTATGACAATGTCATCTTCAGGATGTGTGGGATTACCCTGTGACTTCAACAGCAAAAATCTTGGACTAATATGAAGTTATCATGGAGTCAGAAATTCAAAAATTGAGTCAATTTATTGTTTAAAGAAACGAGTGTTTAAATTTACCAAAGACACTGAATGTTGGAGCAACTTTATGTTAGTGGTTACCCAGTGGGTTTCATAGATACATAGAGAGTGCTTCCAAATACCATTTCAGGACAGCTGAGGACTTAAAATGAGGCTTAAGTAGCATAAAAAAGAGTAGATATGTAAGTAGTGCTATTGTCTCCCAGGCGAATGTTTTGTTTAATATCTTTATACCACTTCTGTTTAATAACTTTATCAATAATCTGCATGAGGAGTTCAAGTAAGTTCACAGATGACACCATGTCAGGCAGTACTGTTAATCTACTTGAGGGCAGGAAGGTTCTCCAGAGAAATCTGGACAGACTGAATTGATGGGCTGAGGCCAATAGTATGATGTTCAAGTGCCAGGTCCTGCACTTGAGTCACAACAAGCCCATGCAATGCTACTGGCTTTAGGAAGAGTGGCTGGAAAGCTGCCTGGTGGAAAAGGACCTATGAGTGTTGGTTGACAGACATATGAATATAAGCCAGCAGTGTGCCCAGGTGGCCAAGAAGGCCAACAGCATCCTGGCTTCTATCAGCAATAATGTGGCCACCAGGACAGGGAAGTGATCATCCCTTTGTGCTTGGCACTAGTGAGGCCACATCTCAAACACAGGGTTCAGTTTTGGGCCCCTCGCTATAAGAAAGACATTGAGCTGCTGGAGCGCATTTAAAGAAGAGCAAAGCCGCTGGCGAAGGGTCTACAGCACAAGTCTTACAAGGAGCAGCTGAGGGAATAGGGATGGTTTATCCTGGAGAAATGGAGGCTCAGGGGAGACCTTATCACTCTCTACAACAACCTGGAAGGAAGTTGTAGAGAATGTGTGTCGGTCTCTTCTCCAAGTCACAAGCAAAGGGACATGAGGAAATGGCCTCAAGTTGCACCAGTGGAGGTTTAAATTGGTTATTAGGAAAATTTTCTTCACTGAAAGGATTGCCAAGATGCTCACAAAAGTGATGGAATCACCATCCATGGAGGCATTTAAAAGACATGTAAATACAGCACTGAGGGATATAGTTTATTGGCGAACTTGGCAGTGCTGAGTTAACTGTTGGACTTGATGTTCTTCAAAGTCTTTTCCAACCGAAATGATTCTATGATTCTGTAGCCACTGAACTATGTGGTGCATATAAGCTATCCCATTTCCATTGGTTCTAGCACATTTTAATTGAGAGAAGAATGTGGATTTTAAATCCTGCTGGTTTTAAGGCTCTGAGTCTCAAGGTGCTGTACAAATGCCAACAGACAGGAGCTTTAATTGTCTGCACAACTAGATAACCAGCTTAGTAGGAATTATGAATATCAAGCTGATATTTTAATATTCACAGAATCACAGAATGATTGATGTTGGAAGGGACCTCTGCACCAGCCCCTCACCTCAAGCAAAGTGACCTACAACAGGCTGCGCAAGACCATGTCCAGACAGTTTATGAATATAGCTAGAGATAGAGACTCCACAGCCTCTCTGGACAACCTGTGCCAGCGATCAGTCACCCTCACAGTAAAAAAATCAAGTGTTTCCTGATGTTCAGGAGGAACTTCATGTGGTTTTGTTTGTGCTTACTGCCCCTTGTCCTGTCACTGGGCACCATTGAAAAGAGTCTTGTTTCATTTTATGTGGAGTAAAAGGTTATCAAGAGTAGTCAGCACAGGTATGCCAAGTTGAAATCATGCTTGACCATCCCGATAGCCTTCTATGATGGTGTAACTAGCTGGGTAGATGAGGGGAGAGGAGTGGATGTTGTCTACCTTGACTTCAGCAATGCTATTGATAGTCTCCCACAACATCCTCATAGGTAAACTCAGGAAGTGGAGTTAAATGAGGGGATAGTGAAGTCGATTGAGAATTGGATGAATGATAGAGCTCAGAGGGTTGTGATCAGCAGCACAGAGTCTAGTTGGAGGTGTGTAATTAGCATTGTTCCCCAGCAGTCATTACTGGATCCAGTCTTGTTCAACATACTCATCAATGATCTGGATGAAGGAACAGAGTATACCCTCACCAAATTTGCTGATGATACAAAACTAGGGTAAGTGGTTGACACATCAGAAGGCTGTGCTGCCATTCCGCAAGACCTGGACAAGCCGAAGAGCTGGGTGGAGGGGTACCTTATGAAATACAACAAGGGCAAGTGTAGAGTCCTACGCCTGGGGAGGAATAGCCCAGTAGAGGATAGGGGGTGACCTGCTGGAAAGCAGCTCCACGGAGAAGGAACTTGGAGTCCTGCTGGACAACAAGTTAACCATGAGCCAGCAATGTGCTCTTGTGGCCAAGAAGGTCAACGGTATCCTGGGGTGCATTAAGAAAACTGTGTCCAGCAGGTCAAGAGAAGTTCTCCTCCTCTATTCTGCCCTAGTGAGGCCACATCTGAAGTACTGTGTCCAGTTCTGAGCTCTCCAGTTCAAGAGAGACAGGGAACTACTGGAGAGAGTCCAACAGAGGGCTACAAAGATAATTAGGGGACTGAAACATTTCTCTTTGTATTGGGTTTGG
>VWZK01020703.1:0-67883 GCA_013396935.1 Baryphthengus martii | reverse complement strand
ACCTGGGCACTTGCATGTTTCTGTGGGATGTGCATGTTTCGCCGGGGTACAACCATGGCGAACAAACAGGCTCACCAACACTCTCTATGGTAGTCTGTTGGGGAAAAGTTTACAAAATGAATGGAATTCAAATAAATTAAGAAACTTAAATGATAGTACAAATTGGAACAACAAAGTACACAAGAGGATATTTATGTTATTATGTAGTTAAAGAAATTATTTCTCCTAACAATTCAGCACTCCATGAGATATTGTTCTTGTCAAAGCTGGTTTGCCTATAATATTTGTTTCCTATAGAATTACAGTCAATGTTGTTTTGAAATAGCAAACTGAAAAATCACCCAAATAGTCAACAATTTATGTGAACTGAAGCACATGAAATTGCAGAAACTGAACTTACACTCCTTCAGGCCATTTCATCCAACCTCTACCCTCATATACTGGCTGTACAACACAACACACAAGCACTATCTCAGCGACTAGTTCTGAACTAGATTGCTCAAAGGGATTTTTAATCCTTAATTAAGGCATATTTGAAATAGGTAGAAGAGACCTACTCTTTGCAGACATATTACTAGCAATAGCCGGTTATATTCATTTTACATAAAATACTGTACTAAAGAAAAAAACAACATGTCTGCATCACTGACTCATCCTCAGGAGCCTGTGTGACTGACATGAAACAGAGAGCCAGAAGCAGCACTGCACATTCATAGCACATCCATGTTGGCACTGCTAAAGATGGTTGTGCCAGGGTGGGTGAAATGTAGGCTGATCTACCGCGGCAGTGCCAGGTCTGTGGTGTCGAATTGCCCTCAGACCTGTGGGCTATTCTGACATTCATAGTCACAGCTTCCGCAAACAACGTGACAATGGGTTTCCTTTAGGACATTTTAAGTTTACTTCTCAGGGGAGATACCTTTATGGCTCTTCCTCCGTAAGTATTCTAATGTAAAAAAAAAATTTCTAGACAAGATAAAAATAAACCATTGCCTATTCTTTCTCTAGGATGGAAATAAAAGCTTTGATATTTATGATAATCAAGGGATCTAACTTTGATTAAAATAACTGAGGTATGGGTGTGAAGGGTGGTGGAAGGGGCTGATCCTGGGATCCTAGCTTTCCTGAAGGATAACACGATGTATCTGACTATTGAAGTGTCCAGGAGTGTGATCATACTCTCCTTGAACTCAATGACAAGGACTCTATAGACTTCAGCTAGAGAAGAATCAACTTTGTACATACTGGTTCAGATTCATGATGTATCTGGCTTCCTTCCAGAAAGAGACAAAATCTGAAAGGAAAACGATTGCCATGGCTAAACAGAAGTGGACATGCCTTTGGGAGACCGTGCATGGCCATCAATAAGAGCAGGATAAGACTCTAAAACGTTAACTTTCACTCATATTAAATCAGACTACATTTTGTCATGCTGTTTTATATCTCAACTGACAGGCATTTCTGTTACAAAACATAGTAAGGCAGAGAAAACAGCAGTGATTTGAAAACAGTATGTCTATTTTAGTTGAGGTGTCTACTCAATTAGCAGTTACGACAAAATAAGCTTTAACTATTTCTAAATAATCCTTGTCCCTAAGACTAAAAACCTTCGCTAATGCCACATTTTTTATACAGCTAACTATAAATTATTAGTTCAATCCACACTGTACCATGATTTACTATTGAAATTCTGAAAGCGTTCATCTCTATCATGCCCTTAGCACACCTGACTCCCAGTTTACCCTTCTATCTACAATTCTCCTTATTTAGGAATGAACGTGATCATATGTATATGAAAAACATCGAACATATGGCTCTTATGGCAGAAACTATAAAATTAAATTTTCCACACGAGCTTGCTGGACAGACAGCCAAATGCTGTTTCATGCTTCAGCTATAACACAGTAACGCTAATATCTTCTTTGTGTCATTGCAACCTATACTTGAAGAAGCTGTATAATTCATAATATGTTTGTCACCTGGAGTCATCTAATCCATACAAACAATGCTCTTACAATGTCACAGAAAAATCTGAAGTATTATTATACTTTGAAAATAAATGTAAGGTTAACTGCACTGTATAGTTTATAATCACAATGTGGTGATGAATGACCACATTTATTATAAATAAAATTATTTTTAAAATTAAACAAATACTGTTTGTGATTCCTGTCATTTGACATAAAGGGTATTTTTCCATATTTACATTTATGGTGTTGATTCTGTAGGCTAATAAAACAACTAGAGTCAGGAAAGAGAACCTCAAAAGTCATGTATAAAAGTATAACCACATTCTAAACACAGCACTTGGAGAACACAAGACACCCCCACACGATTCCCAAATCTCTCTTGGCAAAATTTCTAAAGGAAAACCTCATCAACAAAACAGGTTTATTACCAAAGGTCTTTGATTTATCTCAGCATTGTCCTCTTCAAGCCAACTGTTTTTGTGTCACACTTTGTGGATTTTCAGTTGATGTAAATTGGCATGTCCTCGTTAGCTACATCACATAAGATCAACTATAGCAGTAGTCGAATTTCCAGCACATATGCAGATTCTACTGACCACCCTTCTTCCTTCCCTTCTTCTTTTCTTCCCTCCTTCCTTCCTTTCTTCATTTTTCAAATACTTCTTTGGTAAAGGCACCTTATTGTTTATTCTTGAATTTGATCTCTTAAGTGACACTACTCTGTTGTTTTGATATTTCTATACTTCTAAGGCAAAACACTCTATGTGTACTTAGGAATCAAAGAAGGTGCAAGGAAAATGTCTGTTTATTGTATTTGTTAAACCTTTTTCCAGATTCTTTGGCTGCTTAGTTACATATGAATGTGATAGATACTGAATTTCAGCTGTCATTTCACTTGCTTTGCTTTATTGAAAGGCTACGTAAAAGCTGCAGAAAGACTTTGCGATACTGAGAAATTCCATGTTGATACAGGCACAGTAACATCATGCCAAAGCAAAGTGCAATTTTGCACATACAGCAATGGGCTTTAAGCTACCTATTAGGACTCAGAAAAACTACTGTAGTAGTTCAACACACCTTGCTGGTGTGTTGAAGTAATGTGTTCATAAAACCATGAGTCAAAAAAAATTGAACAGAGTGTTTAAATTATTCAAGTTAAAGGAAACAAACAGAAAGTATCATTAAGACCTATTTATGTTCACTCTCTAATTTGAGTTCTGCATGCAAGTTCAAATCCGCAGTCTTATCAAAAAAGATATAGATAAGAACTAGAACGATGATTGAAGGTATGAAATAGCTTCCGTATAGGAGACCAAATAGACTGAGATTTTCTAGTCTGCAAAAGAGCTTGCTGAAGGGGAAAGTGGGAGAGGCCTACAGCACCACAAGGGCAAAAGAAAGTGTTTTTCTGTTCTGCTTTTCTTTCCTCTGTTTTCATTAGTCAAAACTCCTTTTGCTTGTAAGTTCAAAACAAAAGTTTTTTCACTTAGTGCATAACTGAGCAGTGGAACTCATTTGAACAAGAAAGCAATTAGACCGTAGCAAAAGAGAAGTTAAAAAAATAAATCTGTCAGAGCATTTTAAAAGGACAGATAAAACTTCTGGCTTAGAAAGTCTCCCAGGTGCACATGTCTAAAAGAAACAAGGTGTGTGTTGGAAAGCATGGTTATACTCTTCTTAGAGTTTTCCTAGGCATCTGCTGTTAGCCAGTGATGTAGATAAGATACCAGACTTGACAGACTTTGGTCAGTTCCACTATGATCTTCATGCTGCTCTCATGGAGATACCACTGAAGAGAGAACACCCCAAAGCACTACTAGAGCACCTAAGATTATCAAAGTCAGATTTTAAATAGCATCAAATGAATAGGTTTTATACTTCAACACTTTCGTCTTCTTCTTCATTGAAAGGCACTAACAAGTTGCATATTATTAAGGAGAATATCAACCATTCTTAACCTTTCGATACTGTTGCCTTCATGGAAAATATTTCAGGGCTGACATCCATGGGTTTCCTTTTCTTTGTGAGACCTTTCTTTGCCTTTTTCTTTGACAATTAATTCATGCTATGTGAGATTTGACAGAGCTAATATTTGCATAAAATATTTTTATTATTGTTTCTTCCAATAGTAAACAAGTGAAAGGACTACGTACATACACATGAATCAGACTGTCACCATGAGACTATACTAAGCAGTAATTTATGATAAATAAACTCTTTCTGTTCAGTAACAAACAATAGTTTCTAAGAATACAACACCCTGGTCCTTAATTTTCACAGTCCCTGTTCACTGAGCAGCATCTATTAGTTTGAAATAGAATGCCTAATTTGTGCTAACTTCCAAATATGCCTTTTTGATCAACTTAAAGACGCTATGAATTGCACAGTGACCTTGGAAATTTCTGTTTGGATTTTGGCATTCAAATAAGAATGACAACTAGTTTGACCAGAGTTAATTTGCAGAAGGCCACAAAAAAAAAAAAAAAGAGATTAGAACTACACTGTAATTCTTCTGAAAGTCTTTCCCCACAAAGACAAGGTGTTATATGAATAATAGAGAACACACACTTTTCTCACAAAGTAGTGAAGTTTGGTATTACAGGTCAGCTCTTCAATTAGTCAATTAAGACACAGTAAGTTATGAATTAACAGGGTAATAGCCAACTGCATAGCGGAAGAAGGTGTTTGAAACCTTGAAACACTGCGTTTGTATGGTCAGAAGGTGCATGGGCACTATACACAGAGGCAAAGGCTGGGGCAAAGAAAGGCAAAAAAATTGTTAGCATTTTTTGGTTGTTTTTTTGAGAAGTCTGAGAAAAATCATAAATATATGCCTTAAGCCTACTACAAGTTCAAACCTGAAAGGAACGCACAAACTTACATGCTGCTTCTTTAGTTATCCTCTCGGACATAGTCTTTAGTTATGTGACCACATAGTCATATTTTTAAAAAATCTCTCCTTCACGTTCGGTGTCCTTCCGCTACTTAACCACTCCTCTTCCTTCATAACAATTCTCCAGTTCAATGTCCTTGTAGTGCTCTCCTTAACAACATATTTCTTCTTCTTCACACAAATAAGTAACGTACTTAAAAGAGTAGCAAACAATTGAAAATATATTCTAGAATATTTAGTTAGGTCATTGCAATTTTGCTGTTTCAGGTCCTCTAAATTCTAATCCTTACTATGACAGAAAATTCAGGCAAGTAAACTTATTACACATTCAAGCTCCTCTAAAAAGGGATTGAAATTTCCACACAAATAGAGATCTGTTTAGAATTTATCACTCAATAAATACTATGGAAAATGATGCAACAATTTCGGTTCCTCTTTAAGCAATTGCCTCAAAAATCATATAATGTTTAGCTGACCAGAGTAGTATAACTAAGCAGACCTCATACTTTTTTAAAAATACTTTACTAGAGAAAAACAATAATGGGGTAATGACTCCAGTCACAATTAAGCACCATAGAGTGGTTTGGATTGGAAAAGACTTTGAAGATCATATAGCTTCAACTCTATCTTCCATTAGACCAGGTTACTCAAAGCTCCATTCAGCCTGGCCTTGAATACTTAAGAGGAGGGGGAATCCACAACTTCCCTGGGCAACCTGTTCCAGTGTCTCACCACTCTCATCATAAAAAATTTCTTCCTTATATTTAATCTAAACATATCCTTTTTCAGTTTAAAACCACTGCTGCTAGTCATGTCACTACAAGCTCAGGTGAAGTCTTTCTTATAAACCACCTTTAAGAGGGCTTAAGGCTTTAAGAGCACTTAAGGTCACAATAAGGTCACTCCAGAGCCTTCTCTTCTCCAGGCTGAACAACCCCAACCTTCTCAACCTCTCTCCATAGGAGAGGTGCTCCATCCCTCTAATCATCTTCATAGCCCTTCTCTGGACCCGCTCCAACAGTCTGATGTTCTTGCGTTAGGGGCTCCAGAATGGTACACCGTACTCCAGGTGGGGTCTCATGAGAGCAGATTAGAGGGGGAGGATCACCTTCCGTGATCTGCTGGCCACACTTGTTTTGATATAACCCGGGACATGGTGGGCCTTCTGGGCTGCAAGTACACATTGTTGACTCATGTCTAGCTTTTCATTCACAGATATCCTCAAGTCCTTCTCTGCAGGATTGGTCTTTCATCCTCCAGTTGGCATATCTGGATTTGAGTCTACTTTCTGAATAATTTCTGAGTTTTAGCTAATGATTATCCAACACATAATGCAGAAGATCTGAGATCCAGGACTAAAATGTAGGCCTTTGCCCCACTAGAAGGATTTCGGCTGATATAAACTGGAAACAAATCAGCAACTACAAAAATGTAAAATGTTCAAAACACCTACACTGCTATTATAAGACAAGCACCTGTTCTTCTGTGGGAGAACAGTGTGGTACCTAACTATCTAATATTTCTAGTATTAAAGGATTTCATAAAGCTACCCTTCGTGTCTGCAATATATATTCAGCCCAACCTGAATTAATTCTCAATATCAAGTATACTTGTCTTTCACAAACATGCTTACTTGTTTAATGGTGTCTGTTAAAAGGGCAATTTCAGTATTTAACCCCACTTTTTTTCATAGTTGCCTATACAAAAAGCTTTAGAAAGAAAACCCAAATATGTGTTACTATTTAGCATATTTTATTCTCTATTTTCTTCCTTTTATTATACTTATCATTCATACTTCAAAGGCTAAAATATGTTAGGTCTTTGCTTTTGTTTTGTTTTCGTTTTCTAAAGAAAATAGATTATGTGCAAATATGGAACACTGGAAAAAATAAAAAAAATACATTTCAAATTTAGCATCCCTGTTTTATTTCACAAATTTCAAACTCTCCTATGAGCAACGTTTTCACTTTGTCATGTATAATTTAATCTGCAAACACCATTTCTTCATCATCTGCAACATAATCTAAAAACATTGCTTCAAAATGGCTTCAGTCTGTTTCAAGATAAAAATTCTACAGCTACCAGACCAATTGACCACATCCTACAACACTCTGTTAAAGCCTTCCTCAATACACAGACCTGCTCTACATACTATCTTTTTCCCATTATGGCTTTGTAGAACATTCTTCAAAATTCACTGAAAGTGTAGTGGTTATATATACATCACTTCTCAACACAGATTTGATTCATCCTCTAAATTTAGTAGCACAGTGTTCTAGAAGTCTTAATAATGTCAGATTATGCTTATATTGAAAACACCATGGATAGGATTACTCTCATTTAACTTTAACCACACAAGGTTAGTCATGTAATCTAAATCAGTCATCAAGGCTCAAGGCTCCCATTTCAAAGATAAGTATTTCAGTAGTGTGATTCATTTCATTTTACCTTACATACAAACTTTATGAAGATACGAATCACCTATAATTGTCATTCTCCACTGCCTCTAGCAGAGAGATTGGACTAGATGTCTATCTCTTACATGGCTACCTGATGAGATGCTGAACTCACCTTTCCAAATCAGCAACACATTTAACTCAGAAACTGCAAGTCAATCCATTGCCCTTTCTGGGAAATTTCATGCTTAATTTAGACATGGGATTTATCCGTTACTTTTGGAAAATATTTTAGCACTTCTTTGGGCTTTGTGAAATTGATGCAATGAATTAATTTGATGTAATATACAAACTCTGATGAGAATTTTCTGTAACTCATTTTCCTACCAGAAATTATAAATATTGCAGCAAAAGGAATTAAAACTAAAAGATTAGGTATCATTTTCACAAACTATGGAGACAAAATTAATTGATAAGTACGTTCAAATTGAAAGGGAAATCCTTAAAACCTTTATGTGCTCTTAATTCTAACTTTAATATTTTACATCACGACCATCTAAGTAAATAGATAAAACATAAGTGAGAACTCCCTCTAGAAAAATGCACATGTAAATAAACATTCTTTAATGCTGAGAAAGAAGCAAAAGATTATTTGTTCTTATATAGCCTGATGGAGAGCCTAATGAACTAAGCAGGGAGCTGTCCCTTCATGGGAGAATTTGGAAGTCTGTATGAATTGTATTTTAAAATATTATTTTTTCCAGTCTATATTCTTTAAAAGAAGAAGCATCTGTATCTCTTGGCTTCAGTTATGTGAAGGCATACCACAGCTGCAGACATAATTCTGAGCAATGTAACTTTTTAATATTTTAAGTAGAATCAGTAGTAGACTTGCTAAAAATAGATGTTTTATATATTATATATATATACACACACATTTTAAGGACTACATTGAAAGCAAAAGCTGCATTTATAAAATGGTTTTCACATGTTAAAGAGTTCTATAAACTTTTTTTGAGGGAAATGACTCCCACTCTTCTCTTTTTAATTGTAAAAATATTTTCTAATTGATTGCAAATAGGAATTCTTTATTAAATTTTATTGCCTGTACTATATACTACAGTTAGGCATTAAGATCACTCTAATTCTGACAAAGTGTATTTATTTTGACAATACGAGGAGTGTACCAATTTCTACAACATATAAAAAAAGTATTGGCAAAAACAAGGCCTCTGATAGCCCAGGAAAGACGGAAAGAGAAATAGCTTGGCCGTTTCTTCTGTCCATATCAATGAAACTAAGTAAAAGCAAACAGGGACATGAGGATGAGGAAGCAATTAATCACTGCACATCCTCTAGGGTTGCAAGCATGACAAATCAGTCTCTATTTTAACAAAAGGAAACAATTACTTTTAAGTTTCAAGAGGGCATGAGGCCATTCCATGTTCACTTTGATTTCATAACTTAAATTCTACTGTATCAACCACTTTTTGTATAGAGAAATTTTTATCAAGTTGTTTGAGAGTTTTTTCCTCAACTTGACCTAACCATTCTTGATTTGAAAATTATTTCATGCCTCAGAAAAGCTGTATAGATACTTTATTTACAAAAATAGTAATGTGAAAATCCCTTATAAATACTGAAGTCTTTAAAGTACTGAGGAATATAGGAAAGCTACTGAGTCCTGCTGTCCCATTAATGATAAAAGAGTGCAAGCATGCTGTACTTCTAGATTTTAAAGAGCTTTCCAAGCTTTTTTTCTCCTCTCCAAACTCTATAAATACAGATGACAGCACCTGATCATTGTAACATACTGAAAAATAGAAGTTAAACGTAGTATGTTACATACCACTCTACACAACAGATATCCAACAGCCACAACATGGCTTTGCAGACTATATGGAATTTCATGTAACAGCAGTAACCACGTAATGAATATTGTGGTGTTTCAGCCCAAATACTAACAGTAAAATTATCATGCACATAACTTTTTTTGATATCTGAAGCAGCACTGTGAGTCCTTCACCTCTGCAGAAAAGGAAATTTATCTCTAATTGTCTCCTTGCCAGTAGAATGCCATAGCTCATTTTCTCCTTCTGATAACCAAATGCTGAAGATTATCAAGTAAGCACCTAAGAGAGTGATATGCCTAAGCATGGGAGTTAGTCATGCTCCAGGTGATTTGTAGGAATTCACAATAATTTCACAGATTTACACAGGATCATTTGAGCACCACCCTGTATTTCACTCTGCAAGAAGTTTGCATGGTTGACTACAAAGAACTACAGTTCTCTTTCATTGCTGAGGATGTAGAGATTGTCCAGGTGCTTTCTGCTTGCAGCAGAACCCCTCACAGAAAGGATCAGCTCCTTTTACAATTTTCAGGTCCTTCTTTTTCACTATCCTAAATAAAACACATTGTTTCTACAGCATATTAGATTTACCATGAATACCTTGGAAGCTTTAAAGTTGTGACTTGGTGAGGAGAAACTATCAAACTGCCTATAAAGGAGCAAAAACCCAAAAAACCCTACCCAAAAATAAACCTCTGGATTTGGAATCAACAAGGATGGAGAAATTCAAAGTCCTGAAACTGTCCCAGAACTTCCAAAGAGAGGCAGAGTTTTGGTAGTTGATTAGTTTGCGTATTTCTGAAGTTTCTTACATGTAGGGAAATTTTGTATTTCCTTTATGTCTGAATAAATGCATATTTCTTTTGGCAAATACTTTTCTAGTCATGAAATGTGCTGGTGTTTCAGACTAAAGCACAAGGTCAAATAACCTAGGGTCACTTCTGTGTTGAGTATAAAATATTTTTCTTATCTCTGAGTACAGATATGGCAGACATAGGTATCTAGCCTCGCACTTTTTCTGGAAGACTGCAGCGTCTTTTTGCGGAGGTTACTACTAATTTTAATGTATTTATTATCAGCTCTTGCCTGCTGAGCCGATCTTTTCTCATCAGCAAAAGTACTTAGTTGAATAAGAGAAGCAATATTAAATAAAATCTATGGCATTTTATCAATATCAAGAGAGAGGTCCAAAATTTGATGGAAACAAGTATTAACAAAACACTCTTACGGATGTCTTGTTATATCACATATACATTCTTTGTCCTTCATAAAATGTTGCTCTTTCTTTCTCCACATTCATAATTATTCTCCTATCCCATAACTACAAATGTTTTTTAACCTCTACTAGATCCAAATACAAATATATATGTAAAATCTCAGAAGTTAATGAGATTTCCAATGTAAGAGAAGTAATTTTTATAGGGAGAAGTAATATGCTTTTATTACATTTAGTTAGACCTGGAAAGTGCAGACAAGCTTTTGAACTATAGATATCTTTAAACGGGTCAGAATTTAAATTTGCCAAAAATTACAAAACTCAAAGATTATTGCAGATTGGAAATGAGTGTTCTTCCCAAATGCAAATGTTATTTTTAACCTAGTATAAGACACTGCTGGTAGAATGGCAGGCCTGTTTTCATCCTTCTTTCTTTCCTCAATTACCTCCCTCATGCTGTTTCTAGAGATCACACATCGTCTCCGGGAAAAAGTAACAACATTTTTCTGTCAAGTCATTTCCTGTCAGGTCACACAACTATTAAAGTTTGAGCCATAGCCTCATGATCAAGCACAGGAGAAGCAGCAGAGGCTGCTACAGTGTGGCTAACACCAAGACAGTGTTGAGTATAATGTGAAGCCTCATTTTCAGTTTAACCTACTTAAAATAATTATTTAGCACATTGAGAGAAAAACAGTCATTATCTATGAACCAGGTGGAAATCTCCTAAGATTATTAACTCCTCTAGAGAGCAGGGGCAGAGATGGGAAACAAACAGGAAAAATAAGAAATAGGACACAAAGCCAACCTGGGTACTGAGACTGCAGACATCAGTGTCCAGCAGCCATGAATTTTCAATTCCTACATTTTGAAATGTGCTTGGTAAGCTTCCCTCGAAGAAAAGGGTAGACAGGCTAGGGAGGATTATTTTGTAAAATATTAACAGCCTCACACTAGTAAATATGTATTTCCATCTTTAATCTGTTGGTAGTAAAAGCTCTTTTCACTCACTACAGTTCTCAAGTTCACATATGTATCAGTTTCAGTCTGTATATTTATAATACACCACAGGGTCCAAAAACCTCCTCTGGCAACAGAAGTCAGTTTCCATGTGAAACAGCACGAATCACTTTTTTCCAAAACGACTTTTTGAAGCTTTTCCAAAATACATATATAAATAAATCTGTAAGAGGTCAGAAGTGAATGGAGATGTCAGTTTGAAGAGTGGCACAGCAGAATCTATTGGAATAGTTTCAAGATTTTTTTTTAAAAAGTGAGACCTTCCTAAAAATGAGGCACTGATTTTCATTCAATTATAAAGACCCACTTTTCACCCATAAAATCTGTCATTACATTTACATGTCAGATAGCATGTAAATCTTGTATCAACATACTGAAGTCTTTCTATTTCATATTTAAAAAAAAAAAAAGAGAGAGAGAGAAAAAGACATGTAAATTTAAAGGCAAAAAAAAAATCTTTTAAAGAATTTCATATTAAGACAACTTCCTGATCACATATATAGAAAATAGTTTACCTGAGTTGTCTGAATAAAAGCTGAAAATATTTCCACACCAAAACTCGGCTCAAGGAATTGTTACATTTCATGAGAATATCCATTTCTTTTCATCAATTTGGAACCACAGATTCTCATGCATTTCTTATAGAGGTAGTGATAGTTTTGGTGCTCCCCATATTTGCCTGTTCATATCAACACTAATTTTGTAACACTGTAATCTTAATTAATTCCTTAATTCAGATTAAAACCAATATTTTTTTCCTTAGGTTCTAATTCAATCAGTACTTCAACTTAGATCCCAGGATGAATTCACAAATGCTTTTAGCAAGCATATTGAAGGAAGGAGAGGCTTATCGCTCCCATCAAAAGAAACACATGGAAATATTTTTTCCTAAATTATCTTTGAATAAATTTGTGCACGGAAAATCGCCTCTATCTGTAGAAAAAGATCTTATACCCAATCACATGATCTCTTTTCATTAATGGCTTCATGTAGTATTGACTGGATAATGCCCACACTTTAAGCATTTAAATCATAATGCCATCAGTTTGAGCTCCCTTGTGCTTGCAGTGTCAGTTAATGGGAGAAGATAAAACAAGATTTGCCTCTCTAGACATATTCTATAGTCTGTTTATCACTATTATACACTCCTGCTATGTGTTAAATTTCAACTCACTGAAACATTGTCTCCAAACTTTTTGTATGAACATATATTAAAGTTACTTTATGATCGGAATAAAATAATCTATTTTTACTTTTTCTTAAGATAATAATTTGTTAAATTCAATTAATTCCATAGTCTCAACTTTTATGAAGTGAAAGCTGGTGCATTTGTTTAACAGAGAAGTGTACAGCCTGCATTCAACTGACTGCGGATGAACAGAGTTGGTTGACTACATGCTGTGGACTACACTACAAAACAGGACCTAGTCAGTATGGTATTATAGCTCTGAACATAATGTTACTGCAGAATCTAAGCTGACAACATTACCTTCTTATTTTTCAGCTGAAGAAGATAATTTTCGTATACATTGTAACTCAGAAAGCATTGGTGTCTAGAGTAATCTATAATAGCATATTCCGTTATGCATAACTCTGTTTTCACATCTGACTTATCCACCAAGTATTTCCACTGTCAGTCTGTACTTAAACATGGTCTTTGCTGTGTATAACTGTTACAGAAACGTTTTATCTGTGGCAGAATAAATACTGATACAGAGTAAATACTGGTACACAAATTTCCAGAACTATATTACCAAATCTAAACAAAACTACTTTTAAGTAGCAACTTGCACTTCTATTTCTGAAGAAAATTTAAAGGCCTCAAAACACAGAACTGATGGACGTTATAACTGGATCATAGTGTTTTATTAACTGTAATAGAATACTAATAATGGTTATTTGGTAACACTATTGCCCAAGAAATCAATTCAATCAGCCTGAAGGATCCACTGCAACAAGCCTTTAAAATAGTGCTTTGCAGATGTTTACGAGTTGTCTACTGTTGGACAAGGGAGACATGTATATATGTGTGTATATATATCTGATATAATTATTACAAACTGATAATTCTATGCAAGTTATGTACATCAATACCAAGCCTTATCATTAACACATCACACAGATATAACCTTTATGTAGTTCTGTTTTTTTACAGGCTCTTAGGATCTATCTGTGGGGCGGGAAGAAGACAGAAAAAAAAAGCATACTCTTCACTAGCCTAATTAGTTAAGGCTAATTACTTAGCCTTAAAACAGCACTGAAGACAAGGTAATTTGAGTACTAGTTCACTTGGCACAAGCCTACCCTTTGCAGCAAATTCAGGATAGAGTCTTCATTTTCTCACCCTTACTGTTATTTTAAATTGAATTGGTTAAAATAATTTAGTCAACGTGAGTTACGTGCATTTATCAAGACATAGTCTAGGAACTCCATTAAAATAAGTTTAGCCCTATCAGAGCCAACTCTATTTTACTCTTTGCACTACTTGGGGTGGTTTGTTATCAAAAACACCCTGGAGAAATACCAAAACAAGCCCAGCCCTTTGCTAAAAATGACCAAAAAAAGGGAGTGGGGAAGAAAGATAATGAATAAGGGTAGGCTTTGTGACAACAAACCCAGGAAAGTCTATGAAACAAAACCATTTGACTTTTCAGATTGTTACAAGGAGGAAGAAAGGATTACTCCCTACTTCATTCCTTCTTTCCCATACCATTTCCCCAGCAGGGAAACTGCTTTACCCTCAGAGAGAACAGGAATCTTCAGTTTGACTAGCACAAACATTCTTGCAAACAAATTGTCTGCAGTAGTAATAATCAACAGAAAATCAGCTCTTTCTGTTAAGACTTTGCTTTAAGATGAATAATTTTTTCTAAGCTGCAAGTTGTTATGAACCACTATGGTCCAACAAAGGGCTGAAGCAATGAAATCTAAAATCTAGGAAACTGAATTTAAGACATTCAAAAAAATCCCAAACTCTAATACCTGTGACTTTGTAGAGTGTTTAAAGTTTCATCATATCTCTTCCTCTGACACCAATGGGTGCATTAGTGTACATTCCCAAAAGATCAGCCACCTTCACTGAAGACAACATCTGAACAGCTAAGGTTTTGGGGGATTTACAAACTAAACAACACAGTTGGACCCGGTTTGTCTACTTTGAACATGCCTCCCACACACTGATAGCACTGAGCTCAGCACAAAGCGTAGTAATCACAGTCACTTTATATCTCAGTGCCGTTGGGTATTTGCATAATAGCTTATTGGTTACAATATTCAGACTATGTGGGAGGCCTGTGTCCTATTCTTGCCTCAAATTGACAGGATTCAAATTCAGATTTTTCATCCCTCAGCCACTATTTTCTAAAATAGCTATTTCATTTCTTTCTTTTTTTTTTTTTTTTCCTTCTCTCTAAAAAAATGGCTGCTGTTCCTGCATTGCAGGTCACAGAGCCAGAAATCCAAGCATACAGAGAACCTGACTGTGCAGACAGAGGAAACCCAAGTCTCATCTTGAAGCATCATCCTAAGAATGGAGAAGCCTAAGTTTGATTTTATTTGGATTTGGGAATGTTTAAGATTTCTATATTTAGATGAATATTGAATACAAATCAAAATGAATGAAAACATTTAAACAGAGGAATAGGGTTTGGCACCCAAAGTCCTCTGTCACAGTTCTTTATCTGCAGATGCATAAGTTCCTTGGTATCACAGAATCACACAGAACCATGCAATAGTAGGGGTTGGAAGGGACCTCTGGAGATCATCTAGTCCAAATCCCTGCCAAAGCAGGCTCACCTGGAGCAGGTTGCACAGGAATGCACCCAGGCGGGTTTTGAAAGTCTCCAGAGGAGACTCCACAATCTCTCTGGGCAACCTGTTCCAGTGCTCTGTCACCCTCACTGAGAAGAAGTTTCTCCTTACACTTAGGTGGAACTTTCTCTGTTCCAGTTTGTATCCATTGTCCCTTTTCCTATTACTAGGTACCACTGAAAAGAGAACATCCCTATCCATGTATCACAATGGTGATCACCACTCTACCATAGAGCTGATTTACAATATTTTATCTAGCACTGCTCTTTATAAAATGAATTGTCACTTAACGTTATCCTTGACCTAGTGTACTATAACAAAACTGATGCAAGAATCTTTTATTTTCTTTTTCGGATAATATAAAAGCCAATAATTTTAATAAATATGAAAGTTCTGGCGTTTGGTTTTTCACCTATTTTTGCTTCCCAAGTTATCTCAGATGGATTTATATATAATATACACAGCCATAAAGAGTAAAATAAGAAAAAAAAATGGGAAAACATGCTATAATTAACAAATGTTGTGGTTTTTTTCATTAGCAAGGAAATAATTCTTCAAAGAAATATTGTGAAGAGAACATATTTGGCTCAGTTCATAAATGTGTTAAAGAAACTCCACCATGGATCTTATGACTAATATGTTAAACACCTTTCAGGTGATCTTGATTTAACTGTATAGTTTACGACTATTAATAAGTTGCTATAAAGCAATATTACTGGTGTGTCAGAAATTTCTTCTATTAAATTCCAGGGTAAAATGTGGATCTGTAAATATTGAATCACTATTTATATGCAGGGTTTTTTCCAGTTCTATAGTTTGTGAATAGTTACCTCATAAAATCTTCAAGACTAAGTCATGGATTGATGTGTCTTTTTATAGTATCTTATTTTGTACAAGTGTAGAAACATCATAAGCTCTATAAAATGAGATGCTTTGCTCCGCTTTTCTATCTTATCCGAGTCAAATAGCACTGAAACATAGCTCTGTGGAAAGGGACCTGGGGGTCCTGGTGGACAACAAGTTCAATGTGAGTTAACAGTCTGCTGATAGAGGTATGAAAGCCAACACGATGATGGGCTGCATCAACTAGGGCATCACCAGCAGACATAAAGAAGTTATTATGCCACTCTACTCAGCACTTGTCGGGCCACACATGGAATACATTGTTCAGTTTTGGTCCCCGCTATACAAATAAATACGTGGACAGGCTGGAAGGGGTGCAGAGAAGATCCACCAAGATGATCAAAGGACTCTGAAGATGTCATCCGAGGAAAGGCTGAGAGAATTGCGTTTGTTCATCCTAGAGAAAAGAAGGCTTAGGGGACACCTTAACACTGTGTTCCGGTATTTAAAGTGTGGCTACAAAAAAGACGAAGACTTCCTTCTCAAAAGGAGTCACATGGAAAAGACAAAAGGTAATGGGTACAAGTTACTCCTGGGGAGATCCTGATTGGACAAAAGAGAAATATTTTTCACAATGAGAACACTTCACCATTGGATTAATCTCCTCGGAGAAGTGGTGGATTCTCCAGCATAGGACACTTTTAAGATTCATCTGGAGAGGGTATTGGGCCATCTTGTCTACACCATGCTTTTGCCAAGAAAGTTTGAATCAGATGAACCTCAAGGTTCCTTTCAACTTGGTATTCCATGATTCCATGGTGAGTCTCTGCAATTGAATAAATACTGTCTTCAGTCTTCCCAATAAGTAGAACAAAGTGAAGAAGACTGCTGTTTTAATAGGACTTTGGCTTCACATATGCCAGAAGCTATTAAACTGACAGATGAAATTTGGAACTGTCACACAGTTGAAAACTGTGTGATGTTAGAAAGCCTTCAGGACAAGTTTCCCTGTCAGATGTTTCTACTTTTTTGCAAAAGTAGTCTTTTATCTGTTTCTTAGGATATACATTACACTACTTGAATTTCCTGTTTTGGAACTTACTTATGCAAGACTGGAAATAATTGCCATTTGTTTCAAAAAAACTTGCTATGTTTATTTCTTTCAGGTGGGAGAAACTTCATCCCATGCTAAATGGTATATTCCATATAGTTGTTATTAAATGCTAAAAGAAAATTCTTGTCAGCTTCAGTTAGCCAAAAAGATGACTGATGAAATAATTCATCCAGAATCTTACTTAAGAGGATTTTTCACCCAACACACTATTTTATTGTGGAAATATTTTCCATAAAATTCTATGCTTTAAATATACATTTTCAAAGAATAGAAAACCAGATTAGACTAATTTATGGGAGAGAACTCTAACAATGTCTGCTAAACAAACTATCACATGCAACTTAAACATAAAGACAGTAAAGCTGCTTCTACTGTCAGTTGTTAGGACATCATTTTAGGTTAAGTGGAGCTTTAGTCCATTCTGAATTCATACAGAAATTCACGTAGCCTTAAGATTCCAAATGGAAAGAACAAAGAAAGAAATAATGTTATTAAACTTTTCATATTTAGTAATACAAATTATGTGAATTTTTCTACATTTCACAGTATTTAAAACAAATTCTGCTGATATAGTCTGCAGACACAGAAAGTGGTTATAAAAAAAATCTTTTTCTTCCCTAGTAAAGGACTTAAGGAATGTGGATATTCATTCCTTTATAAGGATAGTTTGCAGCAGTGCTTCACAATTTAAACCATAGATATTTTCGATTTGCTAAATCTGGACCAGTAAGTGTAAAAAGAAGCCATTCCATTAATATATAAGTCTTCATTTCAGTTCATCGTATCACATTTAGGGTCTATCTCTATCTCATTAATGAAGACAACTAATCAATAGAATCAGGAAAATTAGCAAAATTCCTGCAGTATGTATATGAAACATTAAAAGATCCTATGCACTTTCAGTATTTCTAGGGAACTGTAATATTTACACCTGATAAGTCAGATTTAAAAAGAGAATTTTGGAAATACTAGAATGAAGTAATTTTTCTAGAATGAAGCAAATGTTTAATATCAAGTTGAGTGTAAAAGATTTCAGTTATCATTTAAGGAAGCAAAAAGGAGCAACTAGTCTCATAGTTGCAACTTCACTGATTCCTTTTTTCTTCAAAATACAGAATATTTGTACATGTTTTCATTTTCACAAATGTACAGAAGAACAAGGTGTGGGGAGGTTCATTATCTTGGTTTTTATGTCTCCAAAAGACATACACTTTTTTCCTTAACTTTTTTTTTCAGTGAATCACAAGCAAATACAGTTGAACTAACAAAGCTTGAATCACAGGTGCAAATAATAGACTTTTTTTTTTAAGGTCATTGTCAAGCTGTGTTACAGCCAAGTCTAAAGGCTTTCTAATGTTTGGATTAGTCCCATCTGACTGTGACACCCTAAAAGTTATGCAGTTTGTCAAAAAACATCTTGAGGCTTGTACTTAAACAATAAAAAGAGACAGATTATACTAGATGAATCTGGACAATCAATATTTAAGGAAAAAAATATGAACTCAGGAGAAAGAAATTTATAAAGGAAGGGAAATGGATGTATGCAATAACTAGGTAGGAGTATCACAATGTCTGGTTAATTTTATACATTGTACCAAAATAAACAAAAGAAAGAACTTAACTTGGGAGAAGAGTTGAACTCCAGGAAAGAGTTAACAGCTTTGGAGCATATGCAAAGTTATGTGTCCCTGGGTAAGAAAAGAACATCTGTCCTCCATGAGTAGCACACTGAAGATTTACCCAATCTCTCAAGCCTTTCTACAGCCAGCTTGGTGAGTTCTTCAATCAGAGTGCTCTATTTTCTGGGTTATATCCCTGCTTACCGCCCGCTCCAGAGGGTGGCCGGGTGCCCAGCACAAGCTGCTGCCTCCAGGACTGTTGCATTCCAATCCCATACGCTCCACTTTGCCTCATGCTATCCCTAGCAGTGAAAGTATGTTATGCATTATTTATCACTGGTTCATGCTTGACCCATTACAGAAAGAGTGCTGGTATGGGTACATATTTCTGTATCACAATCAGTTTAATTTTTTGAATATGGCTTTGGCTTGGATTACAGCCAAAAGAAAGGTTCCTTCAGTTTGAACAGGGCTGTCTCAGGCAGGATGAGACTAATGATCAGAAATAGCCAACAGCAACCATCTCAGGAGATTAATTTTGAAAGACAGAACCCGTAAATGTTTACAAAGAAACTGTGTATCAGTTCTACTGAATATGCATTGGTTTAAAGAAAACTGTGTCTTCTCTTCTGATCTTTTTCCTCTTCAATATAAATATTTTCACTATTCAAAGGTTTTATAAACAATTTGTTCCAGTAGTCAATGTTACAACATCCTTGAGAGCAAATGTATTTCAATGTGTACTTTACAATTCTGTCACAGTGGATATTGAGCTTTCAGTAACACCTATGCTATGCATGGCTCTGTGGAAGATTTGTGAGGGGAAAATCATGGCAAGGGTAGTTCTGGAGTTCTTAAATTAAAGCTGAATTCTACTCCAGGTAACTATACTTTTAAGGCATACAAGCATGAGACAGGTCTTTGCTATTCTTCATTAGAGATCTTAGCTGCAGAAATGGTTGACAACATATATGCAACAATGACATAATAGCTAGAAAAAGAGAGAGGCAATCAAAAACCAGAATATATACAAAAATAAACAGAGGTGCTCCAAAAATTATTCCCAAAATATCTTCTTAACTAGCTAGAAGAGGTACTGACAACCAGAGACCATAGTCATGTAAAACAATCCATTATTTATGTAGAATTATCTATTGAAATATGCAGCTACTCTGCAAGTCTTGAATTTATGAAAGATAAATTCTGCTGACCATTTTAAACCATTGTGACTCATCTAAAAATAGTTTCACTGTTTCTAATCAGACATAAGAAAAAAGATAGGTTCTAAGAACAGAACTGAAAAAAACTCCAAAACCCCATCAGAACTAAAGTTAAAAAAAAGCAGCACAGTCCTTCTAGAAATACTGACAATCATTATTATTAAATAGAGACTTCTAAACTTCGTTTAAAGGTACTGCTGTCTAAACCAAGTCTGCTTGCCAGCTCATCACATCTTTGCTGTTATCAGTCCTGCCCAGCAAGACTGTTTTTATTCACACCTTGAGAACAGCTTTTCTCCTTCACTAGGCAGAAAGGCTCTTCAGCTCTTTCCACTTCTTTTCCTTCTTTCTATTCTCCCTCCAACAACTAATTCTGCCTTAATACCACAAGTTCATTAATTAATATTTTCTTTTCTCTTTGCATTATTCTGTTGCAATACCAGCCACCATCTGTATTCGAAATGCATTTTCTCCTCTGAAGACATTAACCAAGGCCATAACTCAACATCTGCAGGTCACTATTCAGAGAACGGGAAGGACAAACAATAAGGTTTGTTTGTTTGTTTGTTAAGAATTATAATTCTTAATTGTCTGTGTCAATGTCAACTCATGCTTTACTACTTAGATTTGCAAATAGCCGCCTACAGACCCCTCACCGGGATACATCTCTGTGAATGGATTTCTGCTCTCTAAAGTGGCATGACAATTTTTCAGCCACAAGAAGAGGCAAGATTTGCATGTTAATACAAATGTTTCTCAACTATATTTTTGCTGATGTGAATTTAACAATATCCAAATCGGGTTTATATGGAAAATGGTCTTCCAGGAATAAAGCTGAGCCCTTCAGTGTGTCACCTGTGTTAAAGGCCTTAATAAATAGTTTATTCGACAAAATGCATGCAGAGTCAGGCTTTATAAGTCTGTATCAACTCTTAATCTATGAGTTTTATGTAAATTAGTAACTGAGTTTTCAGACTTTTCTTAATTTTCATGTCTTTATCTCTAGGAACCTTATCAAACTATATTGCTGGGGAGTGTATTCCTAAGGTCATTTTAATATTAAATTCTACTTTTTGACAATGTTGAAAATGCGTTCTTTGTTCCACAGTGCAGTATTTTAGATATTTTCTTCCAAGGGAATCTGAAAAACTATTAATAAAAGAACAGATTCCTACTTAGTTGGAATAGGCAGAATTCATTAAATCAGAAATACTGACATTGATGAATGCTGCCAATAAAGAGCCTAGTTCACTGGTCTGAAAGAAGACAAACATATGCAATGCCTTCATTTTCTTTTTCTATGTGGAAATAGCCAGACATCATGTGGCATGCTTTGTAGAATTATTACCCAAATGGGGAAAACTAGTTTATGCAACAACAGTCTTTTGTTCTGTTTTAGAGCACAGCAAGAACGCACGTTCTCATGAGAATGAAAACGTATCAAGTTTCATTCTGCATGTTCCCCTCATAGGTTAGGTGTGTAGAAACAAATTACAAATCTCTGCCTGAAGTGCTGGGGTCTGAACCCCAAGCTCTGAAGTAAACTTGATACCTGGATGAATTTCACAACCAGGTAAAAGGGGCTAAGGCTGCCCAGGTGCCTCCTGTTGGAATCAAGGGCAAGACTGCATTGGCCTCTGTGTTTGCCACCAAGAAGATCTTCTAGCTCCGCTGCTGGCTGCAACCCAGTAAGCATTGAGTGGTGGGGACACATGCCATACCAGACCTCGATGTGAGGGATGGGCCCCCTCGGTTGTAAGAGGGTCCTCCAGGAGGAGAGGCCAGGTCAAACACACCCTGAAATGCTAAGAAAGAGCTGCCATTTAGGTGGTGATTAGAGGGTGTAGATAAAAGGCAATAGAGGTCCTTATTGGGATCTGCTGCTGTTAGGAGTCTCTGCTGTGAGCTGTTGCAGGAGGGGTTTGTGAGTAGTTTTGTGGAGTCAAGGATAATGGATTGGGTAACGTATCTTTCTGGTATTTGTTGGATCGGTTTGTGCCTAGATATGTTGAGATACAGGGCATGGTTGATATCTCCTTATATTATTGTGGTTTTGGCCCAGTGTGCCTTTTCTTCTGTTGTGTCACCCAGAGTGAGTGGGTTTGTAACTTCTTTTGTTCCCCCCCATGGTTGGCCATGCTATATCATTTGATGCAGCATGAGGTCCATAGAAATAGATATTAAAATCTGCATCAGTTTCACTGTATGTTTTCTGCTGATGGCTGCCTCCTTTTTGTTGGGCCATGTAGTTAGCAAAACACTGCCACATGACTTCCTCATATGTGCTATTTTGGAAATCAAATTCTGTTTTGAAAGGCTACAAATGAGTGAATATTGATTAAAAAATTATGGGTTTAGATCTTGATTCTACTTTACCTTCTATGCTGTCTTCCAGAAATAGAAGTATCATTTTGTCACATAACATCAATTGGCTTGAGGATCAATATGGCATTGTAACTTCGTTTCAGAGATGAACTGGAATGCTTATCATCCATTAATTTCATCTCACAAAAATGATGCAATATCATACAAAAACAGCCATATACACATTATAACATTTTAATATTGCTTTGAACTCTCATTTGAGAAACTTCAAATCTAAAGATAGAAAATAGTAAATTAGGAAAGAAAAAAATGCATCTTGTGAAGTGTACTTACAGAATAATACTATAATAGTTTTGCCTGGGATATAGTTAACTTTCTTCATAGTAGCTCCTACAGTGTTGTGTTTTGAATTTTTGGACAAAATAGTGTTTATAACACAGGGATGACTTTGCTACTGCTGAGCAGTGCTTGCACAGGGCCAAGGCCTTTTCTGTTTCTCACATCACCCCACCAGTGAGTAGGCTGAGAGTGCACAAGGAGCTGGGAGAGGCCACAGCTGATTGTCAATTGACCAAAGGGATATCCCATACCATATGATATCATGGTCAGCATATAAAGCTGAAAGGGAGGAGGAGGAGGAAAGGGGTATGTTCAGAGTGCTGACATTTGCCTTCCCAAGTAACCATTATGTGTGATGAGCCCTGTTGTCCTGGAGATGGCTGAACACCTGCCTGATGATGGGAAACACTGAATGAATTCCTTGATTTGGTTTGCATGTGCAAGTGGCTTTTGCTTTACCTGTTAAACTGTCCTTATCTCAACCCACGAGTTGTCTCACTTTTCTCCATTCAATTCTCTCCCCCGTCCCACCGGGGGAAAGCATGGAGCAGCTGTGTGAGGCTGAGCTGCCTACTAGGGTTAAACTGCAACACGCACAGATTTTATTTGCTTCATGTTTTGAGCATGTACAGCTTTCCTAATGACATCCATCTTTGGAGAGTTTGATATGCTTGTAAGTCTGTCCAATTTAATTTTTCATGCTGCTAAAACGATTATATAACTGACCTTCGTAATTTTCATAAAGTTACGAAGTGTAAGAGAAAATACCATAAGACAAATTCTGCTATCTCAGTGTACTAGTAATCCCTAATAATAAGCAAAATACGGAACCTTTTATCTGAACACAGTAATTTTTCCCACATTTCAGAAAAACATCTCCAGATAACTTTCTTTTTACATGATGTCTATTTAGGCCTCTCTTTTTAGTAATTAGTACAGGCATAATTTACATAATAAACCATGATAAAACATTTGTGAAAATTTGTATGCTTATTTAGGTAGAGTGCACTAAGACTAAAATCAATGTCAATTAATATTTTTTGACTGATAATACACTTTCTAAAGAAGTGCTTTGAAGTGTAGAAACAGACACAAATACCATGTTGTAATGCATGTCAGGGACAAGTCCTTACATATCTTATGTTCTTTAACTTCTCCAAATACAAATGAGAAGTGTATGATCCCTTTTACCTGGGAAAGGCTTATTGCCCCTAACTAGTGAAATACAAAGAACAGCTAACATCTCAGATCTGGGGTTAGATGTGGTTTGCTATGCTGTCTTCATATGAAAAGCTGACATCTTGACTACCTTGTTTTAGTTTTAGCACAGAAATCAAGAGGAAAACCACATATACTCTTTTTACATGTGTTTACGTTACATGTAAACAAGCCATTACAGCAAGGTTGAACAGTTCATACATGTCTAACTAATCAGGTAAATTATGATCAGAATGGCTGAAAGAGCTACTTTTAAACTGTAATTCAAAAATTCTCTAGTTCAGCACAACAAAGGAGACTGCAAAGATGAAGATAAGAGCTGTGGCTGCACGGCTAAAGAAAACTTTTTTCCCTTTTTTTTTCCTATTCTGAAAAAATCCTGTAACTGAAAGACTTTCCAACAGTCATTCACATTAATGACCTGCTGAAAATATTTTAAAAAGCCATCTATATTTTGGTGCAAATATAATAGCCACCAGAAATTCTGTGGGAGTGTTTCAGAAAATGCATGGGGTTTTTTTGTTTGGTTTTTTTGTATTGTCAGGTAAATTCAATTTACTGATCCAGGGCAGATACAAATTTCCAAGAATTCTCTGCTTGGTTCTCTTTTTGCAAAAAGTAAGAGATTCTTACCTCCATCTGCCAGTGCTCTGCCCAGTCATCATTTACATCTCTTTCGTTTTGATAATTAACCTTTTGTGACACTAACCCCTAAACACAGAAAGTGGAAGAGTCCAGGTAAGAACCCTTCCTCCTTTCCCTTCCACTCAGAAGTTTTCATTCTGTTTTACTTAATAAATTTCTGTGTGCAGTCTCACAAAATAGAAAGGAAAAAAAAGCAGGGTTGAGGGAGATCAAGTGAAAAGAAAAACTTTGTCATTCAAAAACCATAATGTGGGACGGTATTTTAAGTGAAAATACAAAAGAACTAATGGATATAGTAAAAAAAAAAATTGATTGCTATATTTTTTCTTATGACTAATGATGTTTCAGTGTCTTTCAAGACTAAAGTACAGGGATTCAAGGAATTCGATGAAGTCCTGAAGTGTCAATGTATGTGGAATTGGTATCTCAATCTCTTGCTCCAAAATTGTCATTGTTATTAAAGTATCAGAAAGAGAAAGAGAGGATAAAAGAAGGGCAGAAATAAATAATAGTCTGAGGTAGAAATTGATTTCTCTGGGCTTCAAATCAAGCACAAGGTGTTTCAAATTATTTACATCATTGGAAGGAATTCAGGTGCTAACCAAAGGCCTACAGGACATTAAAGCAAATGTAGCAGAGCTACAGGCACTTTGAGACCAGTTTAATCTTGCTAACAGTGTACTTGTGTTTGAACACAATGTCCCCATAACCATTTGCACTTCCAGTCCCATCTAAAAACTTCAAAGCATACTTGCCCTTTTTATCAAACTGGGTAAAAACTCTTAGGCTGTGTTTGCTGAAAACATTCAAATGGTTATATATAAACTTAAATGCAAATTTAAGTTTAAATGAAGATCATTATCTACAACCAATAATATTAGGAGTAAAATGAGCCTAGAACCCCTTTAAAATTGTGGTTTCTCATTTTCATAAAGAGGGATTTGAGCTTCTGATCCATTGGTTTGTATGATCACGCTACTGCTACTTTTGTGCTTACAAATATAAAGGTGGTAGTTTCACCAATAAATTAATAATATTAGAAAATACTAATTTTGTGTTGTGCAGAATGCAAAACAAAATAAACCAAAAAGAATGCACAATTAAGAATTATTTTAAAGATATATGACTAATAATTCAGAAAAAAATAGACAGGAAATGGAATGTCTTTAGTTTAATATTGTCTATTTTAACTTGTTTTAAAGGTCCCAGCTGAATACGTGCATTTGTGATAAATCATAATTAAAATGCACACATGATATATATGGAAGAATATAACACTGAAAAATCAGGAAGTTTGGGAGCTCACAGCTAAGAAAATACTGTATTCATAGACTGAACTAAAGTAAAGAAAACACATTTTAAAAATATATTTTAATGGTAAAATATTTCTATGGAAAAATAAATAAGGGAATTAAAGAAATATTCAACAAAAGCATTTTCTTTGTTTGGTGCTTAAGGAAAAAAAAAGCTGAGAATTTGAGAAAAGCATTAATCAAAAGCACAGCTAGCTTCACCTTTGAAAAGCAGGAAAGGATACAAAAAAGCTATAACCCAGAAAAGGAGATTTAAATATAACAATGCTGTGGCATAGCTCTATGATCTTAGAGTTTGACTGTAAGCCAAGAATACCTGAACTTATGGTAAAATACAAGCTTCAATCTTCTGTCTGTTAATCAGAAAGCTGCTTCTTCTGTCTGACCAATTCATTGCCTGTGAGACACAAATAACTCCCTATGCAGTCATAAAAAGTCATGTGCAGTAATAAGCCTTATGATAACTAGGCCATATGAATATTGGATTCTTTTAGAATGATTTCTTAAAGGAAGGAAAATAAATGTTGGAATTCTGTTTAACTGATTGAAGTCCATAATCTGTTTTTCAAGACAAATTAATTAATCCATCTCTAAACTCTACTTCTGGCATCACAAAATATATTCAAAGTCAAATAGAAAAGATATAAGAAAAGCTACTGGTAATAATAGAAGGGTTTTGAAAAAGAATATGCACATCAGCAATAACAGTCTAAGTGAAACTGTGATGCATTGCTAAAATAAAATTGAACTGAAAACCCAAAATGTCAGCAAAAGTGAATGGGTTTACATTCTGAATTTGTCTGGAATTTCAGCTGAGTTTTTCTCTCTGATAAACTCTAACACATTACATCATATGAAAGTCAGTGCTGGGTATCCGTTCAGAAGGACATCCGTTACCAAAAAAAACTTCCCTCTGCTCCACATGTTAAATAGCTCTATTCATCTTGGTAATACTTGGCAATTTTATCACATAACGGAACTTTTTCAGTTTGTACAGATTACTTGGAACTTTTCCCTTTTGACTTTCTCTGCCACAGCAGATCATCTGGGATCAGATGTAATTTATTATCTTGAGATACTGCCACAAGTCACCTTCAGGGATCAAAACAATATCATCTACTTTTTTTTTTTTTTGCGTGGGATGGGGAGGAGACTCAGGTTTATTTTTTGTTTAGGGGTTCTTTTTGATAGATTTTCTAGGAATATCAAATACTGCTACAGCAAACACAGAAACTTTTTTCTCAGAGACTACAGACATTTTCACTAACTTACTTTTGAACTAGTTTCTGGAAGAACTGGACAACTGTCAGTACAGGAAATACCTTCAAATCCTGCCACCTGTAACTAAATGTGGCCCAAGCAAGAAGTTGTCATATCCTTTTGCCTGTCCAACAGCTTTCAAAAAATGAAATCTGTTCACTTTCTAGTAGGCAATGTCCAAATCAAAAGTGTACTGTTAGAGCTGTTAAACCAAGAAAGAAACAATAAACTAGGTTTAATCCTGTTTCCTCAGCTCTAATGTACAGATTGGCTCTCCTTTGAATCTCACACTATAATCTCTCAATGATCTTATCATCCATAGTAAATACTTTCGCTTAGTACAGCAGCAAGGAGCTAAAATGGACAGCAATGAGTAAAGTGAAGAAGAATCCTGCTTAAGCCTCCAAAAACAAAAGGTATCCTAGCTACAAATAAAATATAACCTAGCTATAATGAAGGTATAGCTGTTCTGCAATTTAGGCTTCAGGCACGCTTTCCATGCTATACAGTAAATTTCAGCTGAAGCAGTGATAGTTTCCCTCATAATTTCATGGAGCCGCCTTCCAGTATGTTAGGTTAAGGAATGCTAAAAATGTCATAACTGTATTACGCTGTGTTTTTAGCCACATATAATCCATCTGAATAGAGGAAGTTATTAAAGACTGGGTCTAGACAAGACAACAGACTTCCATTTACTAGAGCTATTCTGTCAGAAATACCAGTGCTGTCCATGATGTTAGTACTCCAATTTGTTAAAAGGTTTTCTTTCAGACAGCTTTTCTTTATCGCATTTAGTATGAGAAGAAAAGCCATCTTCAAAGACATTTGACAGAGCAGCTGTTTTAACAAATCCTTGCCTTTCACTGGGAGCTACTATTATAATCTATATAATGTTATTCTTTACACTTGCAAAAGTTTTCTTGAATAAGTGTTTTGTTGCAGGCTAGTAGTATGACTATGCCATACACAGCAGTGCTTTACCTATGTAATATGACATAACATGACCTGTATTTGGGCCTTTCTGCAGGATCAGCCACCTGACAATGTGTTGCAGCCCTTTCAGGAAAAGTGCAACCAACTAACATCAAAATATACAAGAAATTAAATTATGAAGATTGGGAAAAAAATTAAGAATCTATGACACTGAGATTCACACAAGAAAATAAAATCTTCACAAATGGAAGTGCTGACGGAACATGGAATTCATCTATCTGAAAAATGGCCTGTCACTTAATATGATGTCATGTTAGACATGGAAAGACACCATATCGTAAACACCACATCTTCCTGTGGGATCAAATTTATGAGATGGACATTGGGCAGTTTCAGAAAGAGAAAGTTTTCACTGACAAATATAAGGCAATGGGGGGGACATGTCAAGCCCTGGTCATCATAGAAATAAAATCTTCACAAGACCTCAAGGATCATCTGGTCCAACCCTTTCAGTTAAAAAAAAAACCAAAAAAACAAAAAAACAAAAAAAAAAAAATTGGTTTAAGTCAACTGGATTGTGCGTATGCATCTGTCCAGAAGTACTGTGGAAGTCATGCAACCACAAGACATCCCAAAGAACTGCAATCATTTCTTAGTCTAGGCCTATACTTTATATGTAACATCATAGAAAAGATCTTTTTGTTCATGGGAGATCTGATTGACTCAGACACCAAACTCCTTCTAGCCTTACATCAAATGGAATGGTGGGCCAGACCTGTACAGGAGAAGCTCAGCTGCAAAAAAAAAAAAGAGAGTCCTCTCCCTTTCTAGGAAGTGTTGTCTCTCTTAAACTTGAAAGCTAGTCTGTTACTTCAACATTAGGCTTTATTCCATTCTGCATGGTTGACTGAATTTACTGTTTGTGCTCATTAAGAGAAGGAAGATGTCACTCTGCATGAGCAGATGGACTATGTTCCCCCACCGTTTCCCAAGCCATGCTGGATATTCTATTCATAAATCGATAAGGAAAACTCATTTATTCCCATTGCATGCAAATAGAGATAAGAGCAGTGAATTTAAATTTTAAATAAACAACGAACAAAGTAGATTAATTTGCTGTTGGAAACAAACAAGTTCCTTTGGTGATGTTGTGGAAGTTCTGACCGTATATAGTTCCTCATTGCATCATCTATGAAAAAAAGAAGGAACCTGGCAGAAGAATAACAAAAGACAGCCAATTGCTTCTAGCAATACCATGTCCTTGTCAGGGAAATAGTTATGTTCAAACCCTAACTATTCATTATACATCTAGCATTTTGAGTACTCATTTGTTCTGCACTTTTATTGTATGAACATACATAATAAGATTAATTATAAGATAGAAAGTTCTATTTTAACAAAAACATTAGGCAAAGTTCCAAATTAGTAAGCAAGCCTCCCAAGTCATCAAAAAATATACAGTAAAGTTCAAACACTGGCAGATTTAAATAAAAATTTTAATCTGAATGTTCTGGTTTTCAGCAGCCTTTACAGCTGTGGGGCTGCCAAGAACTGTAAGTACTAAAAATGCATTTTATCTATTTATTATTAAAGATATTGTTATGTGATCAACTAACCTGAGAAATATCAGCTGAAATGTACACATACAAAACTCAGGTTTCAGTCTCACATGACTTCAAATACCTGACCACAGTAAGTATGAACTGTACAGTCTTGCAGCATTGAACATTCTAAAGAACAGTTTCAGTCCCCCAAGAATCCCTCTCACACAAAACAAACAAGAATCACAAAAATAAACAACAAAAAAAACCCAAGAAAAAACCCAAACTGCTCTACTCTGATGAACTGTTATGAATACTGAAGAACTGCTATAGATTACTGGTATCGGATTTTTTTCTGTTGCTCATCTCAGTTCCTCTGAAGAAAATGCATCTCCTCACTCCCTTAAATGCACAATAGACATTTAAAAAAAAAAAATTAAATTTCCTTCGTTTACTTTTCAGTCTTGGATTTCCGTATTCTAACAGTATGCATTTCAATGCATACTGAAAGCTATTGCTTTCTGAAGCAAATGACGCAAGATCACGAAACCTTCTTTTACTCAAAAAATGGCTTTAAATATGACTTCCAAATCTGCACTGAAATAAATCCAGATGAACTTTACAGTTAAAATAACAAATCTTCATATCTTCAAATGTTTTAATCTTAGTGTGAACTAAAGATAGTCGTAACCAGAATTCCTTTAAAATTAATTTTGATATATCTTTAGCCAATATATTAACAGAACTAACACAGACACAGGAAAAAAAGTAAAGAAATCAGAAAAAGTTCATACTTTCTAAAACTCACAGTTAATTTAAGTTACAATGAATCAAAAGAAAGCTGTGCCCATCCTTTCTATTCAAGGTTACCAGTATCTGAATGAAATGAGTTAGGAGGCCACAAGAAAACCTGGGAGAAGGAGAAGCTGGGAGAGAGATACATGAATCAGTGATGCAGGCTGACACATCAACGCTTAGAAACAAGATGTGTTGATGCAAACGGCTCCTATCAGTCATGTTTACTGTGCAAAGGCAAATCACATTATACCTATGCCAGATGTATCTATCATAGCTCTTGTTTAAATGTGCGGTGTTGGAAAAGGGGAGAAGGAAGAGAGTAGAGAAAGTTGAGTGGACGTTTTAAATCTTGGATGAGAAGTATTGGATGAGTGTGATGATCACACCTCTGGCAGTGCCGTTATGAAGAAATAATGACAAACCACAGGAAGGCAGCGATTGTTCCAGCAATTAGGACATATGGTGGTGTCATTATTCATACATTGCAAAAGATGCTCATGGCTGCATAAGCACAGCAGCACAACATGATACTGGTTTGACACAGACCAAAAGGAGATGGGACTTTTAAATCTAAAAGTGTAACTCATATTCATGTTACTTCCAATATTATTTCAGCTCACTGTAATAAATTATCTGTATAGCAACCTTGAGGTAGTATTTGGGACAAAGTATCAGACCTACTGAGGTCAAAGAGTTTTAAAAGCAGAAACAGTTGAAACAGAAATATTTTTATATTATATGCTTTATATTTCTTTTTATATATATACTTTAAATGATATGACAAACAGTGTTATGCAGGAAATAATTGATAATCAAGAGCTGATATAAGGAGCAGCAACAAGTACTTCCACCCATGCCATGCTGAATGTCATAGATAAGACACAGTAAATAGCATGAGGAAGCACCAAATACACAGAAAAGTAGACAGCAAAGCCAAGGGTATGAAAGATGGAAAGAAATACATAGATAGGATCACTGAAAGACAGAGATAGGCCTTCATTTCTGAAGTTTATTGTTTGCATGTTTTATGTACGAAATGTGCAGTGTTCAAATTTTTGGTTTAAAGCTTTCTTCTCCATTTACACCTACTTCCACCAGCCCAGAAAGTCTGTATGAGAATAAATTCTGCAACTCTAAAGAGAATGAAAACGCATTTCATGTGCTGTTGGAAAAAGGACAGCCTGACAGTAGAACAGGTTTCCTTTGTTGTTTCCTTACATTTTGCCATTTTGTCTTTTGCAAACTTTGGCAAACAACTTTCAAGAACCAACAGGCTGAGAAAAAACATTACCAGCAGAGGAAAGGAAAAGAGGGATACCCTTAAAATGCATTATTTTAATATTAGTTATATTCTACTAAAATAAACAAAACCAAACAAATACCAAAAAAACCCTCAAAAAAAACAAAAAAACCCCACCACCAAAAAACCCCAAAAAACTGCACAGCAAAACAAATTAACAAAATCTGTTGCTGATGTAAAATATATTCATATCAAAATGAGAAAGAAATTTTTTTAAGTGAGAGCAAACATTCACTAGAACAACCTCCCCAGAGACATGGTGCTGTCACCATCGTTGGAGCTTTTCAAGACGCAACAGAACACAGTGATAGGTAATTTCATCTAGGCTCCCTTTCCCATGAAATATTGGGCCAGATGATCTTTTGAGGTCCCTTCCAAGCTGTGCTGTTCTAAATAAAGCTATTTGCTATCAGTAATTCCTTTAATCTATATGATTAAAGTTAATTATAGACAAACTTTTATCTCTTTCAAAAAACTATGATTCTGGATAGCATCTAAAACAGATACAATCAGATAAAAATATTCAGAAAGGATTTATTTATATTCTTTTACATCCCAAAGCAACGCTAAACTTCTAAGACCATTCTGTGATAACACAGACAACCATGGATCCTTTTTAATACTGATAAAAAGTATGGTTTCTGGTACTGGCAATTGTCAAAACAGCATCCTTATGGAAATTTCAGACTTGTGGTATAACCCTATTTCATCTGTTTCTGAAGAATAAGTGATAGCATTTGTCTTTGAAATGTGTATATAGAACATGGGGCCCAACAGGCTTAACTTAACCACTGAGGAATCATAGTCTACCATCCAGTACTGGTTTTCCCTTTCACTAGTCCTAACTACATTTACTGAATATATTAAAACAGTGAGATGAACTTGGGCAGTAAAACAAAGAAAGAGTTACATTTTTTTTTTTAACTTACAGCAGGAAAACTGGAAAAAAAAGAAAATTCCATGCTAGACAATTATATTTCCTACACAGTAAGAACTATGCTGCACATATAAATTCAATTTCCTCTTCAGTTAAATATCGCACAGGGACAAAAGTATTTTAAAGGGCACATAAGAGACACTTATCTCTCTATATCTATCAGAGATAAAAATATTTATCTTGCTTAAATCAGAGTGTCTGACATAGATTTCATAAGGTTTTGCTTACAGAATTACATAAAATGATACTATGAAATCAACATTACTTTGTGGTTCTTCTAGAAAGAATAATAAAAACAGAATTCTTCTTTGTTTACAGCATATGCAGCTTTTTAGAAAGAGTTAAAAATTATTTCTGAACACTATTTTTCTTGTTTGGTCACTGCTGAAAAGCAAATTTTATAGATTATTTCAGCTGTTGTTCATTAGTAGGTTTTCAGATAGGGAATAAGCCAGAGACCGCTTTGAATGTTGGGGTTTTTTTTAATTTCTCACAATTATCTTTAGAATAGATAGCATCAAAACCAGTCTGAGGTAAAACTAGACTACATCAAAATCAAGGTAACTCAGAAGTACTATGAACACAGCCAGATTTCCTAGGTGAAGCTGCAACACAGTGTTCAAACCTTAGCCAGCTGAAGATAAGTGCTACGGGTACCTGTTTACTAAATGAGAAGTCAAGACCAAGAGCCTTGCAAAGGCACCAATCTCAAATTGATAATGAAATAAAACTATGTGCATTATTTATCAATGATTTACTAAGAATACACATTTCAGTTTTTTTCTCTGCAAAGATGAGATCTACCCCATTTGTTATGATGAAAACTGATGGTGTAAGATAAATGCATCACTCAGAAAAGAGCTGGAGGTCAAGGATAAGGACCAGAAGAACTATATTAAAATACTGATAAATTGGAATACAAAAAGAATAAATATGATATGCAGCTTTCTCACTCAGGCTGTATTACTGTGCTCCGTAGCTTTCTCTCCAGCAGAGCTTCTACTGGACATGTCCTAGGGCCCTAACACACCGGAGGATGTGAAAATAGATGCTCAAGAGCCAATTTGAAGCTACAGGTTTTTGACATAAAAGACCTCTTATGAGTTTGTAGGCATAAAGAGAAAGAAATTCTTTTTCTCTCTGCACAGAATTTGATCCTCTCTTCACGGACAGCACAAGTTGGAAACTCAACCATGGCAGCACAACTTATTTAATCCCCCACGTCCTCCATTCAAAAAACCCCATATGCAAAATCTAAGCATTAAAACTGTTTCCTGTTATATTTCGTTAGTAAAATGAGTTAATTGAACTCATCTGCTACTGTAGTGAGAAAGTAAAATTGTTCTTGTCTACTCTAAAGAACCACTCTCCAGTAATTTCTCACAGCCCATGGTAGCACCATCTGAAACCTAATTCACAAGAATCAGTGACAAATCCTCTTCTGAAAGGAAGGAAGAGGGACAACTTGTTAAATGAGAAACAGTTGCTACTCAGTTTCAAATAACTGTTATAGATTATTATTTGGGCTGTACGACTTCTTTTTTCACTCATGCCCAAAAGGCCCATAGACAGTGTACTGCAAAACTACTGCAAGCTTTAAAATAGAAGATTTTAACATCTGTGACATCTCAGCCCTGTGTCTCAGGGCTGGCTCCAAACTTTCCTCTTGCTTAATTTCTGGTCATAAGGAACACCTAACGCACACTTGACAGTACACCCAAGTTATACATGTACTTTTATAAAACCTCCATAAGTATATGAAAATCTCTGCAATGGATCAGATCTCTGTACGGAAGCAGAGATTCTTCATCATGAACTCCACAACAACAGAGCTTAATAAAATATAAAAGGAAGCAAAGGAACTCCACATTTCAGTATGACAATGACAGAAGTTTCCTTTCAGATTCCTTATAAAACAGGTGATTGAAGAATGAAGGTAAGTAATTTGTCTAGCACCAATTTATGATTTTTGGACTCTTAGCAGCTTTCAGAAAATAATGGAGTACAAATGTGCACTTTTTTTCGTTCTTTCCAGTGCAGAAAAACGCACATCTTTATGGGACACAATGAAATTTCTGCTGTCATTGTAAAAAAAAATAATTTAGTGACTGTTAAGAGCAACACTAGCTATCTGGCAGAGTACAGATGAGAAAACTTCCTGACACCTTTTCAAAAAACATATAGTCAATCTCTTGCAAGAAGCATGGCAAAAATGTTTAAGAAATCCAGGAGAAGAGCTTTTAAAGTATTACTAATGGGTTTCCCCATATGCTGCAGCCTTACTTTTCTGTGGGTGATAAGTTTGAACTGAAAATAAACAGAATCATTACCATTGAGAACATACAACTGAGTCTGATTTGGGCCAGCATGGGGCCAAAAAGATTTATTTACAACACATTCAAAGTGTATATGTCACCTTACAAATCTGGGGCTAGGTTTGGAAGCAGTTCATCAGCATTCTTAGTAAGTCTAACAAATACTGGACAACCCCATGCAGAGCAGGTTCAGGGTTCTCAGCGGTCAGTAGTCAGAATAAGGAGAGCTGGAAAGCGTAATACCCACATGTTTGCATAACCCTTGACAGAGGCAGTTTGGCTCTACAAGTATAATTTTTTTATGGTTTATGATTCTTCTACACTGAGCATGGATCTCTAGAAATGTCTTTGTACCACATGCCTCAGTAGTCCAAAGTCCATTTGTTATCTTGGAACAGATCCAAATGCAAGTTCACTTCCAAAGTGCAACCTTTGAACATGACAAGTTGACATGTAAAAAAGTGCATTGAGAGCAGTGCTAGGATATCTCTGCAGAACAAACTCAACCAAACTATGTGAAGCTATTCAGATGGATTCACATGACAAACTTTCGTGCTTCTGGGAAGGTAGTGACACCTGATATGGACAAACTCAATCCTCAAGCTAACTCTGAATAAGACCTGAAGGCTCTTTCCATGCCACATGGGAATCATGGTGTTTCTAAGTCAAAAATTTGTTAATATCTTTCTTATTAAGGTTTTCCAGTAGCCAGACTACCCTAACCTTATAACAAAGCATGCAAGTACGAAGTACACATGCAAGTGCCTGTGAGAAGCTATGTCTCTTGATGAAATAATTCAAAATTGTAGACAATCACTCAAAACTGTAGGTAAAATGCACTGTCAAAGTTGACTCTCATGACTTTTCATTCTATTCCTCACAGAAGTAATCTGTCATTTAAATGTGGCAGTAGACAGTACTCAAGTCTAACTTGCACATTTGAATTAAAACTAGTAGCAGTTTCCATCACAGAATTGAGCTATAAAAGTTATTCAGTTGAGGATCATGCCTGCAACATGAACTTACACATGATGATTCAGTTCTGTATAAAAATGTTCAGGCAACCTTCAGCCCTCCATAAATTACCACTCTGTTTGGTATCTCCAAACCGCTGATCTCCAGTCTTAGCCAATACTACAAACTTATTTTAAAACCTAATTTCCAAAGAAACCCCCAATACATTTATTTGATAGACATCTGTGTACTAGATTTGTACCTTCAAACTCAACTGTAAATTATTATAAGATTTGAGATTAAGGTTTTAAAGAAGAATATATAGAATTTGTCTAAGAGAAAACTTACTAAAGGAATCGCCTTTATTAGGAAAAATATTACCTCATTTCCTTATCTACCACTATACGTGGACAATTCTTAGGAACCCTTGAAAACAAAACTCTTATGAAGCAGAAGCTAATAGTGCATCATGGGAATTGTAAAATCTTATGTAGTGGTACAAGTATTTAACTGAGGGAACCAATTCTCCTTCCATCAATTAACAGGAAAAATTGGTTTCAGGAGGAAAAGATACAATAATTCTTAATTTATGTCCAAAATTAAACATACATTTAAAATTGTAATAGTGTTTCCAAACAAATGGAATTTGCATGAACAGATTTACATTTACAGCCAAGAAGGAGGAAGATGTAAAACTGCAATCATCAGTTGCACATAACAGTAACGGTTTGACTGTGTAGATTTGACCAACCAGAAAGGGAGCTTTCCTAGACTTTGTACTCACCAACAGAGACGGGCTGGTGAGCAATGTAAAACTTAATGGGAGACTAGGCTGCAGTGACCATGACAGTGTAGAATTCA
Source organism: Baryphthengus martii (assembly GCA_013396935.1). NCBI lineage: Eukaryota > Metazoa > Chordata > Aves > Coraciiformes > Momotidae > Baryphthengus > Baryphthengus martii. The sequence continues at coordinate 31,190 of VWZK01020703.1, read as the reverse complement.
AGATCCTTAGGGCAGTGAGAAAAGTGCAAAGTATGCTCAGGGCACTTGATTTTAAAAGGGCAGACTTTAGTCTCTTCAAAGGCTTGCTTGGTAGGGTAGGATGGGACAAAGCCATGGATGGGAAGGGAACCCAGGAAAGCTGGTCCTTTTTCAAGGATCACCTCCTGCAAGCCCAGGACCAAGGTGTCCCAATGAAGAGGAAAGCAAGCAGAAGTGCCAGGACGCCTGCATGGATGAGCAAGGAACTCCAAGGCACAGGAGTAAAAACAAAGCTTATAGAGAATGGAAGCAAGGACCGATGACCTGGGAGATGTACAGAGAAGTAGTCAGAGAAGCAAAGGATCAGGTTAGGAAAGCCAAAGCACTGAGGGAATTAGATCTAGCAAGGGGGGTTACAACAAGAAAAATTTCTATAGGTATGTCAATCATAAGAGGAAGGCTAGGGGAAATGTAGGCCCACTCTTGAACGAAACAAGAGAGCTGGTCACCCAAGATACAGAGAAGGCGGAGGTACTCAACAACTACTTCGCCTCTGTCTTCACTGGCAAGGACTCTGCTCTCACCCTCCATGTTACAGAGGCCAAAGGCAGGGACTGGGAAAGGGAACATCCCCCCACTGTAGACGAAGAGCAGGTTCGAGACCACCTAAAGAACCTGAAGGTGAACAAGTCCATGGGATTGGATGGGATTCACCCACGGCTCCTGAAAGAGCTGGTGGATGAAGTTGCAAAGCCACTGTCCATCATATTTGAAAAGTCATGGCAGTCTGGTGAAGTTCCCACTGACTGGAAAAGGGGAAACATAACCCCCATTTTCAAAAATGGAAAAAAAGAAGACCCAGGGAACTACAGGCCAGTCAGTCTCACCTCTGTGCCTGGCAAGATCATGGAGCAGATTCTCCTGAAGGCTCTGCTAAGGCAAGCAGATAATAAAGGGGAGACTGGTGACAGCCAACACAGCTTCACCAAGGGCAAGTCCTGCCTGATCAATGTGGTGGCCTTTTACGATGGGGTCACAGCCTTGGTGGACAAAGGCAGAGCAACAGACGTCATCTATCTGGACCTGTGCAAAGCACTTGACACTGTCCCACATGACATTCTCACCTCTAAATTGGAACAATACAGATTTGATGGATGGACCACTTGGTGGATAAGGAGTTGGCTGGATGNAAGGACATAGAGCTCCTGGAATATGTCCAGAGGAGAGCAACTAAAATGATCAGAGGGCTGGAGCACCTCCCCTATAAGGACAAACTGAGCAAGTTGGGGTTGTTCAGCCTGGAGAAGAGGAGGATCTGAGGTGACCTTATAGCAGCTTTCCAATATCTGAAGGGGGCCTACAAGAAAGCTGGGGTAGGGTTTTTTACATGGGTGCATAGGGAGAGGACAAGGGGAAATGGTTACAAACTTGAAGAGGGCAGATTTAGGATAGACATTAGGAAAAAATTCTTTCCTGTGAGGGTGGTGAGATGCTGGAACAGGTTGCCCAGGGAAGTTGTGGCTTGGAAGTGTTTAAGGCCAAGTTGGATGGAGCCCTGAGTAGCCTGATGTAGTAAAGGTGTCCCTGCTTACGCAGAGAGGTTGGAACTAGATGATCTTTAAGGTCCCTTTCAACCCTAGCCATTCTATGATTCCATGATTCTATTTATTACCCATATTCTGTTTTGTTGGTTGTATTGTTTCTTCATTATATGGCTTCAGAGTGCATACAAACATAAGATAAACCAAGATTTATTGAAGTACAATAGCTACCTGACAGCAGACACCTGAAGCTTACTTTTATTTCTTTTTTTTTTTAATTGTAAATTCACTGTCACATTTATATTCTCCTGTACCAGAATGACTGCCAGCTATAATACCATCATATGAGGCAATGGTGTACATGCTAGATTGGATCCACTGAACAGCCTGTTCATGCTCCCCAACGCCTATTAATCTGAGGATAGAAACAATGAGATAGAAAAATACTAGTACAGCTAAAACCAAGAGGGTTTGCCTCTGCATGTGGGCAAAAGAAGAAATAGGGCAACAATATTTCTAGTCATATAAATCCACACCAAAACGAAGCGTTCAATGATTGACCAGATTATACATGTCTCAGAAGTTGCAAAATTTATGACCATTCAAAAAAAATATCACCAGGGTGTCAAAGGCAGTACCCTTCACTCCTTCCTCAAGTAAGTAGCTCATGTTGCTGTAGAGAAAAATCTTCTCCTGACCTTCAAGCTCATAATCACCAAACTCCAAGGTACAAGTCAAGTTAGAACCGAGTTGCTATTACAAACTATTTCTTCTATATCATTACTTCTGCTTTTCTGCTAGAACAAGGGAATCCTTACATAGATTCTCATATCTATGTATCCATGCTAGAGTTACTGTAGTATATGGACATCTCTTAAGGTCAATGACTAAGAAATACCTGAAATCAATGGAAATTAAACCTTACAGATATATTAGCATAACAACACATGCACCCCAAACTGGATTTCCAAGAGGAGTGATGGAGGCCAGAAACTTGCTAGTATTGATGCTGATCTTTGTCATCAGATTAAAGGGATTGTCAGACAATTACCTGGAAAAGCAACAGCGTGAACCTGATATTTCACTAGATCACCCCATAAACCATGACAACAGCTAATTATTAAAAAATAATCTGTCACTAATTTTTGCTCACAAAATTGCAGATGTTATAAAATACAATACAATTATGCATGCATATTTATCCATTTTAGAAGTCATAGACAATTATACCACTTCAATCTTTTACATTAGACTTAAAGGAAATATGTGCCAATAATTCCATTTCATTGCACAAATCCATTTGTTCTTAACTTTGAACAAAGTAGAATGATTTTTAAGATGCTGAGCTTCTTTAATTATGAGCTTAATCTTAGTTCAAGTCAATCACACTTGAAATGCTTAAACTTAGCAGACAAAACAAGTCTGAAAACTATTGTTTCATTATCCAACAAAAAGATTTTTCAAATTCTCGAATCAAAGTTCAAGCACATGACTTCAGAGCCAATAAAAATTAATAGATTTAAAACGTGGTATTTCCATTAAATATTTAAAGACACATGTTTACTGTCTTCTACAAACTCTGTGTTAACCTTACATTGCACTTCTTTGTCCCCGTATAAATCCATATGTTGTTCATAAGCTTTGTTGTTATGTAATATTAAAAAATTGTATTCCCATAGCAGGTGTTTCTACTCTATATAATACACTGTCACTTAGCAGTTGAACAGTTACAGCTCATTTTCTGTGTTCATATATAAACTGCACCCTTTCATTTGTATGTTAAAGCTATTGACTTTATGACAGCTCCACAATTATTTGGAAACTGCGGATTACACTTACTACTTTTTAACATCAATGTTTGGTTTACCTCAAATCTTTGAAATATAGTTATTATTTTTAACAAGTTGCTGCTTTTACTTTCCCAACAGCAAGGGTCAAAAGACATGTTATTCTTGACTAAATAAATTGTGCTTCAGGCAACAAAATCAACAGCATTGCAACATAAAAACACAGACAGGAATTTTGGTTTTCAGGTGTCCTATGACGCAGACAGTTTGCCCTATTCAGTTTATCAGTCTTGATTACAAGGCAGGAGATTTTCCTTTTATTTATTTTTTTTTCAAATGTCAATACCCAAGGTTAATCTCTTACTGGATGATAGACAGGATTTTGCCTATAGTGTCACTTAACTTAGAATGAGTCCACCATTAAATATTTAGTCATGTCAATCAAACAACATTTAAATTCTAACTAAATGTATCTTTCTGATTCTTTACTTAATTAGTTACAAAAATATCAAGTGTTCTGAAATGTACCTGGGGGCATTCTGGAAGACAAAACAAAACACAATCCAAATAATATGGGATTTTTCAGATTTCTTTTTTTTTAAATTTACATTATGTTTGTGTAAAATAAGATTTCGCACTAGCCACATACTCTCAAGTACTAATTAAAGCTTTATTTAGTATCAGCACTTCTCCATCTAGTACTACAGCTCGAAAACTATAGCACATCAAATAAACTGTGAGAGTTTATGCAAGGAGCTTACACTTACACTGTTTCACTAATTCTAGAGAATACGTTACTATACTAAAAGTACCATGGCAATGATCCTTGTGAACCAAGAAACGTTTTTCAGAATTCTTTTCAACCCCAAAGACCTTCCCTCAGGTTTTAGCTACTTCCTTCAAGCTCCATCCTTGCTCTCATCTTAGTCTTCCTGCCCTACACATCACTGCTTTCTTCCTGAATGATAATTACATCTGCTGTTAGCAAGTCTTGAACTTATTTTTTTTTCCTTTCTAATCATTTAGTGTGGATTGGTTTTATAGGGCCATCCAAAAGTGAAACCCCTCTTGTTCTGCATGTCTTACAGCTATACTTGTTATATTTCATTATTTTAAGATGTTACATGTTTTAATTTACTGATCAGTCAAGACCATGCTCTTGAAGCACTCCTACAAAATCACAGGTATAAAATATATAAACATAAAAATATATTAATACAAATATAAAAATCTATTTTTATATATATATAATCCTTTCATCTTCTCTATGTTAAAAGCAAATAGCAGCAGCTAATAAGGGAAGTTCAGCTTTATTATTTTATAGCCACATTTTTGTCCTTTGTATTCAGTTCAGAATATGTACACATCTTATTTGCACTGTCTCCAGTGAATCCCACACAATTCAGAATTAGGACTAATGTACAAACACTACCTATGAATAAAAAAATCATCATCACTGGCTATTAAATATATAAGCTCCTTCAAGTTTTGTCTGGTGTTTAAATAAAATTTAAAAAGCTGAAAAGGAAACAAGATGCTTTTTTGAATACTTTTTTTAGGGAGCAGTTCCCATATTTCATCTTAATATATGCAAGTCCGTTTCCCATGGTTTCTGACTCCCCTATTTGGAGTATTTTAAGTGTGCATTGAATTCTGTACTATGTCAATGGAAGCTCTTCATGCAAATGAGATGTCAGAGACCTCCACAAGCTGAAGGACAACATTTTTTCATGTGGATAGAGATTTTCCTGCAACAATATATTCCAGAAGTGGAATGTACCTTTTGTGTACATTCATTTCACAGTTGCTATGTACTGGAATAAATTGCTATAGAAATAAATGTGTATGAAGATTATTATTTGCCTGATTTATTTCATAATTTGCCTCCATTGATTTTATGAATTCAGTGGTGGGATCCAAACTGTAAAAAGGCATGTAGGTAGCTAGGCAATTTAACCCTTCTAAACCGTTTTTATTTCAAGTATTATTTGATGTGAATAAATGGAGAAAAAATATTATACTACATTCTTGAGAAAAATGAGGTTTCAGATTTTTTTTGCCATGTTTCACGACCTGCACTAAGCAAAGAGAGATGCGGAGAAGGATACAGTTTACTTAAGATACCGAAACTGCATCCAAATTTTAGGTGTTATGTAAGAGCTTTTCTGAAATTTGTGCTGGCACGATCTCTTTTTCTGGTTGCTTGCTTGCACCATCAACTAGTCAGAGAATTTAAGCACTTGCTTTAGACTAGATGTTTCACCAACCAGACAAATGCTAAAGAAGGCTACACTGATTCTTATCTCAGCTTTTACTGTAAGTATTTGAGGCTCTTCAGTTTCATATAAGTTTTCCTTACATTGTACAAACACTATTTCTTCAGAACGTGCAATTCTGGTTAGCCCTTCTATTGGAGCTAGAATATAGATAGGTTTATAGTCTAGACATAAGACTCCAAGGTAGGAAAAAAAAAAAAGTTATATAAACCAGACATATCTAACACAGCTCTTTGGACTTTACTTTTTGCCTCAGGCTCAGTCAACCTTTGCTTTTTAACAGCAGATGTGAAGCAACAAAGGGCTTAATTTCTTTCCTCATTCGAATTTTGCTTTTTAAAAATCTGTGCTGTACTGCCTGGAATACTTAAAACCTCCTAACTGCTGGCTGGATAAAAAACACACTTCTTCCTTTCTTTATGCCATTCTGGAGTCCAAGAGTTGGTTTCCATGACTTCAACACTTCTCTCATTTCTATATTCCTGTTACAGCTAGTGTTAGAATTTGCATCAATTTCAGAGTTAGATTTCAACCAAATCTGTATACTTTTGAGAATGCCACTCTGGCTGCTTGAAGATACTAACCAGAATTTACATAGTCTCATTAGAGATGTAGGCATTTCGATCTGAAACTGGCAGGTTAGGCTGGTTGCTGACTAACACTCAAATATATCCAAAGATATCTGACATGATATACAAGGCAAAGAAGTTGGATAATTCTTTCAAAACTAAACTTTTTTTTCCAGTTAAGTTTTTTTTCTTTACATTTCTCAAGTGCAAATAAATAACAAAAACAACCCTGACTTTGATTTTGGGGAAGCAAAAATACTGAGACATTTGAAATTTTGTTTTACTGATTTTGTTGGGGTTTTATTTGAGATTTTGTACTGCAAGAATCATTTCAATGTAGTGGAAATTCACTGGGCTTATGTATAGTAATGTCAGAAAATTACCTAAATTGTATAATGACTCAACTTTAATTACATGACACAGGTTATATTATAAAGACCAGAAAAAAACACACTAGCAGTTTGAAATAGTATGGCATCGAGAATTGAAGGTATTCTGGGCAAACCTGCAAGAATAAAATAGCTTTAGGGAGCAACAGTGCACACTGTCAGTCAAACAGTAGAGAAATATGAGACTAGAAGTAAAAGTTTTAAAACCAAAAGTCTGCAACAGTTAAAACCAAGCTGATTACTCGCCTTATCTCAAGGTCATCTATCCCTGTGTTGTCTCTGTGAGATTACTACTGAATTTTCAAAAGTCACAATCTCAAACTGTTCTCAGCAAAACTTCATGTTGTACATGCCTCTGGAATAGCTTTGATCTCTAGTAGGACTGCAGTTATGTTTCATACAGTACTAGTCTTAATTTCAGACATCAGGTTCATGCAGTGCTTTAGTTTTGAGCATAACATATCTAAAATAAATGGAAAAATATATTCTGGTCTCAGCAGTTCCATTAGGATCTAGATAGCTTCACTATTCTGTGAATTCCCAAGTCTGTACTTGCACAGTTCTCCTTCCCTAAGTAAAATAATAACTGCTTCAAATTAAGGTGTTCCATATGGCAGAAGATATGCATATGAAACAGCAGGTCATATGAATGACGCTATTATTCTAGGCACTCAATCAATTTACATGCCGCTTTCAGCATGTTTCAGAAGAGAATGAGAACATTTCTAAATACAACAGAAGCAGTGTTCATTCTTAGGATAGATAGAACTGTTTTACAGAGGAAAAGAATTAGTAGGAAAAGATATCCTTTTTCCAATGCTTAGTGAGTTTTTTCTTGATTGTCTACCATAAAACAGATACTTTGCACTTCTTCCATATACTTAGTTTACAGACTTATGTCCCAGTAAGAGTGCATTTTGAACGGTTTGCTCATTTAGAACTTCTGTTTAAATACCTGAAAATTATTTTATCTTAAAGCATGTCAGTCACGGGTCCCTTCACATAAGGCTAGGCCTGTGGGTTGGTCTTTTCCTACACGGAAAACTGTAGGCGTAGATAAGCCTTTGCACATATTTGTTCCACGAGTATTTGTGAACAGATGGTAAACTGTTGGCATTGGTAGAGATCTGGACAGACATTAATGACAAGGATAATAAAGTGATTTAGAAAAAAAAGAAAATTTTAGCACTTAACACTTCAAAGGTCCAATGTTCCTGAGCATGACTAAACAATATGGTAGAGGAAGTGTATTTCTCTTGAACAAGGTGGCAGTGTAGACAGTGTTTTTACTTTAAAGAGATCTTACTTCCAAAAAAACCTCCAGCATATATTACTATTTCTTTCATCCTCCTGTAAAAGAAGGTGAGAGACACCTTCTCATCCTATGAACCAGCGGCTGGATCTGCTTCAATGGCACAGGGAGTACCTCATTAAGGTGATCCTAAGGAATTGTGTTGCAGGTCTCCTGATCCTGAAATTCCTTCAGCTTGCTAACGCCAAACATGTGATTTGCATTCTCCAGATAATACTGGAGAAGTACTTTTCCGGCAGTTACTCTCTATTTTATATATATTAAACAATGGACGCTATAAGACAACAGTCTCCTTAAGTCTTAAGATTGTAAGAAATCAGAGTTATTTGCCCTATCCACGTATTTTTCACATTTTACTTTTAAAAAGTCTAGGCTTTGACACATTATGTCATCATTTTTATGCATGAACAGTCACAAACTGTCAATGTATTCACCCTACACAGATCTTCCAAATGGAAAAACGCTCTTGAAAAATACCAGCATCACAAAACAGTCAAACACAGAACAACAACAACAACGATATTATTTAAGAGAAGAAATGGGCAAGAGAAACACAGAAACAAAGGGCTTCAGCTTTCTTGCTAAAGTTAAAAATAATTTTATATCGTACATTTATCGTACAACTATACATTTAATACTTGTAAAGGCCACGGGAGTTAAAAGTATCTTTTTGACGAAAGGTACTGGGACTTTAAAAGAAAAGCAAAAATAGAAGTAGAACCAAATAAAATGAATATATATTGTTTTACAAGTCTTCACAGAATAATATTTCCATTTCTGTTGTTAAGGCTCTTATATTTTCTTAAGAAGAAGACTGAAATGAAAACAACTTAGCAAGGAGAAACAGATACGATTCATAACAATGGTAGTTGACAGTAGCAGCAAACAACTCAAGCAGTGAAAAGTACAAAGCAAGGAATGTGTCACGACATTCACTGGAGAGTACTAGTGCTTTCCTCTAACAGGAGACATTTTTGGTAGAGAGACTGCAAGAAGGCTTAGTTTAATTCTGCAAGGCATAATTTTTCTTGATATTGTTTCTATTAACTTCCTCAACTGGGAATACAAAACACTACTTTCTGCTAAAATGACTTTTAATTTGTCCACTTATATTACTTAGTCCTCATGAAAGAAGCTGTTGTTTGTGCTGTCAGTATTAAGTACAATTCAAAAAAGATAAGCACTGCAGAACTGTAAACACTACTAACCACTAGTAGCTATGTCAATTTTGCAGAGATAGATGCAATAAGCTGAGGTCCGCGTAAACTTCGATTCCTGACAATGGTGGCACAACATACTCAAGACACCTAAGCTACAGTAAATTTTCAAGTTGGTAGGCACAATAAAATAAGCATCATACACAAGCTATAGGACACTTGCATAAGGCTTCTAGGAATATTTTATGATCTAGAAGATCCATTATGAGTAAGTGCTTTTGATCATAAGGTTATATTTAGCTGAATATATGCAGGAAACAGAAGTGCATCTGTTTTCAACTTGAGCTAGTTCCACTTTAGAGAAATTAATTAACTTTTCTTTTACACTAGAAACTAAAAGTCCCATTTCTATCACCACTGAGCTACACCAGTCATAAGTTGCCAATGCATTCACTCTACCTACTCTTCATTATGAAATATAGCAGCTGATTCTTTTCCCCTGCTTGTTCTGACAGAAGGATTTTCGATTTCAATTTCCATTTGTGCCTTCATGTTGGAAAGATTAGTGTATAATTGTAATATTTTTGCCAGTGTTATTCTTCACAAAAGACTCATACAAATCTGACCCCAGAGAGATTCACAGCAAACACTAACCCCATGTGGCCAAACAAGGCATTTTTGCATTACTAAAGAATGTTTAATTTTCATAATCAAACAACTTGAGTGTCATCTCAAGCCTCAGCCATCAGCCTTCCATCACTGATTCCCATTCTCTAATTGTAGTTAACTTTACATTTGCTTTCCCCATGCTCCCATTAGGATACTTGTAGCCTTTCAGAAGGCTGCTGAATGTCTCACTCATACTAATCATTACTGCAGTCAGTCCATTAGTAGCAACTCAAACACTGTTGAGTTTGACTGCAACTTTTACTCCTCCATGGAAAATTACTGTTACGGGGCTACTAACACTATTGTATGGGTGTTTTCAAAGAAGATACAACGTGATAAAAAGCAAAAATTAAATCATATGGTTTTGCTCCTTACAATGTGGCTTGATCTATGACAGACTTCAACAAGTTAATATTTGGTCAAGTATAAAAACTTGTCTTTTACATAACAAGTTTCAGTTCTAAGAAAATCCTTATGGTTAGACTTTGATTACTTTTACATTCACAAAAAGCCTTTTTTCATCTAAATATTCAAATGCCAGCAGAATTATTTGCCCCGGGTGAACAGCTGTTTGAGTCAGACTAGCTCCACAAATATATTTTAAGTGTCCAACTCACAAAGCTTGGAAGAATACCGATTCCAGAAAGTGTTGTGAGCATTTTTTTTAGGACCACAAAAAATGTTACCATCAGAAAATTGTAAGTTCTGAAAGGTGAATGGTGGAGAGGGCTTAACTGGGATTTAAAGTTGTGAAGAGAATTTAATAGCAGATTTAGCTGCCATGGACAGAGATATCACTGTGGTCAGTGCATTGAATTCTAAATTTTTACATGGCTGTTTATTTCAGATCAAGAATATTTTCAACTGTAACCACTTTACTTCCATCTTTACTTGTCCTGTAGCCTTTCATGACTTTGATGATGATGCTCATTATGAGTTCAGAGCAGAAAGTCTGAGCTGATGACGGCAAGAATAGCAGTATAAAAGTTTATATTACAGAGAGCACAGAAATTAGAGAGAGAAAAAAAACCAAACAACTTTTCTGAGTTTGCCATGAATTATATGTATCTGTGAAATTCACCACCAGATGTACACAACAGTTGGAATATCTCATTCTTCTACTGGAAGAAACACAACACAGATGTTTCTTATTTTATAAGAGTATATGAATGAGATATTGGAAAACATGATACTCCCAGATCTGTCTTAGGAAGAGAGTAATCATCTTTTGTGTCATTAGCAAAGTATATTAATTACAGAACTACAGGCCCAAATCTTCCTTCCTAATATTTCTGAATAGTCATAGTTACACATATACGGAATTAATGAAATCCTATGCAGACATTTGCCAGCCATCAAAGAGAACGATATGCAAAGTAATGGAATAATATGCCACAGACATTACACTGAGTGTAAGGCTGATTGTCATCTTTTTGAAGAGCTCTAGAAAATGGTAAGAAATACAGAAGGAATGTTTGACTGGAACAGGAGTTATTAGAAGCATCTTTCAGCCACAGAAAACAATGAGAAAGTTGGCAAAAAAACTCCAAAAATTAATTCATTAGAGTTGTTTGAGCTACTACAGTGATGCAAAAGTAGACTTGGGAAAATCTCTGCTTCTACTTACTGCGTTCAGCAAAGCAAGTCTATGGCACGTTTTCAGAAAGTCAACAGGTTTCTGTGACAAAACCCAACCAAACTAGTAACAAAACACCTCTATCACCGATTACTTCTCCCAAGAAAGAAATAAGCTGGCAAGGATTTCCTACTGGCAAACCACCTGGGCCAACAGCAACAGTCTAATATTAACTTTGTAAGTATGTCTCGTCTGTAGATATATACTATAGAAATGAAGGATAGCACTCACTGAAACACAAGCACCTGTCAGATCAAAAATGATGATGCTGAAATAAAGTAAAAATAGATCAGTGAAAACTAAAATAAGATGCATTAAAGTAGAACTATTAAATCAAATAAATATTCATGACAATATCTTTAGAAAGACAGTGTCAGGCTTTAATTTTGATTGTTTTTAAAGTCTTTTTCCCATTTGATTGGATTACAATTTTACTCAAAAGATGTCCTAATGATGCCCAGAGCACAGAGACCAAGTATTTGATAAATTACAGACTGTGACAAGAATCAGAATATTTTAAGGAAAACTTGAAGTCTACTGCTATGTGTAGAAAGTGTAACACAAAGTCTGTGTGGATGAAAAGAAAAACTTGACCCCCACAGCAGAAAAGACAGATGTAGTGTAAGTAAACTACAATGGAGCAGTATTTGCTATTCTCTCCTTTCCATGAGAGGGAGATCAATGACTTCAGGGGAAAAAATATAAATATAAGAAAACTAAGCATTGTGTGAAAAACTTGAAAAAAGTTCCACTTTTGATGGAAAATATAAGCATCTGTTTTACATAATCCTATTGTAATTTGCATGTATCTTAGCAGACCTCCCTTCCAACCATTCCTTATGAAATGAGCTGCAGGTATCCAGTCAGGTATTTTCTAAGCCCAAGTGATTGTCTGTAAAGTGTATTTTTCTGAAGCACAAGAAACAAGAAATGGACTGATGAATATTCAATCTTTTGTAGCTACTCTCTCTAGTGCAACCCAACAGATGTCTCAGCATTCCCAGAGGTTTAGCACTGCTTTGAAACTGAGCGATTTTGGTAGCTCTGCTGGTGTAACTGCAAAATCTGCAGGACCTCCAGTCCTTGCTGTGGTGGTTCCAAAGGTTTCCAAATGATGGTAGATGTCAGCAACCCCTCTGCATGTCCTGATGGTTCTCAATAGGTGAGAAGCTACAAGCACTGCCCTGCTACATCTTTCTGTGGAAAATTTGAGTTGAAGAGACTGCACCAATGACACAAAACAAATATTACACATTAGTCACTGTGAGTAAGGATCACGAAGCATCCTTTCCTGGACCAATTTCACTCTCTCACTCATTTCTTCCAAGAGTATCTAAACTATTTGCTGCTATGTAAATATATGCCAAGAACCTGTAAAGTGAATAGATGCACCCTCAGATACCATAGAAATAAATTAATGTTTTCAGTCTTTTAGTGTTCATTTATAGTCAATTCAGTTTCTATTGCTTCACAACTGACTGTGTCCCTTCCCAGATTGTTTATTGGTTTGAAAAAGCTTTGATTCTTCCTCCTAACATCTATCATGGCAGCATATCATTATGAACATGTTTTTTGATAGATCTTGCCAAGTTTTTCTTCCTCAGAAAACTTCTACTGAGAAAGGGCACTCAGAGAAAGTAGAAAACTCTTGGAATACAACCTTTCTGGGTTTTTTTGTTTGTTTGTTTGTTTTTACAGTGTTCCTTAAAACAGTAAAACCTCATCATTCAGCAACAACACTGTAGGAAAAACGTTCCTTTATGTTACTAATTAAGCAAAATCACCTTTAACTAACTGCTGTTGCAGACTTTCATACACAGGATTTCGTTTTGCCTTGAGATAGTTGAGCTATCAAAGCATGTTTGTTTTTTTTTATCCCAGATGGTGATATTAAACCAGTATCTTCAATAGAGAAGTCCCCAAAAGAATGCAAACTATAGCATTCATTATCATTGCTCTTCACTAGGCAGTGTAATAGATGCTGAAACTAAAAGAGGGTGCCAGTTTTCCCTTCCATGTGTCAACATCTGAGAGGGAAATTGTGGCACATTCTTCTCTCCTAATTTTGAAACATACTATATGCTTCCAGGAAAAAAAATACTAAATTTTTACATCAGTTTTGAGTCTGGAATTACACATCTGAATTGATGCTTGGTATCCAACCTTCTTTTTTTTTCATTCATTACTATTAAAATGCATTCAGTTTAAGAGATTTATTTCAGATATGTTCGGATAGGTAAGCAAGCATACAGCAATCAGTGGTTTAATGCCGTATCATAAAATGTCACATTTGCTTAAGTGAATCAAAAGATTTTTTTTTTAATTTTTTTTTTTTCAATATATATAGCTATGACAGTAAATCTATCATTGTGGTCACAAATACCAGCCATTGAAGTTATGGCTACTAATCACCACATTCAGCAGTTTAAGGCATGGAAAGGTCTGCACTGTAAGATCAGGAACTTATGATCTTACTTCTTCTCTTCCACACGGACGCCATACATCTTTTTTCAACCTGATTGAAAGATTCATGCAGATTAAGACAAACTCAGTCTGCATTTAGCTTAAAATTTGCATACATTAGAACCAAGAAAATAGTTGTGCTCCTTAATTGTATCTGTCTTTCCTATGATGTTTCTTGCTATAATGACATGTAACTGCCTCTCTCAGCAAGCTTTACATACTTAAAATACTGACGCTTCGTTGTCAGTGAAGTGAGAAATAAGTCATACTGAAGAAAAGAGGGAAATATGTAAGTGCAATATACTGGTTTTGGCTGGGATACAGTTAATTTTCTTCATAGTCTCTTGCACAGTGCTCTGTTTTGGATCTGTGAACAAACCAATGTTGATAACACAGGGATGTTTTAGTTACTGCTGAGCAGTTCTTACACAGGGTCAAGGCCTTTTCTGTTTCTCACATCACCTCACCAGCAAGCTGGCTGTGGGTGCATAAGGAGCTGGTAGGTGACATAGCCAGGACAATGGACCCTAACTGACCAAAGGAATATCCCATACCATCATCTGTGGTCTGCAATAAAAGCTAAGGGAGGAAGACGAAAGAAGGGACACTCAGAGTTAGGGCATTTGTCCTTCCCAGTAACTTGCTTGTGTGCACAGCTTTTGCTTTACCTATTAAACTGTCATTATCTCAATCCATGTGGTTTTGCACTTTCACCTTTTTCAATTCTCTCCCCTATGATGCTAGGAGGTGATTAGCTTCCTGATGGGGTTAAAGCACAACATGCAAGAAGGCTAATGTATACAGGTGAGATACCCAAGACAGACCATCTGCACTGACGTTGGACAAAAAGACTGCATTTGGGTATGACTCAATCGTACCTGCTCCTACCTCTGGGCCTTATTACCTATTTATTTCGCACCATTTTGGAGGGCAGGAACAGGGTTCACTGTACTTACATCTGTTCCCGGTGTGAATAACTAGATGCTTCAAGGTCTGAGATACAGGGGGCCTCCCTCTGACAGCTCTAGTTCCCATGGACATGGTAAAAAAGAAGCCATGAAGAAACATTACTTGGCCTTATTTCCAGATATTATTAAATGTATAGAAACGTAAAATTACTCAAGAAGTCAAGAATAACCAAGTGTTGAAAAGAAGGATATGAAAAGCTGAAAATCTTGAAGTTGTTCTTTGATAATGACTCGTCAACTGGTCGTTTCCTTTAAAAGTAGGGAAAAAATAATTTCGCAAGATAATGGTGCTAAAATAAAGAGCAACTTCTAAAAAATTTATTTCTTCAGAGGAGTCGCAGACATCTGGAATCAAATTATCTTTCCTTTCTATGAAATGTCAAGCTGAATAGAAATAAAGTTTTCCCTTATGCACAGTTGCTGACCATGACATATACTTTTCAGAACCACTTATTTGGAGTAATAAGTACCTTGGTAGGTTTCAATTTTATTTATCTGTCATAGTTAAGATACCATTGTTGATTTTGGCATTAAAAAAGATGAGAAAAAGGAATATAGAGAAAGCACGCAGCTTAACTAACACCAGGTAAATTACATGTTTGGGATACTAAGTAGAAGGCTACACATTATATGGTCACTCACAATTCTTTACTCTTTCACAATTATGAAAATTAAGATAGATTAGATTATCCAACTTTAATAAAAAAGGGGGGGATGTAATAATATTCGTATTAACTCCTGTGTTTAATGATGATTCAGCCTGAGCTATACGGTTTCAGAGAAGTATGCAGTGGATATTCTTGTGATGCTTTTTCTAATTTACATGTTTATTTTGAGTTTCAGACAGATCTCTTTCAAAAAAGCTCAGGTTCAATGAACAGTGTTTGCAAGCATTCTATCAACCAGCCTCCACATCAGTGCTTTATTATATTTATGATACAGACAAGAAGCATCCAGCCCGCTGAAAAATATGGACTTGCTTTTTCTAATTACATTATTCTGTTACCTTTTTTGTACATGGCATTTACAACCTATTTTATTTTTAAAATTACACAGTTGTGATGTCTCATAGCTAACATTTTAAAGTGCTTTGAAAAACATGGAGCACGCATACTAAAGAAAATAGGTATATATGAAATATTATTAAAACACTGGAAATGAAAATGTAGGTATATATATAGATATAAGCAGTAGATAAAACTTTTTGTATATAAATTCAGAATGTACCTGTAAGCCTAACATGAACAGCGCTTTTTGGGACATTTGGATGAAGCAGTTTTAATGGCTACTCAACTCAAAAAGAGGGTTACAACTTGGATATTGCTGCCAAACATGATCATATCCTCACCGGAGCATCTCCTACACTGTTTCTCATATGTTTTTCACCACATTTGGTAAAGAGATGAAATGATTTAAAACCAAAACAAACTGTGAAAGCAAAAAAAATGTTAATTTATCCTGGGATAAACATGACTACCTAAAGTTTTCTTTGTTTTCACAGTATTAAAATATGAATGAGGCTGGGCCGAACTGAATAGCAAGGCTGTTTTTTGTTTATTAATTAATTTCTTCTTTTCCATCAATTCTGTCAGGACCCTGAGCATGCTCAGGCATTGTCTAAATTCTGGCACATGTATACCTGTGCTCAGCCCTGCCTCCTGCTGCCTGGGCTTGGGCTCCAGACCTAGAGTAGACATGGACTTTGTCTCCTGCCCAGCCTCTGATCGCTTCCAAGGCTGCACATAACATGACCCATGCACATACCCTGGACCTCATTTGCAACTACTCTGGGGCTGTGGATGGTTTCTACCAGCCATCAGTGCTGTTCACTCAGTGTGTGTGCTGCAGCATTGCATTTCGGAGAGGGCACAGCCTGTACTTTGGCCACCGCTGGCTTCCAACTCACCCACCCCTCATATAGCTGCTTCCTGACAGATTCCATCCCAAGAAATCACACACAGATCCTGAAATAGTCAAATCTTTTACAAGTTGCTGAAATCAGGTTAACAATTACCTTGCAAGAAGATATAAGGTCTGTCTTTCCCCATAGCTAGGACATCCACATCCCGTGTTTTGCTAAAGTTTCCACATAATTTCAATAGTGAGAGTTACAGTACCTCATTCAGTGTCATGTGAGTTGCCATGATAATATTGTATTGCATTTATGTTTACTATTTTGCCCATCTGTAGAAAATACTACAAATACAGCAATTCCTGAGCTATATAAGTAGAATTTCCTAAAGCTGATTTTTTTTTTTAAACTTTCCAAAAAACAAAAAAACCCCAACAACAGCAAGAAGTTTGAAAAAAAAGATGAAAAAGTACTTTATAATCTAGAATTCTAAAGAACCAAAACTCTCAGTGGAGTAAAGCTTCAAAATAAATGTAAGGCCAAAGGAAACAGTCTAAATAATGGAATGGAATAGCTAAATATCTTCTTTGGCTGGATAAGCACTATGAAACAGGATCTTTAACTCAGATGAATACTTATTTTGAAATCACAAGTTCAGCTTTAGGAACATACACAAATGTTTTTATCTTTTCAGACTACTGTATCATTTCAGGTATTTTTTAGGAGAAACATAAGAGTCTTCTCATATATCCTTAAAATAAACAATTTGAGTAAACAAATTCCGTCATTTGTTGTATTTTCTGACACAAGAATATTAGATGGGAAAATCTGGGAACTTTCTGTCCTGCAATTTCGCAGGCACAAGTGTACATAACAGAAATACTCTGCAAAGTTCTAGGTCCAGAAAAATCAATCCCTTTGAAACATGGCTATTTCATGTGAAATGTGAGGAACAGTTCAAGTGGATGAGCTCTGATGCACTGTAACAGAGATTTGGATCTGTATCTGCATCTGCTTTCATGTCTCATATCTGTTGGACACAACTTAGGTGGTTGCAGCTCTGCATTACACCTCACCACTTTGAATACAGTTCTTAGTCTTTGCAGATCTGAGACAGGGATTAAGGGCAAAAAGATTTTCCACAAAAAAAATTCTAAGCAAATTAACAAGCAAATTAGATTTTCTTGCCTCCTCAAAATTTTGAAAATAAAGCATGGTACTATAATTTTAGTACTAGTTCTTCTAGAAATGAGGATGTGAATAGACTGTTTGTTCACATTTTACATGCAAACCATATAAACTACAGATATGGAAGAAGCTCTACCTGAAAGTCATCACAATCCAGATATCCATTTTCTCATATGAGACACAGAAACCAGTTTGCCCAGAGATGACAGCTTAGTATGGTTACAAGCATATAACAGTCAGATCTTCAGCCTTGAACTAAAAGGTAAGATTTCACTACCACATTGAGGGTAAATTGATTTTGGTTTTCAGCAGTACTGGCCTAGCTAAACAAAGTGTTACCTAAATAGTATTTTTGATGATGTAAGATATCCAATAAATTCTCAGACCCTTCATTTTAAATAAACTTCTATTTAAGTTCTAAAAGCTACCAATCTTCTGCAGAACAAGCACACCAATACTGAAGGATAGAGTCCGAATAAAAAAGTTTAGAGAAAAATACATTCTTTTCTGAAAGTCAGAATTTTAGTTTTGAGTAATTTTTTTGTAGGCTTGTACTATCATTTGAAAATATTCTGAAAAAAGTGGCCCAAACTTCTAATAAAAGTATTTTTCTTCCACCTCTGAAGAGTCATGTGTAACCTGAGTCTAACACTATTTAAATATTCCCTGAAATAGGAATTAATATATTCCCTACCCTGTGCACATACTTCGAAAACTGAAACAAAACAGGCATATCAGTTTCCCTAAAGCTTTAAAAACATCTTCCTCCCCCCAATACTCATGAGCCTCCAATATAATAGCCCTAAACCCCAAAATCATATGTGAGCCAACTGTGATTCTGTGCGGTAGTTTCACTGCTTTCAATGCTAGTAATGTCTTTAGAGCCTTAGCACACTGCATGTTCACAATGTTCAATAGCATGATGTAAGTGAAGTACATCAAAATTGAATTTCATAAACATTTATATACTGTGAAAGCCTAGGATTTGGTGTCATTACACTGAAAATAACACGTACTTGATTTAGACAAACCATCCAGTATGTTGTGACCAGTGAAAAGCTCTGTGTATTATTAGCAATTACTTGTGCTATATCTCTCCTTTTGCCTTTTATAGCCAGAAGGCACATGACACATCTCTGCCTAGAAGCAAGCCTAAGAATCAATAATTCAGAGTTTGATTAGTACCAAAATTATTTCCTCTCCACAGCACAATTTTAATTCACTTATTTTATGTGCAAGGACAGGGAGAGAAAGGATCCAGAGTGGTTTTACTCAAGTTCTTGTCACTTTCACATTTCCTAAGTGAAGGGCAAAGCCAAAGCTCTTGAATTAGAAACTTGTCATACTGGCAGTCACTACGTCATTTCTTGGTTGCCGGGTTTTCTCTTCCACAGCCTGTAAGTATCTGCCTATTTTTATTTTCAGGGGCAGTCAGGTTCAAAAGATTTCTATCAAGAACTTCGCTCTCTTCTTGTTTTCAACATGAATCAGTGCTGAAACCCTCCTTTGGCAATTGAAGCCAGGCCAGCTAAAAATACATGTCCTTCCTACAACCCAGCCACCCAAATGCATCTCTATTTTCAAACCTACTTACCATGGAACTGAAACAAAGCTTTGCTTTGTTTTATAAATACCAACAGTATAGTAAAGAAAAAAAAATGTCAGATATATTTACTGTACACTGTATGTAACCGCAAGGCAACAGCTAACACATGTTCTCTTCTCAACTTGGAGAAAACTTCCTAGGGGCTAGGAAGAGGACACAATATATCAGGAGGTGCAGAACAACTCCCAGAATTGTAATTGAGTAGCTAGCTGGCACCTCCTGTGAATATGAAGCAGCCTAAAAACTCACTGGAGATATTTGACACAGAATCAAGTATCAGAAAGTTGTTCTCGTGGTGAAGTAAGTTCTCCCACTCAACATGCCTTGAAAATGAAAAGCAAGACGATACAAGCTGAGAAATAGGCTTAAGCTAAATTTCTCCAGCTACTCAAATTATAGATTCTGACTAGGTAGACTGGCTTAGAAAGTGGGACTCCTAGTTATAGCATTCCATGATTGACTTCTTGAAACAGGTTAATCAGAGAAAAAAAAAAAAAGAAATGTAGACTATATTGGATTGTATTAACTCAGATTGTTTTGAGGCATCTATATAGGCAAATCTGTGTACATGAATGCATACTATGTGTTGAACAACTGTAATCATGTAGAAATGTAATGATAAAGAAATGCAGCTCCAGAATATCAAAAGTGAAAAAAACAGAAATATCAATGTGGAAAAAAACAACAACCCAATTTAATTTCCCATCAATTCAGAACATTAAAAGGAATTTGACTATTTTGATATTTTTTTCCTTATGACAGTATAGAAGTCATAAAAGTTAATATGCTACCTAATTACCATGCAAACCATTTAAAAGCTTCTGAGAAGTCAAGTACTATACATTTCATGTATTCTGATCTGCAACAACTGAATTCATTCCTCTACACCATGCACTTTTGATCAACAACATATGCTAGCAAGCTGCTGATGGCTTGCTTTTCTTCGTGTCAGATCCACTGTCCACCATCCCTGTACAATATTTTTTACAGTAAATCCAATTCCTTCATATATCTATGTTTAATATTGTCTTGATGCATGGACAAATTAAAAGTATTTCCATTAAACAATGTTTCGTTACCTATCCAGTCATTCCAATGGAAAATTATTTAAAACAGGACTGAATATCTGGAGGCTCCCTTTCAACCTAAACTACTTGTTACTGCAGTCCTTTTACAACTACAATTCAATAAAGAAAAACTTTAAACAAAATTAAAGATAGCATTGACTACTGGGTTCCCCCTAATGAGCTTTTGTAGGGAATAATGAATTTCAGAAAACTGTTAATAGTTTCTCAGATGGCTATATCCCAAGTAACAGTACTTCCTCCATTTTCTCATACAGTTCAAACTTCTTAATGTGCAGCAAAATGGCTGTAAATGGAATGAGACAGCTTAAGCTGAAGTTTGTCCAGAGAAACTTTATAAATATTTTCATTAAGCTAATAATTTGTCTAATATACTGCTTATATATTTCAGTCTGACATTAGTAGTCTACTAGGAGAGATTCGTTAATCTACCACAAGAATTTACACAAATTGTCCTCACTGTGGTATTCATGCACCTCACAACTGCTAACCTATTTGCCTCCAAAACCAAAAATCATCGAGATTTTAATAGTAGCTGGGTTCAAATGACTATTCTTCCTCAGACATTCAGGGTGGTGTTGGCATGTCATTCAGATACCTCTTTTCTACCCTTCTGGTAACTGCCTTAAGGTGTTTCTATATGTTTGCTTTTCTACAGAATCCTACAGCAATATTTAAAAAGCCTGGGGTCTGTGTAGGAAAGTCATTGTATAGGATTATATATATGAAAGTTCCATTTATTTTATTTTTTTTTACCTTTTAACCACTTGCAAAGCCTGGACTGAACTTGTCAACTTTTTACCCATCAAAATATTGCAACAATACTTGATGATCAAAAAGCCTTTTCAGCAGCCAAGTAGAGTTTCTAATCTCCTGATAGCTATTCACACCAACTGCTCGCCGAACATTTACAAGCAAAAAATATTTTGACACAGGGAAAAGAAAAATAGAACAACTATATGACTGATTAAAATTCCTTTAAAATACATTGAATTTAAAATACAGAATAAAATATTTGAGTATCATTTTGCATTTTTCAGACATTTTCTTCTTCACAGAAATTAGCTCCATACATGCTAGTTTCCACTTATTTTATCCTCTTCTACTACCTTAAAAATAATCGTCAGTTCTCTTTGAAAATCTCCATAGCCCATTGCCTGTTTTCTACATTAGACTTTCCTCTATGGCTTCCTAATTGAATATCCATTGCCTTGGTTAAGTCTTCTCAATTGATAAAATAACTTCATGAAAGTACTTTAATTAATCAAACTATTTTCACTTAACTAGTGATTTTACTTACCATAATTTCCAGAATTTTATAATCACTAGCTGAACTCAAAGGTTTTATTGATAAATTCATGACTTTTTAAAATTTAAATATACCAAGTTGATCAACAACTTCATAAACATAACATTTTTACTGTACCGAAGACTTACAAAATATAGATATGCATGAGAACTTTTTACACTTGGCAGCATTTTCTTACAGATATTTGCCTTCGTAACAAAACTCTGATCCTCTATGAATACACTATTCTACAGGAACAAATTCAAATCACAGTTCAAGACCTAATATAGGCAGACTCAAATTTGCTTTAACATTAAAAATATTTATCAGATGAAGCTGAGAGATAAGAGCTTAGAAGATAGAAAGAAAATACACAATGTATTGAAATAAAATAACCACTGGTAATTATTGTTTAAGTAACACATTTATATATAAATAAATATGTTAATTGACTCTTGTTTGATAAAATTGAAAATAAAACTTCATTTAAATTTGGAAGCTAAGGGGTTAAAGAAAAAAAACAATAGACTGTTTCTAAATAAATAGGGTTTTAAATTTCCTTAAAACAATAGTGAGTGACTCCTTCAGCTTTCTCTTCTTAAAGGCAGCAGTGTATCCAAAATGGAAGACAAAGACTACCAATTAATTATTCATGCTGTTCATGTCATATAGTTTAATACTCAATTGTTACTGTTTCTTAAATAAAAATAAACAGTATCTTTAATGCTTTTCAAATACTAAAAACTTTACACTTAGTAGAAACAATTGCCTATTAATTTGAGGCTCAAGATAGATGTGAACATTTCTGAATCTATTTTGTTTATTATTTAAAAGGTCTGTAGTAAAAAATGAGAAATACATTTAAAAACAATTTTATTATTGTTAATGACACCTACTTCAATTAAGTAGAATTTCTACTCTGTAGCAGCATGACTGTTCCACTTTTAACTCACTAAATTTTTTTGCTCTCCAAATGACACAAACAGTCCTTGAACTAGATTGGGTCTTTTATGTAATACACCTTTAGTCTACTTATTTCTTTTGTGTGTCTTGCTGCCAAAACATAAATATTTCATAGCAAAACAGTGTTCTTAAAAGTGTTAATTTTCCACTATTGACTTCAGATTATTCTAATTTGCCATGAAGTATTTTAACAGAACATTAAAAGTCTTTTTGCCAAAACCCATGACTGTGTGTCAGCAGGCACTAAGCTAAAAAGGTTCACTGTCACTCAGGATATGAGAAGTAGGACACTCCAGCTTGCATTAAGGTGAATGAACAAATTCTTATCGATTGTAATGGTTTTGCCAAGTCCTCTCACTGGGTTGAGATTAACATTCCCCCTCTCACAAGAAGTTTATTGCTAAAATGTATTTCTAAATAGTTTTTTTTTTTTCCCTGTAATTGCTCAGTGCTGGAGCATTTGAATTAGCTTTTCATTTTATAACTTGCAGTTTTCTTCTACAGAGGTACTCAGAATTTAAGAAGCATTAACCCTAAACCCTTCATTTTTCTTGACATATACTAAACAGCAGTTCCTTACCTGATGACTAACTCACAAGCAGTTTTTTGCAGGTCACTAGATTTGCCAATGTAGAGCAATCAAAAGTCACAAGATTTTGATTAAAACCTTTATAGTATAGCAGAAAAGTATTATGGCTCTGAAACAAAAAATAGTAAGAAGAAAAACTCATACATACCAAGTACTTAAGTACATGGTATTCTTATAAATGGGAAGTGAATAACTATTACCAGGCAGAAATACTGCATATCACTATAATTCCATATGGAACTCAATTTCCTGACAAAAATAAGCTACTCCTATTTGTCGGGAACATTCCTATCAAAGGTTCAGATTCAATGAGGTGTCTACACTCAGCTTCTGTTTAAGCACAGAAATCAATGAATGCAATAGGCTGATCATATGTTTGGAATTTATCGTATAGAAGAATTTTAGTTAAACGTAACATCAGTTTAGAAACATAATGAGATTTCTTTAGACCTTTACAGGGATGTAATTCACCTATATAAGAATTAAAGTTGACAACAAGAGTTTCCACAGACAAATAAACAAGTTGACAATAACCTGAAGCACTAGTGTTGCTGATTTTCAGCCATGTTGTCACTGTGGAGATAAAAAAACAAAAACAGAAAACTATTCATATTTTAAGTATTACAGGCTCCAACACTAGCAAAACCAACTGAAACCTTAGCATTGTCATCTCTTCCTGTTCATTATATTCCCTGTTAAACTAATTAATCAAATAATGTGGAAACTCTAAAGGTAATAAACAGATTTTATAACTTTAATATCTTACATAGAAAAGGAAGACAATGTATACCTTAATCATCCAAGTAAGGAAAATTTTAGGTCTTTATGTATCAATTAATTAAAAACTCACCCTAACAAAACTGAATTCTAAAGTTTCGAATACACTGAAATTATTGAAATAAAAAACAGAGTAATCCAGGCTGAATTAAGCGAGTAGGCAATTGCACACCATGCAAGACTACTAAAGATGTAAAAGAAAAAAAAAAAAAAAGTATGGTAGCTTTCATATCCAAAACCACAGAAGTAAAAATGTGCTGATACAAAAGATCCACAGAAAGAAAGGCTTTAATCGCCTAGTGGAAAAATAACAATTTGTGTTAAAGGCCAGAGTAACTACTATCCAACGTTAAAACAAATTTCACTGTACAAAGGTTTATGTGACAGTCTATTGAAATAGACCCTGGGAAGAAAGAGAAAACATGAAGGTCGTGGCACCAAAGGGTATTTTTATCTTCATAAAATGCCATGAGGATGTGACCTACCAAACAAAGCAGAAGCCCAAGACACTCTGGTAATAGAAGACAAAGTCTGAGAATTTCTGAAGAGATGAATTAAGCCCGAACAATACAGGTCATTCACGGTTTTAAACTTTTCATTCTCAAAAATACTCAAAGTAAGTACTTAATGCCTCAAGTCCAGAAATATAGTAAAGTTCTACCAATAAAAAAGAATCAACAGTCTGAAAATAGCCTTAGTTTAAGCATAGTGGAGTTGGTGATATTTAGAAAAAGATCAACTACAACACATTTTGCTCGCAAGTTGTGTTTTGCAGGATCTTTCTGAATACAAGCAAAATCTGCCATGTAAAAATTTAAAATCCACAGGCAGCCTCATCAAAACTTTTTCATCTTCATTTAAAAGGACAGTGCCTGCTTGAAATACTTAGAACAATTATTAGCACTGTCTGAAAAAAAAAACCCAAACAAACCAAAAAACAACAACAACCAAACAACAAAAATGCAAACAAATAAAAATTGAGCTTAGTTTTAGTTGTCAGTCAGAAGCTGGCTGATAGCCCATTTCTGATGCTGCTTCACTCCCTCTGTAGCTCCCAGCCACTGAGGCTAGTTAGCAACTAGTCAGGTTTTGCAGGTTTGCACTAGCTTTAGTGCAGGTATTATTTAGCCAATGTAAAGATAAAAAAGTTAGTCAAAATTAAACTTTGTTTCAGCTTTTGAGGTGTTTTTTTCTAGCGTACTTCTGATGTAAGTAAAAGCCCCATAAATTCTTCAGAGGAAAAGAATGTCTTTACTCCTCAAAGTCAGAGTTTATTTTTGATGAAGCTAGGAAATGTTGCTGTGACTGTCCCATCCCTTCTCCTTAACACACAGGCAATTTAGTTTCTCCAAGTTAATTCTTCCTTGAACAGGAGCGTACCTTTCAGTGGAAGAAATGACCTTGACAAGCTGCTTTACTACTTCAAAAAGAGACTTACTTTTTATATGAAATTGTCCAGATTGAATTTCCAAACTATGGAGTTTATTAAGCCTAAATCTTTGTAAAAGGTGCAGGTGCCCAGGCACTTGCAGCAGTAGATGCAGGGGTGGCCTCTGTGAGGAGAAGCCGGAACTGCCCCATGCTGGACAGAGCCAGTTACATCCAGCTCCCACCAACTCAGCACAGCTGAGCCCAGCAGCCAAATGGAGGTGCCTCTGGTGAAACATATCTAAGAAAGGGCAAAACTTGGCAAAAGCAGCAAGGAAAGTGTGTAAGAAACAGTCCTACAGACACCAAGATCAGAAAAGGAAGAAGGGAAGGACGTGCTCCAGGAGCAGAGATTCACCTGAAGCCCAAGGAGGAGACCATATGGTAGAGCAGCTTTTTCCCTGCAGTCTGTGGAGAGGACCACATCACAGCAGATACCCACACTGAAGCCAGTGGAGGACCCTCCTACTGGAGCAAGGGGGTATTTCCTGAAGGATTTCAGCCTGTGGGGCAGACCTGAAGCAGGGGAGAAGCGAGAAGGAAGGAGCAGCAGAGCAGAGCTGTAAACAGACTGACCACAACCCCTATTCCCTGTTCCCCTTGCACCACTCAGGGTTGTGGGGAGGAGATAGAGGAGTCAAAAATGAAGGAGTGAAGTTGAGATGTCAAAATGTGTGGGGGGAGGGCATTTCTACTTTTGGCTTTGTTTCTCACCACTTTGTATTTAATTGGCAACAAATAATTTTTCCCTGAGTTGAGCTGATTGACTGCAATTGCAGTGAGCTCCTTGTTAATGAGCTCCCCATGAGCTCTCTATCTTAGTTTCTGTCCCTCTTTTTGAGAAGAGGCAGTGACAACACAGCTTAGTGGATGTCCAGAGCTGGCTAAGGTCAGCTCAGTACTACCTTAAAAATAGAGATCCTTTTTACAAATTATTGCAATTAAATTGTGGTACTGTATGTTTCTTTTCATCTATAACATCTTACAGACATGCTTGGCAATAATCTGTATATTGTAAAAACAACAAATAGCACAAACTTAATATCTCCGATAACAAAATGCTAAAAAAAAATCTTACTTGTTACAACTCTGTAATGTGAGAATCTAAGACTAGTCATAATTTTTAATATATGAAGAGCAAATATCAATCACATATATCAGTATCAATTGGTACTGTCCCATTTATAATATAATATTCACCCATTTTAAAAGCTGCATTTTACTTTACACTGCTGTAAAATATCACACTGTTTCTCAGAAAGAAGCAGTTTTTTCTTCTTGGTGTGCATACTTGGAACATTTTTCTTGTCACTTTATCCCTTTCAGTACAATCTTTTCACACTTCATGTATGATGTCAAATATTACTCACTCAAAGGGTCAAAATAAAAACTTACACATACATATACACTACAACTTCTGTATTTATTTCATGAACAGTTAAGAGTTTTAAGTCAATACCCAAAACAACAGAGGTCTTTGAGTAGAGCTCCCATGTAGCAACTCAGCTTCCCAAACATCAGTTACACCCAGGCAGCTTTTATTTGGTCTAAGCAACCTCAGCCTTCCCACAGGACACTGCCTTGCAGTCTTCTGTTCCACGTTCATCCTCAGTCAACACATGATCCACAATACAAGACCTCATTGTTGTCCATTAGACATCTTCACTAGCAGTACAGTGTTTAGGTAGCTTATGCTTAATGCCAGGTACTTGAAACAAAGCTAAAAAGAGCCCAATGTGCATAGCTCAGAAAACTAAGACAAGATGACATTTGTGTGTGTTACTTTCCAAATGAATCGGAAGTAGGAGATCACATGTCATATGGTTAAATATGGAGTTAATTAGAAGTCTACATTGATAAAAGAACATCTCCCTTTTGAGGAAAGCCTGAGAGAGCTGAGTCTCTTTAGCTTGGAAAAGAGGAGGCTGAGAGGTGACCTCATTCATGTTTATAAATTTGCAAGGGGTGAGTGTCAGGAGCCAGGCTCTTCTCAGTGACATGCAACGATAGGACAAGGGGCAATAGGTGCCAGCTAGAGCACAGGAGGTTCCATGTTAACATATGGAAATTATGATGAGGGTGACAGAGCACTGGAACGCGTTGCCCAGGGAGGTTGTGGAGTCTCCTTCTCTGGAGACATTCAAAACCACCTGGACGCGTTCCTGTGTGACCTACTCTAGGTGATCCTGCTCTGACAGGGCGATTGGACTAGATGGTCTTTTGAAGTCCCTTCCAACTGCTAACATTCTGTGATTCTGTGAAAAGATATTTCTTAAGTGAGGGGCAGGAGGATGGGTGACCAAAGAAGATGCCTAAGAGGGAAAAGCATCAGAAGAGACAGCACACCTGATTTTATTGAGTGGAACTATGCTTTTTATCCATAAAATAGCTCGTGTACAAAACGATCACATTCTCTTTATTCAACATGTACAAAAAGTGGTGTCACAGAACAGTCTAAAGCATATATCAGAACTATACATATAATGATACACCCTCAGCCAAATCAAATTATGGATGCAGAGTAGAAGTATTATTGTATGTAGTCTCTTTCTTGACACTGGAAACAAGAGTAAGATTCTGAAAACTTTTGTAAAGACACTGTGTCCATGAAACAATCAGACCTGTGACAAAAGACCCACTGGGCAAGTAACAGCACAACAGCCGAATTGACCAGAGTCACACAAGCCACAGGTATGTCTAATACTATTGTGGAAAACCTGTAGGTTAAACTGTCTTTCAAAACACTCCTTGATGACAGAATGAGCCAAATCAGCTTCTTGAGCATTGGAGTGGTGGTGTGCTCAGGGCTTAGCCCACTGATCAGCTAACTAGAATTTCAAGCAGAAATAAATTAAGAAAATAGGTGAGAGCTAGAAGCACAGAATATAGATCCCTTCCTTTCAACAATGTCAGCAGAAGTTTTGTAAGTATTTTACAACTGGACTCTGTTTATTGAATACAACCTTTTTCTATAAGTAATTTGAAATCACCAAGGTAACACACAGATACAGAGGACACTGAGAACAATCTGCTGGTACAGGGATAAATCATACATAGCTATGTTTTAAATACAAACAGAAAAGTTAATTTGGGGATGGGTATATGTCATTCATTTGTTCTGGAATGGAAGTAATAACCCAGATAGAACAATCTGGAATAAACTCAGAGTGGACAGTTAGAGATAAAGTTAAGAGAGGTCAGTGCTCCTTGCCCTCACAAAATCTACAGGGTTTTTTGGGTTGGTTTTGTTTTTTTAAAAAATTTGCAGAAAAATTATATTATTCACTCAAATATACACACTGCTAAACATAACCGGATGTCATGTATTGCAGATCACTCCTGTCAACTTTATTAATGAAGTAGTAATCTAATGATGACGTAGGCAATTACAGCAAATGTCAAGGTAGGATGCAAAGGTGTATCTTAATACATTAAAATATCAATACTAGAATGAATGTTGTTAGAGAAAATTAAGCTTATCTATATTGCTCTAAATATTACCCAGAATCTTTCTCTTTCAAAAAACCAGTGATGAACAGAGCCAGAAAGACAAATACCAAGTCCTATACAGACATGGAGTTACAGAATAATTTTACAGTGCTCTAATGAGATTTTTTCACTCAATGCAAACTCAACATGTTTGTCACTGCTTTCTGCTTATAGAACGGTATTCTGTCTTGCCAGCTGTTCCATTTTATTCATTTTGGAAAAATAAAGTCCACTCGAATACATCAACGCACAGTCTTCATGTTGCATATTTCCAATTTTGAAAACATTATGGTTTAAGTAAACAACTAGCTGCAAACACAAAGGCAGATCATTCAAGAGGCCAGTTTTTGTTGAGAGGCTCAAGGATGTTGGAGAGAGGGTCAATCACACAGTCAACAGTTAGGCATATTTTTTTCCAACAGATATATAGCAATCTTAAAAACAAAAACAAAAACCCCACGTATCTGAAATATCTGAACTTTAAACCTCTCTTAAGAGCTAACTTAGCACAGAGTAATCCCTAGCATTTGAAAGGCTGAGAGACCTGGGGCTGGAGAAGCGAAGACTGAAGGGGGATATTAATGTTCACAAATATCTGAAGCGTGGGTGTCATGTAGAAGAGACCAGTCTCTTTTTGGTGGTGCCATGTGATAGGATGAGAAGTAATGCTCACAAACTGGAACACAGAAAGTTCTACCTCAATATGAGGAAAATCTTCTTTACTGTGGGGGTCATGAAGCACTGGAACAGGCTGCCCAGAGAGGCTGTGAAGTCTCCTTCTTCTAGAGACTTTCAAAACCCACCTGGATGAGTTCCTGTGTGGCCTGCCCTAAGTGATCCTGTTCTGGCAGGGGGGGTTGGACTTGAAGACCTCCAGAGGTCCCTTTCAGCCCCTACCATTCTATGATTCTAAAGGTGCTGTAGTCAGCTTTTAGACACTACTTTTAAATTATCTTCATTTTTTTCTCACCACTTATCCCTCACTTTGTCTTTCACTGTCCAACTGAGAATCAGCCATCTACACTGATTCTAGTTTCCAGGTTGCTTATAATAGCTTCCCAATTGGCACCTCATGGAGGACCCATATGCCATTTCAACTCAAGAGGATGGCAAAATGCCCAGAGATATTATTAGAACTAAAATTAATTTTAGATGTCCGAAACTCAGGAAATGTATTGCTCCAACTGAAGGAAGACATGGCAGATTTTGAGAAGAAAAAGACAGACTTCTACGAGCTAATTAGAAGATTCCAACTCCTGTGCGGCTGCTAGGTTATTTTAGAGCTGATGAAGGAGGAATGGCAATATAGCTAGATCTTCACTCACAAAGGAAAAGAGTCTCATCTCAAGAGGTGGATGTAGGTACTAAGAAACATAATCTGGCCCTCCAATCTGTATCTAAGGAACTACTTTGACCTACTGGAGTAGGCATTAATAAGAACTGATAATTCACAATGATAATTGTGATTTCATTTTGATTTTCCCTGTCATTTTACATTCACCATTTATCCTGCCTTGAAATAAATGGCATAGATAGTTATCTATGCCAAATTTTAACCTCAATCTGTTCTTTCAAAATTACATGATTCACCACTGGAGACTGACTGGAAAGATAATCACACTGTCAGCCATCCAGGACTAAGTTTTCATTACATTACTAATGTTTTTGTGCTTCTGTACTAGGCACGTAAGCAAGTTTCAAGAGCTGGCTTAAGAATCCAAATCCTACCCATCACAGGTATACTGTAATAGAGATTCCTGAGGCTCTAATTTTTAGCAGATTCTGATAATTTGTCTGCCTCAAAATATAATGGTACAAGAGCAAGTCAAGCCAACCAATTCAAAGTACAAACCAGTTGCTGTGCAATGTTCAATCTCAGAAAAACTTATGAGCTACCATCACAGAGATATAAAGGAGTAGGCAGAGCTTTTATGCTACATAGTCACACACAGTTTTCTTCCCTCACTGAATCACTAGAGCTTTTTAGGATTTGTATAAAGGACATGATAGTTGTTTGAAACAGTTCATTGCTGTATAAAACATGAAACTGATAACAAAAAAAATCATTAAATGTTGTGAGACTTCTAAACAATACAACAAAGGACCCATGTGGAAATTCCTAACACTGTCCTCAAGAAGGGTTCTTAGCAGCATATTTAGAATAACAAAAGTAAAGCAA
>VWZK01020701.1:0-11891 GCA_013396935.1 Baryphthengus martii | reverse complement strand
CCCCCCCCCCCCCCCCCATTTTTCTCCTCAGTGTACATGAAATAGAACTGATTTTTCTACTTATTAACAAGTCACATATTTGCATAACTTATGTCTTCCATGGTAGTTTTAAATATTAGAGGCAACTACTTGAGAAGACAACATAACAAATGCCAGTTAAAGTATCTGTTCAGTGTTGATGACTAACATTGCAAATATTCTGCAACAGGCTAAAATCATATGGAAAACATAAATTAACTTCTTGGTATGCAGATATATACTCAATAAATACTTAGCTAAAATGCTAGAGTAGAATATTTTAAATTTAAATCATATTTACTGTTTTCTTATTTTATTTCTCTTTTAGGACCTCATCTACTTATCAAAACAGCTAACTGAAGTAAGTCCAGGACTGTGCTGTGTGTTGCACAACTCCCGTGGCTGCAGGAGGAACACAGCCAGCTCACTGCAACAGAGCCTGCAGGCAGTTCCCCCTGGCTACCACGATCACGTCACCTGCGTGGCCTTGCCTTTATCTACAAGTGCTCCCATATCTCACGCGGACATCCTTTCTGTTTGCAAGTAGAAATCCTGAATAGAGTTGTTCCCTTTAAAGAAAGTCCTGTTCTAGTTTGAATGACCAAAATGTGAGAATCTCTGCTACAGGTATGGGCTGCACAGCATACTGCAGGTGGATCAGTGGCCCATTGAACGCAACACCACTGCGGGCTCCCACTGTCTAAAGTGATGCAAGACTGTCTACACTATTGTCTCCTTACAGTGTCAGCTCCAACAGAGAGTAATTAAGTGGTATCTTACAGACTCTGAGTGCCTTTCTTACTGGGATCATAAGAGCACCTCAGAGGGCAAAACGGGATCGTTCCAGTGTGTATAAATATTTGATGGCAGGGAATAAGGAAAAGAGAGACAGACTCTTCTCAGTTGTGCTCACTGACAGGACAAGAGGCAATAGGCACAAATTAGAAATCAGGAAATTTGCTTTGAACGTAAGGAAACGTGCTTTCAGTTTGAGGGTGGTCAAACACCAGAAAAAGTTACCCAGAGATATTTCTGAGTCTTCGTCTGTGGAGACATTCAAAACCCAACTGGATAGAGTCCTGGAAACCCACAGTAGTCGAGCCTGCCTGAGTAGGGATCGCGTATTACAGAATGTCAAGAATATCCTTCCAACCTAAATGATTCTGTGACTCACAAGACAGAGGAAAACCTTCAGTACACAGATACACCATAGAATCACAGGATGACTCAGGTTGGAATGGACCTTTGAAGATATCTAATTCAACCACCTTGCCATGGGCATGGACATGTTTCAATAAATCAGGTTGCTCCAAGCACCATTCAACTTGACCTTGAACACTTCCAATGATGGGGCATCCACAACTTCTTTGGGCAACCTGTTCCAGGGTCTCACCATCCTCATTGTAAAAAAATTCTTCCTTGTTGCCAACCTAAACCTATCCTAATTCAGTCTAAAACTGTTTTCTCTTGTCCTATCACTATAGACCCCGGCAAAAAGTCTCCCTCCATCTTTCTTCTAAGAAGTCCCCTGCAAATAAGGTCTTCCCAGTTTCTTCTCTTTTCCAGACTGAACAATCCCAACTCTCTCAGTGTCCCTTCATATGGGAGGTGCTCCCTATATTGATAGTGGGCATTGCCCCAGTGCTGGTGTAAGATATCGCCTACTGATGGGAAGTAGAGAATAAATCTTGTTTTCCTTTGCTTCCACATGGGGTATTTGCTTGCTTTCATTAAACTGCCTTTATTTTGACCCATGTGGGCTTTTTGTTGTTTGTTTGTTTCCATCTTATTTTCTTCCCCTTGCCCTGCAGAGAAGGGGGGAGTGATAGAGTGGGTTGGTGGGCACCTGGTGCCCAGTAAAGGTCAATCCAGCACAGTTATGCTCCTCCTTCCTTCCTGCCCTCAGGTTTAGCGTAAGTCTAAGGACTGTGAAATCAGCAATGTTCTTCCCCACTAGGAAGTACCAAAATACAGCTTCCCTCCTTCCCCTGTGCCTTATATAGACTTCACTTTTCATGAATGTTATCGTTAGGCTTCTGGATAAAAAGATGGCAGCCTTCATACTACACCCTCTTCCTCTACTTGAAAAGTAAACTAAGATTCCTTAAGATTACTTTCTGAAAGAGGAGGAAAAGTTCAGGTGCTGAACACATTCAACACTGTAAACCTTACGCAGAGGAAAGGGCCTAAACTCCAGCACTAGCTAAGCCTGTAATTTTCACCTGAGACTGCAATTTCCCTCCAAGGTAGATGACTCTTCATGCACTGAGAAGAGAGCCTGGAAACTAATTCAGGGCTTTGTATTCTGTGATAGTAGTGAAGGACTTCCAACTATGAACTCTAAGTCCATCTGTGAATTCAACTCTGATGCCACAGATGCTCCCTCTGTTCCACAGCACTAGCCAAGTTGAAGAAAGCATTTTGGGTAGAAATACTAAGTGAAAAAAGGCTGGAGCTTCACATGTGTTACAGTTTTATCCAGTATCTTAAGCCACTTGTGGAGCGATATAACCCCTGTTAAACTGTACCGAAGCAGTTTATTTACCAGATAGCAAGAAAGAATCTAGAAGAGATGGCTGTCATCTATATTGTAGTAGTGTACAGTTCTGGCATTAAAAAAAACAAAACAAAACTAACACGATTTTCTAATTTGCAATGTGTTAGATTTCCATTTAAATACTGTTTCAAAACAGTTTTCAGGCAGGTTTTGAAAGTTTCCAGAGAAGGAGACTCCACAGCCTCTCTGGGCAGCCTGTTCCAGTGCTACGCCACCCTCACAGTAAAGAAGTTTCTTCTCATGTTGAGGTGGAACCTCTTGTGTTCTAGCCTGCACCCATTGTATCTTGTCCTATTAGTGGACACCACAGAAAAGAGACTGGCTCCTTCCACTTGACACCCACCTCTTAGATATTTATAGATATTAATAAGATCCCCTCTTAGCCTTCTCTTCTTCAGACTAAAGAGCCCCAGACTAAGAAGTCCTCACCTGCATTACTGCATATTGGTCCTGAGCCCTGGTCAGGAGCAGAGGTGCTTTAAGGGCCCTTGGTGAGGTAGCAGTTTACTAATAACATGTTTGGAGTCCTGTCACTGTACCTAACTTTTGGAGATACTGTCAGATCCGTCGGCCAAACAGTGAGAAACAAGTTGTCAAATGGGCAGTTCACATAGAAGAGAACTTGATGAGCTTTGACAATGTTATTCTTACCCAATGGTCAGGTACTAGCTAACAGTCGTCATACTGAAGGTTTATATAAACAACAGTTTGGTAGTGAGTACCTTCCCACAACTTCTGAGGCTACCCAGGAAATCTGGTTTTTTTTCCAACTAAGACAAGAATTTTCAAAGGGGAGAGTTATTTCAAGACTTAACTGTAATTTACAAAAAAAAACAACAAAACCCAAACCAACCATAATTGAAGAAATAAAATCTTAAACTGTGAAAAAGAATACTTCAAAAGTAATCAGAAGTTTACATTTTATTTGTAAAAAAATGCATTCTGCATATGAGAAGATGTTAGTAAGTATCCTGCACAAAGGTACGTTTCCAGTCTTGAGTAACCAGCAGGGAATCAATTGTGTATCAATCCTCAGTTCAGGGGAGATGCAGGTACGTGAGTTGTGTGCGAGGTCACTGAGGTCACAGCATGACACTAGATGGTCACTGATGCAAGCAGACTAAGATACAATCTCATTTCTCTTTTTCAGAGCTATAAGTCTGAAATCACTATTACTCTAAATTTCTTCCAAACA
Source organism: Baryphthengus martii (assembly GCA_013396935.1). Lineage (NCBI taxonomy): Eukaryota > Metazoa > Chordata > Aves > Coraciiformes > Momotidae > Baryphthengus > Baryphthengus martii. Next base: position 8,121 of record VWZK01020701.1, on the reverse strand, counting down.
GGTAAGCTGAAGTCTGAAGTGCAGCTTGCTTCCTGCCTATCTCCCTTCATTAGCAGAAACCACGCCAAAGAAATCACAAGTTATTATGCCAGGAAGGACACTTACAAATTACTGCTGTAAATTACAGCAGCTTTCAATAAAATAGAAAACATAACTCAGAACGAATACTTGGTGTTCAGATTCCCCTGGCATTATTTTTCTATAATTTTCAGTAACAACTTCAATCATGAAGAACTCTAAAATGGTAAATTTTCAAATTAATGACCAGCAGTAGGGCAATTAGATACTGAACATTTTAAAACCAGACATTTTGGGAATTAGATATCAATTTATCAAACACTTGGGTTTAAAAATTTTAACATTTCTAATAGGAGAAAGAGGGATAAAACAAAAATGCCACCTGTACTTGTATTCAGTTTCAGAGTACCATCGAACAAAACCAAGATTCTAACCCAGACTCCAAAGCAAGATTTGTAAAAGAGGAAAAGTAAGCCAATCCTGATCAGTTTCCATCACAGTATTCATAAATAAGAATTCTGTGTTATCATCACAGTTATTTACTTATCTCAAGTTCTCTGTCAAATTTAATCTAGCTAGTTCATACCACACTAAAATCATAAAATTAGATGCCATCATACCAAAGAAGGCAGGATCTATAGTAAATTCTGCCACTGCTTTTCATCTTAACAATAGATGAAACAAAAGCGAGAAAAAAAAAGCTAAAACACTCTAGAAATTAGTTGATTTAGGGAACACCAAAATGACTCAATCAAAATCAAAACAAACTTCTTTAAGCAAACTAAAACCATAAGACTTCCCAACCTAAGAATGTATCTGAACACAGCATGGAGAATTTACCAAAAACCTATATATTCCTCCACCTTCCCCAATGTCATTAAATTCTTCATTATCATTCCTCTAAAACCCCCTGTAAAATAGATATTATCAGTATCTCGTAAGTACAGTGCATAAACATGCATTATGCCTGTTTCTTCAAGCTGAAAGCGGAAAAAAATTCATTCAGAAAAATATTTTGGACAGTAGTATTCACTCTCCTTCTAAATGAAATAGAAAATATCAATAGTAGGAATTACTGCAGCAATTTTTCTGCAACAACAACAAAGCAAAGTCAATCTTTCAGTATCAAGAACAATCAGAGTAATGGCTAAGAAAATCATAGTTACATATAGTTTTTCATCACGTGTATTCAAATATCACTTATCATATCTGGATGAATCAGAGGGAAAAAGAAGAGAGTAACAGTTGTGTTCATGTGGATAAGGCCTACCAATGCAGAAATGAGAAATGATCTTCTTAGAGAAGTACTATTTTTGACACAACCTATGCTAGTAGACCTAACATGCATATCCATTTCATGAATCATAAACTATGTGCTTGAAGTCCTTCAGATCAAGTACAGAACTAAAGGTAGTTAGTGGAAAAGATTTTTCATCAGTACAAGTGAGTTTTGTAAGGCGAGTTTTGAAAAACCCCATTGACAACTGCTTTAAAACTGTTTCAGAATGAAGATTCACAAGCTGTAAAAATTGTTACAGAAGCTGTTTTGCATTATTATCAGCACTGTATTAAGCCACACTGATGAAACTCAATGTGAGCTGTAAACCAGAGTAATAGTGCAGACAGGTTTACCTCCTTGAAAAAAGTATTATTTCATCTAACTTGTTATTGTTTCATAAATAACCTCCTCCCTACACCATTCTTTACAGCCCTCATGGTTCCACCAGAAGTATTCAAACAGTGGCTAATGCTAAATTGTGCAGCCATGCTACTGAATCACTTTATACTACCAACTCTGCTTTCTAAAGCACCGAGAGCTACACTCTTGAGACAACTGAAGTAGTGTATTAATGCTGAACTCAAGTTTTAAAAGTAAAGATTTTCCTCACCTCAGAGTCACTTTAACTGAGGCACTGAAAACAAACTGTCTTGTTCTTGAGTGCTAGAACAACTATTTCAGGGTTTTCAGGGAATGTTTAGAGGTTATGTACAGTTCAGAGTGGTGGACTAGAGACATACAACAAAATGTTCAAGAGAGTCTCCTTGAACTATGTATGATACTTAGCCACATATTTCAGTTCTATCTCAACTGAACCTCAAAATATTCAGCTGTTTTCAGTTAGATTGTTTTCTTTTCCCCAGGAGACAAAAGATTTTGCTCATTCTTTTGGCAACATTCACACAGTAAGGCATACTGTCCGCATGACTGTTCCTTTCCATATTCAAAAGTTCTACCAAAATAATTACTAAATTATAGAGATTAGTATGTAACACCTTTCAAAGAGCTGCAGTTCCACATTAGAGCTTCCACTAAATCACTATTTTGTTCAAAACTAAAGCCTAGGATCTTTTATCCTATCCCTTCCTAGTCTGCATCTGCTCATCTTGCATTGGCTTTCACAACCTCCAGATAAAATGTTAAAACCACTGAAAAAGAATAGTGTTAACCTGGCGACACTTCAAATAAGCTGTTATATTAGCTTAATTAGTGATTGGGAAAGAGCAGGAAAAAGGCAAATTCACACAGGAAGGACAAGGGAGAGAGAACACCCACCCATCCCACACATACACACCTTTGTGGCACCAGCAACCTGTTCACTTGCCTCAGCTGTAACATGAAACTGCAGCCTTATTTTATGAGACTTTTTTTTCGGTATGAATCAGTAAGCTATGCCTACATTCCAAGACAGATGATCGGTTTGAATGAGAAGTCACACAACATTACAAAAATCACAGTAGTTTAAGTGTGTTACATGAAGTTTCTTACATCAGATACAAATTGTTCTTTAACAAGATATTGCTAGCTTCTCACATACCTCTACCTCATTATTCAGAATAGCAAAAGTGCTAGGAAATCTCCTGTGGCAGAAAAAAAGCCAGTCAAAGGAAAGTGATACAGACACACTCAGTGGCTCTGCTAAATATTAGCAGCTTCTGCTATTACTCACATACTCTTTTGAATGCCGTATTCAGTATTTTTTTTTCCTGTATTAATGTCTCTAGCAAGACAATATTTTCCTATGTGGTCTATGGCAATCTACTCTTTGCTGCACCTTACTGTATCTTATCTATCTTTTTTTTTAAACTCAGAAACCTGAGAATTAATTATGCAGTATCTTCCTCAATCTGTTTGAATTCCTTTTGAACAAACAGGACTATAATTAAGCAAATAAATTTACTATTCATACTTTTAAAACATGAACACAGTGAGATAAGGGAAAAACATCTATGTCTACCATTTAATTTCTTTGGTGCTTAAAAAGTACCATGTTTCCCTCGTTTTCTGCCAGTCATTATGTCAAATACTCATAACTTTAGAAAGAATCAACCCATTTCACTGAGTTCATCTGTAGAAATCCACTGAGAGAAGTGTTACAGCTTTCGCAAGCACTTTACCCTCGCAGATCTAGACCAATGTGCTTTCACAGAATAACAGAGTGGTCGAGGTTTGCAAGTACCTCTGGATGTTATCTGGTCCAAACCCTTGCTCAAGGAAAGCCACCTGCAGCCAGTTGCCCAGCACCACGTCCAGATGGCTTGTGAATACTTTCAAGGATGGAGACAACGCCTCTGGGAATCCTGTGCCAATGCTCAGTCACCCTCACAGTCTGTGCTCACTGCCTCTGGCCCTGTCAATGGGCACCACTGAAAAAAAGGCTGGCTCCGTCCTTTCTACGCTCTCCCTGCAGGTATTTACATACACTGATAAGACCCCTCTGAACATTCTCTTCTCCAGGCTGAACAGTCCCAGTTCTCTCAGCCTTTCCTCTTATGAGAGGCATTTCAGTCCCTTCACCATCTTGGTGGCCCTTTGTGGGATTCTCTTCAGTGTGTCCAAGTCTCTCTTGTACTCCGGAGACCAGAACTGGACACAGTACTCCAGGTGTGGCCTCATCACTGCTGAGAAGTGGGGAAGGATCCCCTCTCTCAACTTGCTGGCAGTACCTTGTTTAATGCAGCCTGGGATTCTGCCTTCTTTGCCACAAAGGCATGTTGCTGGTGCATGTTCACCAGGACCCTCAGGAGCTTTTTTGAAAAGCTGTTATTCCATTGCTTGGTCTCCAGCATGTACTAGTGACTGAGGTAGTTCTCCCTCCCATGCACGACTTTGCACTTCCTCTTGTTGAACTGCATGACATTCCTGTCAGCCCATTGCTCCAGCTTGTTCAGTTCCCTGAAGAGCATGACCCTCTGACATATCAGCCCCTCCTCCTACTTCTGTGTTATCAGCAAACCTGCTGAGGGTACATTCTGCCCCATCATCTATTTCACTAATGAAGATGTTCAACAGCATTGAAGCCCATCTTGAACCCTGCGGCACACCAATAGTCACTGGTCTCCAATTAGATTTCATGCCACTGACCATAGCCCTTTGGGGTGATCTTGAGCTTAGCAATCACAGTGGATAAACTACGTAAAACATTAACAACCTTTTCAGGATTCCTTCTGACTGAAAGGACAGAACTAGTAATAGCAGTTACTTCATTAGGAACTGATGATGAAATCCATGCACTACCCTAAATAGTATACTAAACACTATCTACCATGTAAATATGCTATTCTGACATCCTCCCTAATCAACATTTAAATACCTCTCTCAAACACATCCATCCTCTTGAGAACTCAGAGGCTATTATATATATCTCATGCACACACCTGATGCAAGAAAAGCCCTACTTTTCTTAGCATGTACCTGCTTTAGTGTGCGTTCTTTGCTTCTCCACAGCTGAAATTTCAAAAGACAATGGACTTCACCAAATAAATTTAATTCCTTTGTGTCTTGATCTTGTAGAATACATAGTATCTCTGATGAACTGCAAAGAAACTTAAGTGCCATCAATTGTTAAAGAGTAACTGTATTTTTGGTGACAACTGCTCCTGGAGATGCCATTGTAGATACTTATGGACAGCTTAAAGTTTGCAGCTACAGAAAGAACAGGCATCTATTCTTTTATTCTCTTCTACTCATGAAATTCACAGGAAAAAAAAAAAGTCTGTTGTGATGCCATCACTTTCCACGAAGTTTCTTGGGAGAGGATTTTGGTGGGAATCCCTGAACCACATACACCATCCTACCATGTCATAGGAACAAATGTGCTGTCTCCAAAGCACTGTAGGATCTTTTTTATGTTAGGGTCATCTTCCTGAGAAGAAAAGTACTTGCTCTGAATAACGCATTCTGGTTTTGATATGGACACTGAAACTGTTGGCCCAATATATATTCAGCATTTTTAGTATGTAAGCCATTAACTACCATTATCTTGCTCTCCCAAAACACATTGGTGGAAGCCTGAGGTATCTCTGAGATAATCTGTGAAGACAGATGTATGTAAACCAATACAAATTTCAAAGGAGCCACCTACTATAGCAGACACGTGATTTTCTGCAATCACATGAAGTTCCACACAAACTTACTAGGTAGTAAGCATTTAATAGCAAAATAGTTCGATTTTAACGATGTTAACCTAAGCACTAATTTACTTTAAGAAACAATTTTAACAGCTCTAATGGCAGGAAAAACAACTGTTCAAAGCTCTTCCTCTACGCAAGTAGAAACATGACAACACATCACTTACTTAAGCATCTGGCAGATTTTGATGTTACACACGTGGTTACTTATTGATAAAACATACATAAAACAATAATTAACAACACCAACATCCCCAAGTAATAAACTTGCATTTAAAATTTGCAGCTAAATTAAGACTTCTTTTTTTTTTTCAGTACTTTTAAGTATGTACAGAATGCCATTTGCACAGTTGAAGGCATCTGATACCAAAAAAACCAATAGATCAGAAGGGTAAATACTTACTGGCAAAACAGCCCAAACCGCATGTTATATTCTGTACTACTAGTTTTGCTAACAGTCTTGAATTCTCCTGGTGCCTTTTGGTTGTGTTATAAAAGGAAAACAAAAGCTAAAAGCCTAGCTTGCATACTATCTATGTCTTCAGCTCGTTTGTAGAAATAATCCGTCCATATGAATCATTTCTTTATCATCACAATTAGAAAAATTTCTTGGCCATTCTTTCGGGCCTGTAAATAAAAAGCTGTTTCAAAACTCTAAGGAATAAGATCTGTTGTTTCTCCCAGAATAATCTGCATAATGTGGACAATGTATGGATAGACCACATGCTATTGTTCACCTGTGGTAAAATAAATGTAAAGATAACACATCAATTATCTTATTCTCCTTAGAGAGAGGAAAATTATTCTATGATTATTTACTGCTGTATCTCTTTCGCCTTGTTATAACATTTCACTCCCTTTTATCATTTTGTTCTACTTAAACTGGTGGAGGCAAAGATAGTTGGAGGCAATCACAAGCCACTTCACAGTACCTCATTGTGCATAACTGTAATTCTACAAAAGTGTTTAAGAGTACAGACTGTGGTTCTTACTACCAATCCATGTTGTGTTTTTTAACTCGTGAGAGCCTATATTCAAGTAAAATTTCACACTTGTCATTCACATCCAATGACAGTATTGTAAACGAAAGATATCATTTGTATTCAAGTGACACTGACTGTACTAGTAAAATCAAGAATAAGAATATAAACCAGGTTTTACACAAAGCTTTTTAACTCACAATTTATAAAAAAAAACAACTAGAATTTCAAACCTGGGGAAGCGGTCAGAATCCAAAAAAATTCAGGTTGTTACTTTATCAGAACAGCTATTTACTACTATAATCCTACCTAATTTAATAAAATTTTATTGCTGTACTGTGTTAATATCTGATTATAAAGCTTCTGATAACGACACTTAAAATCCATAGTGCAATAGCCCAGTTTTTCCAAATGCTCCATAAAGTTACGACTTACACCCAGAATATTACAGAACACAAATTATTTCATTTTCACATTTATATACAAAATGTTAGCAATAAAATCTGGTAAATCCAAATTGTTGAAAGATGCTTTTATCAAAGTAGTTCATTCTCCTAGTGATCAGATTTTGTCAAAAAACTTTTTGAAACCTCCTGAAATCTTTCATTTTATTTCTTTTTCCCTCCTAACAACGTACAATTTAAATTTTTCAGTAAGAATGGCTTAATTCCCTCTCCTGCTTCATAAATTTTGGTTCTTTTTCCTAGTTCATACTTTTTCAGTTGTGTTTGAGATGATTCGTTTTGCTCAATTTGCATGCCACATAGCAATATCACACTCTCTAATTAGCTATGTGAATGTATAGAAACTAAGAATGCACATGCAGCTGAGGTTTCCCTTTAATATTCCAGGACAGAGATTTTTCTTTAAGAAATTGCCCAAAAATGGCGAGTGGTTTCCTAAAATGGAATGCATATACTTGATAAAATGTATTTCTTTCTAGGTTTGGGCATAAGCTAACGCTTACATCATTTAAAAGTGTCAACTTCCAATTTTATTCTAAACCTGATGATGGAATTAAACATCATAAAGACCAAACTGAATCAGAAACATTAATTATACCAGATTTTTAATCACATAGACTTTAGAAAAAAGCTACAGAAGGCTTTGATTACTGGATATAAAACAATCTTTGGTATTCTTTGTTCAGGTAGTTGTATAAGCTTCTGCTATTGCAAAATATTTTCAGAGATTTTTTGAGGAAAAAACTCTCTAAATTTTAGAAGTAGCCAAAATACATGAAATTATACATAAATTTGGTTTAGTACTTTGCTCGTAACAAAATAAAATTACTTTCCTTTTTCCCTTCTCTCATTAGGATGCAACACCTTTAAAAGTATAAGTCATCATTATGGAAGATGTATTGCTTTTCCTATATAACAGAAATATTGCAAACCTCTCTGTTAAAAAATCTTAAAAGTAAATTCTGTAACACCTCTAAATTCTGAGGAAACAGGAACATAACTGAAATGCATCTCTAGTACTAACAAATGAAATTCATAGAATCATAGAGTGTTAGGGGTTGGAAGGGACCTCAAAAGATCATCTAGCCCAATCCCCCTGCCTGAGCAGGATCACCCAGGGCAGGCCACACAGGAACACATCCAGGTGGGTTTTTAAAGTCTTCAGAGAAGGAGACTTCACAGCATCTCTGGGCAGCCTGGTCCTGGCTCCATCTCCCTCATAGTGAAGAAGTTTCTCCTCATGCTGAGGT
>VWZK01020700.1:97400-113149 GCA_013396935.1 Baryphthengus martii | reverse complement strand
TCTGGTTTTTTTTTTTTTTTTTTTTCCCCCAAGATATTTCTAGAGCATACTACAAATTAAACAATACTTACTGCTCTATGGGAAATTCCATGAGAACCTCAGATTGGTGCTCACAGAAGCCTTGCAAATATTTGTGGCCTGTTAGATACCTATCTGTACAGACAGATAAATTACACCAAAATTTTCAATATATTCAGGGGGCAAACATAGACTCTTTTAGACAATTAGCAGGAAGCTACCAAGCATCTGTCTGTCAGAAGAAGTAAGAGGAAATTTAGGCCATCTGTACATTGTCTTTTTCAGTCATAGAGGAAGACAGGGCCTAATTCAATGTTTGCAATGTTTTCTTAATGGCAAATTTTGAATGGACATTGTCCAAATAATTTCCAAGTTCTAAAGAGTGCCTTAGTTCTAAACAGTGCCAAAGAGATAATACACTGACATAGATCTAGAACATCAGAACTTGTTAGACAATAAAATCATATCTACCTGCAATGGAGAAAAATCTGTTGCCTTTGAAGGTTGTCAGACTCTAGTAAGTGCTCCCGAACTTTCTCTCCCTGAGGATAGATTACCTAATTCATAATTTTATAGCATTAATTGTTCTTGCCAGGGATAGATCAGGTGCATAAGATATTTGCAAATAGTCTTGTTGCCCATCAGTTTACTCTGCAATAAGAGTTGCTTCCTATACAGTACCATTCTTCATCATCTGTAGATCTCAAAATATCTGAAAAGGAAGACAAATGTTACCATGGTTAACATAAAACTGGATAAAAGTGATGTGGTAGACTAGAAGTTACTTCATAACTGGGGAATACAACTGTAGCCATCTGAATTTTGCATGATATAAAACACTACGAAGTAAAAAACAATCAACTAACCAAACCAACCAATCAAAAGAGTGACTGAAAACCTTTTTTTTTAGTTGCTGAAGAAATTTTCCGCAATAGGTCTTAACTCGTCAGACTGTATTTCATGAAATGTCCAGAAGGGCATTAGCTTACGAGATTTTTAACATAAAATAATAAAAAATAAATAATATCATTTTTAATAGCACATGTGGCTGATAAATCCACAGAATTTTTATGTCAGACAAAGAAAATGGGTGCTATTTTAAAAAGAAGTTTAGGAGAACTTTGCCTGTCATATCAGATTTTAGATACCTGATTTGGAAAATAATCTTTGTTTTGTTCAATGAATTAGATCAGAACCTCCAACTCCCACTTCTTAGAGAAAGTTCTTTTTCATCAAGCCTGCTCCATTGTGTTGCCACCTACGTAAGATGTATTTGGAGACTAATACAAGACTGCATGCCAGCTAACAGATACATACATCACATGTAATATTCTTCTATGTTTCATTATGTTTTTCACAAGTAAAATAAAATATCTTCAGTCTATTTTCCCTAATTGTACTTAAAAAAAAAAAAATTAAAATATGTATATCTGCTCAGAAGCTTGATGGTATCAACAGATCAGTAGACTCTGCTTCATATGTGATATTTCATAGCATCATAGAAGTATTTGGATTGAAAGGGACCGTAAAGATCATCTAATTCTGACCCCCCTGCCATGGGCTGGCACACCTCCCACTAGACTATGTTGCACAAGGTCCCATTCAACCTGTCCTTGAACACTTTCAGGGATGGGGCATCCACAACCTTCCTGGGTAACCCATTCCAATGCCTCACCACCCTCACAGTGAAGAGCTTTTTCCTTACATCTAATATAAATCTACCTTCTTTCAGTTTAAAACCATTATCCCTTGCCCTGTCACTACATGCCCTGTAAAAATCCTTCTCCACCTTTCTTGTAGGTCCTTTTTAGATACTAGTAAGGCTGCTGTAAGGTCTCCCTGGAGCCTTCTCTTCTCCAGGCTGAACCTCAGCTCTCTCAGCCTATTTTAGTAGGACAGATGCTCCAGTCATCATCTTTTTCTGCCCTCCTCTCGCCTCATTTGAGCAGGTCCATGTCCTTCTTATGTTAGAGGCTCCAGAACTGAACACAGTACTCCAGGTGGGTTAACTGTTGGATGCAGTGATCTTAGAGGTCTTTTCCAACCACAATTCTGTGGTAATTAATGAATAGATTCTATAATGGCCAAGACAATATATAGTGGAAGTGATCATTTTGTTCTTTCTGTCACTTGTGTACTCTGTAGATAGAGTATCAAAATGGGAAAATTTTTGAGACAATGTTGTGAACATTCCATGCTCATGACATTAGAGGTAGTGGTACTTCACATACAATGAAATGGAAACGCTCTAAAGTATTTCACTGATGATGGCTTTTATGTTCAGTTCTGAGTAAGCTCTGTTAAACAAAAACATGACCTCAATAGGAACAGAGCCTTAGTATTGATTTGAGAGAAATTTTCTACCTAGATGTTGATTTCCTCATAAACTCATTTTACTTTGCTTACTTGCTAGGGAAGCTTAAAAAAAAAAAAAAAAAGTCAAATACATTAAACGTACTTGTCCTCTTACAAGTATTTCCCACTTTCTCCTGAACCCCTGCACACATTCTTTTCTTTTCCTTGAACTATTCTATATTTAATATAAAGCAGAGGTGGTAGCTAAAGAGTATGAGATTATGGATAAGGGCAAGGGAGCAAAGAAATGTGAAGTTAAAACTATTTCAGTGGTGAATTTTATGCAGTTAGAGAAACCGTAGCATTTATCTGCGTAAATGGTGAAGGATCATGGTATCACTTGGATTTGAAGGCACCTCAGGAGGTCTCTGGTGAAGTCCCCTATTCAAAGAAGGTCATCTAGTCTGGCATGCTCAGAGTTTGTTGGATTGAAACTTGAAAAAGTCCAAGGGTAGAGATCCCACAGCTTCTCCAGGCAACCGTTCCAATGCTTAATTATCTTTATAGTAAAGATCCTTTTCCTTACATTCCACTAGAACATCCCTGTTTTAATGTAAGACTTTTTCTTTGTCTTCTGGAGCTTAGTTCAGAGGCTGGATTTGCCATTTTGGTAACTTCTCTTTGTTACTGGAGACTTGCTGTTAGGTTCCCTCTAACCCTGTTTTCTCCAATTTAAACAAGTTGAGTACATTGGGTCCAGATGTGCCATTCATTGGGAAGACCTGATGCTTCTGGTAAAGAATTTCCTCTTTACTATGAATGATGGGTAGTTTCAGAATACATAGCATTTGAAAAATTCCATCATTCAGAAAAAGCAATAAGGAAGTAGTCAAGATTACATTAATGAGCTACCACATTATTTATGTCAGTGTCTGCACCAAGATTTGGAAACAGAACTCAGTTGTAGAGAAGATAGACACAAGTGAGAGACATACGAATAGAAAAAAATGTAGGTGGTCCAGCTCTTAAATTAACTGCTATTTTCATCTAAATGCTTGTGATTATTTTGTGGGAAAGAAATTCATTAGTTATACTTTTTTTTTTTTTTTCCAAGGAGTACAACTTTGTACTACTTCAAGAGCATTAAACATTATATTTGGTGGCTAGTAAAAAGCTCACACAGGACCTTCTTTAAATTGGGTGTTATTATTTCTACATAGAGCAAGCAAGCATAAGTGGCTTTTGAGGTTTTGGTCTGGTAGAAACAGCAGCTATTATCCATTATTCTGACTAGGAACATGAAGAGAAGCAGTTTCTAGAAAAAAAACTATCTTTTACTTTCAAATGTAACCAGCAGGAATGAAATCAACTTGCTTTAGAGAACATGGAGACTGCTGATTTTAAGCAGCAGAGGAAAATGGCAAAACAGCTTAAATCAAGAAATAAGCTTCCTTTATTGCCAATGGATTCATTTTATTAAGAATAACAGGGAGGACAGACATTTTCAGAAAAAAAGCTACCTCCTTGAGATTTGTTGAAAGGGACAAAATTTTAACCTTTATCAATGGATAAATTCAGTAATGAAGAATGCAAGTGGAAAAACTCGAAACCCTTCATCTAACTAATTTATTTTAGAAATACATAATCCTTGGAGATCTTATTTATGATTCTTTGCTCCACCAGGTTAGTCTAAGAAAAAAATTGTCTGACACAGGAAAACAGTTCTTTAAAGACCTGGTTAAAAATAATTTTAATTTATAAGCTAATTAAGGTTTGTGTTTTAAAATTCTCAGGAGACCTATCCAGTGTTCAGAGAACACATACCGTGTTTTTAGTGTGGATATTCTCTATATTCATGCATAGTGAATTAGGTGAAGCTTACTGAAAAGAAGTAAATTCACATATATTATCACGATCACGATCTACAGTATGTTCTGCCAGCTCATGCACAAAAACACATCTAATCCAATGTCCTCCTGATTAATCTCTAATGGTCTCTTAAGTAGCCTTTCATTTGTTTTTGTCTGTTTAGAGACATTGTGATCATACAAAAGGATAAGTTACTTAAATTCAGTGGAGAAATCTAAATACATTATATCTCTACAATCATCTTTATCAATCACATTTCCAAAAGCCTGATGAAGTTTACTGATTATTTTTTAGCATATTGTGCAGACTGACATTGACTAGACAAGATTTCTGTTCCAGTGACTTCTTTTTTTTCAGAAAATGTTTTACGCTAGTCAGCCTGTAATTGCTCAAATTATCCCACCTGATCTTTTTAAAACACACAGAAAGTTTCTTTCCTGTCAATTCACCTCAAATTATTATTGCAGTTACAAATTCTTTTAAAAATATTGGTTTCTAGTTATCCAAAAAGCCAGTTTTACAGTGTATAACATTCGAAGATATCTTTCAGCACTTTCTTTATATAACACTGGAACAAAATTAAATGATTCAACTTGCATGAAATCCTTATCCACCCTCCTACCAAATATATTGTGTCAAAGACACAAAGAACATTCCTGCCTTCTCATTGTCTCAGCTAGTAATGAATGTAGGCCATCACTAGGATTCATTTTACTCCTGTTATGATTAAAAGACAGACATTTAATTTTTTATCACATGATTTATCATGAACTTTTTCAAAGATATTATTCATATTCTGTATAACTTCCCTGCATTGCTTAATTGTTCATATATAATTTAATGCAACCAACTTCCATCTTTTCTTCCTATGTCAACATGATTTCAATAATTCCCTCTGAAGGCCAGGTAAGACCTTTTCTCTGTTTCATTAGAACATTTATTAAAGCATTTTTTAGCACCTATGGGCACATAAATTAGTCTATTAAAAGAGAGTAGGACCCTGTTAGAGTGGGACATATAAATGCATCTTTACTTCAATTCTGCCGAAGAGACTGTGTAACAAGAACAACCTATATCCCTTACTTTTATATGCTTCTTGGATGGAAGCTACATTTACTTCGAAAAGAAAAATAACATTTCCATTTCCATTTTCCGCAGTTTGAAGGTTTGTGAATGGCATTCACTTTGCCAAACACAGACATAAGCAGCAGACCTAGAGATACCAGGCTGTGAAGCAGCCATTTCTGCTAGGTCATGATTCATCTCATCCTAATGTTGGCATCTAAATTAAACCAGATGATTTCTGTCTTATTTTACTTATTTATTCTGCGCTGATTGTAAAGGAAGATCAAGATGGCTGACAACATGGTATTTCATGTGAATTTTATCATTTTTTTGTGTGTGTGTGTGCGTATTTTCATCTACCACAAACCAACATAGGAAAAAAATTAGCCCATTTTAAAACCTAAACATTTAGTGCAGATACCCTAATCTTTATGACGTTATGATTGATCATGGTAAGGTTGATTTCAAACATGAATAAAATGGATATGGATATGCATATACATAACATGCTTGCTTTTATTGTACTCTTCAAAGTCAGCATTTAAACAAGAAGTATTTGTAGGTTGATTTGTGCAAAGTTGACCAAAAAAAAAAGTATTTATGCTGAAATGAGTGAATTTACTGCTAGGGCGAGTAGGCAGAGTATTGTTTGACTCAGTGAACAGGATTGTTCTAAAAAAAGAAAACCTCTGAAAAGCTCTAATAATTTTTGTCCTGTAGTTCTCAGGGAAGGATTAAGCTATAAATTCAATTTAGTTCTAATTGCTTTAGGTCTCTAAGGAACCAGTATATTACAAATGGAGTCTCAGAGGTGAAAGTACTGAATTGGTCCTAGCATTATGTTTAAATGAAACACACAAAAAAACTTGCTAATTAGCAGAGGCAGAAACTGAAATTATTTAGGATTTTATTTAATCTGAGGCAAATAGCTTTGAATACAACAATTGTCTAATTATACTGTTTTAATACTGTGGAGATTTTTACACTTGTGTGTGAAGAGGAGCTGAATGCTTAGAATAAGGAGTAAATTCTTTATTTCCACAAGAGCAAATGCGTTATCATCTTCTTGACCTATGGCATAGCAATTAAGGATGCAGAGCTCAACTGTCTAGAGAGATTAAGCAGAATTCATTCATTGAGCTGGAAATGTTTAATTAACATACAAATCATAAAAAGAACATATATTGTTATGGTTTTGTGGAATCCTATAGAACCTTAAGAGAATATACTCATTCAAACCAAGAAACTAATAACCCATATTCAGAGGGGTTCTTTTGGCAAATCCATCTACTGTTTGGGCAGTCTTTACAGCTCTCCTATATATGGGATTGGGTGAAGCTTATCAGTGAGTAGAAATGTAAGAATTCTCTATTGAGATCCATATTTTCAAGGATTTTGTGATTTTAATGGGAGTTAAGTATTACTGAATATCTGATCCCACAATCAGTACTATGATATAAGGAAGGGAAGAGATTGAAGAATGAATTAGGAAGTGGAATTGTGTATGTTCAGGTTAATGGAGCACTTTAAATATCACTTTGTAGTACCTCTACCTCCAAGAAGTAATTTGATGGGTACATCAAACACTCACTGTCATTCTGTATGGAACTACCTCTCCTTCCCATCCTTTGGTTCTTCACATTGGCTTTAGGTTCACATGTGGAGGCTTGTTACGCATTTGCAGTGCACTTTGATAATTGCAACCCAAATAATTTTTTGTGGCAAATATTGAAAGGGCACATGATGTCGTCAGATCTCACAGTTCTATCTAGGATTTCATGGCTGCAGATGCTCAAACATTAGCAGTTTGAACATATGCATTTTGGAGATGATATAGAGGTGGGAGGTGGGGAAACAAACACAAGGAGATAAAGACAGCATCAGTATAGGGAGAAAGGTGTCATGAATGACAGCAGAACTGTATGTCTGTTGAAAGAGAGAGGTTGGTGGAGTTATAAAAACAGTTAACATGGAAAAAAAGAATAAAAAAATAATAAAGAACTCACTTTGAACAACTGTCAGGAAAAGAAGCAGGAGAAGTTGAAGAGATTCAGCAAAAATAGTATTTGAAATTGTATTATCAGAAAAAAGATGCTAGTGCACCTGTGAACAGTATTTCTGAAAACAAGGCCTTTAGCAAGGGATGAGTTCTGAGGGATAGTGACAAATATCAAAAGGTAATATAGGCAGAAGGAAGGACTAACAAGCCTGGAATGCACATGAAGAAAAACAGTTTTGAGCTAACCTGACTATTAGAGGAGGAACATCTAAATTCACTGTTTTACTTTGCCTCTCCCTTTCCCCTGTGACATCAGCTGCATTATTTATGCTCCTAAGGAAGAACATAGACATGTAAAATGATTTTCAAAATCTTATAGACTACAATTTTTATTGACTGTTTGACTGTAGTTTTCACAATCGTAAGCAATGTGAAAGTGGCACTAGAGTCAAAAAGAAGGATTTTCTGAAAGGAGGGCACTGAGGGTGACTGTAGGGAGATCCCATCAGTTTACATTATGAGAAAATCTGATACATAATATTAAGAACTGTAAAGCAGCTGTGGGTAGACAGAAAGTCAAGCATGTGTTTTGATCTAGGTCTTCTCTGTGTAAGAGAACCCACAGTTGTTTAAGGTCGTAAATTATTTGACTCACTTCTACTTCAATAACAGTTAGGCCTTTAGACATTTAAGAAAATAACTATTAAAACCATTGTAATTAATGCGAATTCATTGTATAGGTATCTTGAGGACGTGAAAAGGAAGAAAAATCTGGAGAGCTTTCCAATAGAAGTCAGGCTGTTGGACAGTGAGAAGACAGTAGAAAGCAGACTCCAGAATGCAGGGTGCAAGTATACTTCTATTTAGAAGACAAAAATATTTTGGGGAAAGTTAACACGACTAAGTGGTACTGCAGACTGAGATAGGAGGTACAGGTTAGAGGCATTAAAAATGTGCTACTGGATACCCTCTAGAAGTGTTTTATGTCTGTCACTAAGGGTAAAATTTGGCTTAATGTCTGCACAATGTGAACCTTTTCTATTGGACTACATATGGTGGTTGTCGCTTTTTCTCTTCTCTTTTCTATACTTCATAGTGAATTGTCACTGTGTAAAGGACTTTTTTCCCTTAAAAAACCCTATGCAGAAATGACATGTCTGCTACACCTACTTAGTCTCACAAGTGACTGACATGCTTCAGTAGCATGAATTTGTTTTCATCTTTCCTAAGTAATTATTTGACAATAAAGCTCTTGCTGTATTACTTTAGAAACCTTTCTGGTGTCTTTTGAGCATTGCCTGCATCTCAGGCATATGGCCTTTTCCCTGTAGATGCCTCCAGCTTCATCTGTTATTGTTACTTTAGGAGACATAAGTTCTTAATCACGGTAATGCTGTGTAAGACCGAGTGGGTTTGTAGTTTTTCAGTCAAGCCCAACAGCTGTGTGCACAAACATAAATGAAAATATTAAAAATCTAAAAATATTACAATGACTGCAATTAACTTCCAACTTATTTAAGAAAATTTCGGTTTCCAAAGAAGGGTCATACATAAAGGACTTTTATGTATAACATGTAAAACATATAACATATGAAAGGATTGCATGCAGTTAAGGGAAATAAATAAATAAATTCCTTTGCTGCTCATGTCCAAAGGGTGGCAAAATAAAAATTTACTTTGATGTAGTTCCCAGGACATGACACGAAAAGTAGAGAGCAGTTTGGTTTATCTTAGGTTATGTTTTCACTTTGTGTAGAAATCGTTAAATTAACTGGTGGAATTGATGCAAAGAACCCCTTGGATATCGGTGCTATATGGAAGCAACCTTAGGTGAAATATCCTTCGTTATCATCAATCTATTATAGCTGATTTTGAAGCTTTTTGAAATGCATTATCTCATCTCATTTCTTTCTCTTTTTTTTTTTTTTGTCACAAAGATTTCTAGTCTGAAACTTATGAACAAAGTATTTTACATTTATATTTCTCTAATGGTTTCAGTTATCTGCTATGCATAAAGGTAATTGTGCATTTACAGGCCATGTTCCAGTGTGAATGTAAATCCACACTTTTATTGGGCATTTGACTATTACTGGGCAATAATGTGAGATTATTTGATCTCACATTATTGAGTTCATAATATTTGTAGAGATGCTAAGCATAAAATACTGTACCTGTCACAGCCCAGGAATCATAAAATTAAAGCTTTGATAAACCAGCAGAGATTTGAAGAGGGCAGGGTGTAAAGGCTAATGCCAAAGCCGTAAATAAAATGAGCTGGAGTCAATGAAAGCCAGACTGACTGGTCAGAATGAATGAAAGCCAAATGCAGATTCTCTAATGACAGGTTTTGATAGAATTCCAATAAAGTCAGTGAAACGATACTCATGTATAGGAGGAGGCTAGCTGAACCAAAACAGCAGGCTTTGGAAGGAAAGAGAATTCAGAAGTATTTTATGAGTAACACTGTAGCAGAAAAAGACCCAAAGCAATATATAGTTTCAGATTCCTGTGATTAATTAGAAGGATTACGGACATCATTAATACTTAGCAATAAAACAATGATTTGACAGTGTAAATTCTGTACAGCATCAGCACTGATGTTCTTTAGCTAGTGGGGATAGCACCAGAGTGGTATGTTATCTACTATGAAGATAATAAGATCTAAATGTTCTCATCTTGCTAGTATGCGTTGTAAAATTCAGACAGAAAAAAAAGTAATAAACTTATAAAATATTTTGCAATATCCCTCTTTTATGCTCAGCCAGGCCGCCACATAACCACCTCCACATTCTTGAGGATAGCAAATGAAATCCTCCCTGACCACCACTGCATAGGTACATTAATACACAAGAACTCTGCAACACATTCATTGAACATATTTTTCCAGCACAAAAGAAAAAAAAAAATCTGCTTCAAACAATTCCAGTTCAAAATGAAGAGTTAGACCACATGGTTTCATAATAATTTCTCACCACTTGTCTCATGAATGAAATCACAAAGGAGCTGAATGTCAGGACTCTTGTGTGCTGCTTTTTGTGTTCAGCTTGAACTGCTGCATGCTTCTCTGCAGCTTTGGGGATAACCAGGAAAATTCCCATTGAGGACTACTCTGCAAATGCAGCATAAGTTCTGCTCTAGTGTATTCTTCCCACCCTAGTATGTTGTGGTGCTGGGATTCATGCTGGTAGTGCTGCTACTACTTAGTGCGCAAGGGAAATAAGACTTGTAAAGATTTTAATGAGGTCTGTAAAGCTCTGGTGGGAAGGAACAGAGCACCAGGAAGTCGAAGACAAGGTTTTCCATGATATTCACTAGACCCTGATGCTTGAGTTTTCTTAAGCTCAATATCTTATAAATCTACTCTCAGAGTAAGATCCCAACTCATAAGAAAATAACTCCAACAATGATACATGTCAACATGAAAATCCAAGCTACAGTTTGCTATATTTTGTTTGCTGGTAACTGAGACACGATATAACTATTTGTTGTCCTTTCCTTTTTCTTCAGCTTGCTTTTGGTTGGGTGATTTACAACCATTCTGTTGTTTCTGAATCCTCTTCTTGTAAAATGAGAGTACACATCTTTCTGTGTCCTAAGTCCTGCTTTTATCCATAAATGCATTGCTTTCCAATTTAATAACAATACAGATTTATTCCCATGTATTGATTTTCTCATATCATTTTACCAGGAACTACAGCTATGATAGGATTCTCCAGGATGAACTCTTTCTCTCCATTATCTCAGTGTAGTATATCAACACTAAATCTTGCATGTTTTACTGAAAAATTCCCTGCTGTTTGACTGGGGGATATTTAACATAGAAATCAGTGTGTGTGGAAAAGTTCTAATCCTTTTTTTCACCAGGTAGCTGTGCATAAGCATATTTTTACTTTAGTGAGTAAAGGAAAAAAAATAAAATTATTTTATTGAATTAGAATACTTATTTGAAGAGCTTTGCTTGGCAAAGTTTCCTTTGGTATTACTGATTTCTACAGTAAAACATCTTTGTGTCAAAAACTATTCATATTTCCAAGAAATGGATTATCCCTGATTTTTACAGCAGTACAGCAGGAAGTCATGTTAGTTTCTTAGATACCAGTAAAATATATCATTTCCACAGTCACTGACTTCCACAGCATAATTACTTTTGGCAAAGATGGCTTGTTTATCTTCCTCTTAGCATGAAGACTTTCTTCAGTTCAGATAGATAGATTGAAATAGTGGTATTTGATTTATCAAATCGTCTTCTACATAAGTGACTGGTCCTTTCTGATTTTATTGTTTGAAAATTCTGATTGAAATGATTTTCTAATTATTTTTCAGGTCATCCTTAAAACTATAGTTCATTACTCTGAACATGCTGACTATCCTCTCTGTGCTTAAATAAAAATAGACCTGAGTACATGCAATAACGTATCAGTGCTTAGGCCTGTGCCCTGATCTTATTTAATATACCAGTATAGACAGACTGTGAGTGCCCTACAAAAACGGTCTCCCTGCAAGATTTCTCTTTAGCTATTCACGTTTTAAGCTGCAGTTATCTCTGGTCTCTTGAGCTGTCTCTTTCCGTTCTGATTTATACATTTCCTAATCCCCGACAGCACTTTATTCTTTGCTGCATTAACTCAGCCACAAACACCATTTGCTAGTTTCTGAAAGACTGTCTCTTTTCTTCAGATGACTTCTCTTGATTGCGATATTCTTCAGAAGAGCCTGTTCTTTCTCTCTTCCCTGCCCCACTGCATTTCTTTATATGAACACTCCTGTATTACTTTAAATTGCTCAAGCTATGGGACAGGTAGGTTTCAGTTCTCTACCTTGGAAGATACAGTCATACATTTTGTTCTAATTCTGTCCAATTTCCTTGAAACATCTTCTTCAACCCCATCCTAATGACTGCAAGAGGGCTATGAGTAGTCTCATCAGTTCCAGGCTGCTGTTGCACTAGCCCATCTGCACACTCTATCCCATCCTTGATTTCTTTCCTCCTCATATGTACAGCTGCAGTCAAACAGCAATGATAAAAAAATTAAACCTGCTAACATTTGGTTGCAAATTCAGGTTTTCCTCAGCTTTCAACTCCACTTCAGGTGAATATCTCCAGGGTTCAAGTGTGAAACATGAAATACACAAATAGCTTTAAATGATGAAAAACTTGGGAGAGGTTCACAAAGCTAATGAATTGTCATGTTGGTTTTGTATGACACGTGTAAGTATGGCAGTTACCAATCTGAATGCTCTCTAAAGAGTAAACAAAAACAATAGTTAAATGCTCCTTGAGGCTTTTGAGATTTTAAAGAGAAAATAAAATTGAAGTACCAGCGTTCTTTACGGCTGTCATTTGAAATACCGTATTGCCGGTAGTCTCACAGAAGTGTCGTCCAAATATGCACGATGCAAATGCTATAAAGAAGGCAAGAAGGGAACCTAAGTTTTGTGAAGCTTAGTCCTCCTCTGTTTCTCCAAAATAAAGGCTTCCTTCTGAAGACGTGAGCATGGGGACCTCTTGCTCTGCATGGGTGATTGTTCATATGTATCTTGGAATGTCAGACCAGGCAGCGAGATTTCTGACTGTAAAGGAATCAGCCTTGGGTCAAAGTTCTCTCCTCTCCTTGGTGACAGAATGATATGTGACCAAAGCTTTTCCTTCTTTACATTTTTATAAGGGGAAAGAGACAAGGCATGAAAGAGGAATAGAGAATTCTTTAAACTGTATCATCAGCAATATTAATCTATCACATATTTCATTACACATGGCTTCCTAAAGAACTAAAAATGCACACAACTGCACAACAGTACAACTTTACGTGAGCTATTAATGCGCTCCTGTAATGCAGCTCTTTTTTAAAGGTCAGCAGGGCAATCATGAGCAAATGTAGAATTGGAGAAGCTTGTGAATAGCAGGAGGAGGGGAATAGCTGTCACACTATGGAAAAACTTGACAAAATTATTAAAAGTTAGTAACAAAAGGAGGTTTATTTAGAAACCTGAACCTGTTCAATCACATTTTCAGCGCTCTTAAAAATTTGTATTTTAGTTAATGGCCTAAAAAATAGGCAAGAGACCTAGGAATTTTTTTCAGATTCCTGCTCTTCTCTTCAACAGATACATTTACATTGATACAAATTTTTTAATTTTTGCCAATCTGTGGCTGTACCTCTGTTTTTCTGATATATAACTTGTGTAGAATGCTGTATTTTACACGCAGTATATTGCACCAGCACAACACAGCATTTTTCTAAACAGTGGATTCTGCTAGAAGCTCTTGTCCCTAAGTGCTTCACCCAGTAGAATGAGACAGACGGCAGCATGAAACAAAACAATGTGTAAACACAATGTACCCAGAATTAATGAAGTATTTAATCATAAGGTAAATAATAGAGAAAAATTAAGAGGAATAGGCAAGGGAGGAAAAGCATATGGTTTTGGATGACATTTTAATAGAGATGAGGAAAAGTGACATAAGAAGATACCACTTATTTTAACATTTGTCTTAGAATAAGGCCTGGTGAACTAATCATGCCTGAAGCTGCATCCTATTAATGCTACAGGAAGAAAATAATCAGAGAAGGCATTCCAAGTAATTCAGCTGTTTGCAAGATAATCTGACTTCAGAAGAGACTTTTGATCCAGGATGATGCACAAAATTTACCTACCACCAGAACAGTTTCCTGTACAGCAAAACCATCTAAAGAAGCACAGGATCCTTGCTAAAGTAAATTAAAGAAATAGTAATTGTAAATAAAATTATACACCGTTCCACAAGGCAGGGCCAGATTAAGGGCACTGAACATATATATGATGGTACTATTAGATGAAAATTCAGAGAAACAGAGACCCCACATTGAGCAAAAGTGGCACTACAAATTGCAGAGGCAATACAGATGCAAAGCAACTTGCTAAAGGCAAAACTGAAAAAATATAGTAGGTTTGTAATTTGTGTTACAAAGGTACGATTATATCTGAGGTAGGCTCTGTTGCATGATCTTGTGGAGCTCCATGGAGAATTAGGAGATTTTAAAATATCTACTTTAGGTTCATAAGGTTAATTATACCACAGAATTGCCCATTTTTCTCTGGGGACAATAAAGAGGTGATAAATCAGATGTATAAATCCTATTAGATATATTCTGAATTTTGGGTTGATGTTATGACAGATGGCTAAAGAGCCTTTCAATAGTATCTGGAGTCAAATCAAAACCACTCCAACACTAGAATTTTCCTGCAAGACCACAAGGAAGGGTGAGAGTTTTGCAGTGAAATCCTTTACAGCCAGCATGATGTATATCTTTGTACCTTTTTTTTTTTTTTTAGAAAAGTATGAGAAATGGTGAATAGGAGGATTGTTGACTTCTAGATGTAAGAGTAATAACTTAAACTCATCATTTAATCATAAAAAAATAATTAATTCACACTGAGCACAGACACAGAGAGGAAAAAGAAATCCATAATTCTTTGAGCTGTAGTTTCCTCCTGGGAAAGCTACTAAGAAATACTAGGGGAAAGTAGGAGATAGTACAGCAACACAATCTTCTTGTAAAATAATCACAGAATGTTAGGGATTGGAAGGGACCTCAAAGGATCATCAAGTCCAATCCTCCTGCCAGAGCAGGAACCTAAATGACATCACACAGGAAGGTGTCCAGGCGGGTCTTGAATGTCTCCAGAGAAGGAGAATCCACAACCCCCCTGGGCAGCCTGTTCCAGTGCTCTGTCACCCTTACTGTAAAGAAGTTCCTTCTAGAGTTTAAGCGGAACCTCCTGTGCTCCAGCTTGTACCCATTACCCCTTGTCCTGTCATTGGGCATCACTGAGATGCCCAATCCTGCTCCTAGAACTGCAGAAAATAAAATGTCTTACCTAAGATACTTTAGCACCAACTAGAGCTTTGGTTATTCAGTACATGCCTTTAGGGAAGGCATGTTCTGTACAACTCTATCTGTTTTCTCAGCTAAGTGCAAAAGAAATAATATATTCTGAAGAAGTGTGTTCATGAACAGAACACAGTTATACTGTTGAACTGACAGCTGTCTTTCAAACAAGCATTAGTCCTTACTGCACAGTAAAAAGATTTATTGCTGAGCACGTCATAAGAATCAGAAAAAAAAAACCCTATTCCTAGTATGATGTAAAGTGACTTTAGTACAATATAGAGCTTCAAACACTATGTTCACTATTAAATGCATTTCCACGACGTGTCTCTAGTACATGTTATTTAGGTGAGGGAACAGATTTATGGGAGAGTAGAATAGCTGAGAGGAAACAATATATTTACATTCTGATTGATGCGTGACAGACTGCCTATTAATTTGGTATTTATGTATATGTTAGTTGAATGCACCATGATTGCTTTGAGATAAATGAACAAATGATGCCTGTGTGTATCAGTACTTATTTGCAATACTCATGTCCTTTGCAGAGTTCTGCAACGCTGACAGGCTAAAATTCATTCATAAGTGTCCATATCAACAGGAATAGAATAGGAACATAACATAGACCAAAA